>CM060964.1:296877044-297059544 GCA_030765045.1 Tenodera sinensis | reverse complement strand
CTTCGTATCATGACACTTTACGCTTAATAAGTACATTGCATTGCCGGCTTCATTTATTTCCCTGCTTTGTATAAGGTCTGCTATCTGCAGCTAAGCACTAAATTGCTAAAAGCGCGTCCTTTCACTTTCATATCGATTTGCAATCAAAAGAGTCTACACACTCCCTGCATACATATATTGGCATTTGGAACACGACAACCGAGTTTATCTTCCACAGACCATTAAACTTAGCGAGTTGATAATGCCAGGTAACAGCACTAAAATAAACAAAACTACCATAACCAGTGGTTTGAGGCGCTATACAGCTTTTAGCATCCACATAAATTCAGGTACCTTCATTTTAAAAACGGCTGACAAATTACAAGCTATTATCATGGACCATAAAACCGCAATTACCTTCGGTCCATTATAACCTAATCTGGTCACGTACCGGCTGTTCTTGTCAGTGCTGCCACCTCTTGTAGATTAATCGAACCTCTACGATATCAGTGACCTACATTCTGCTCTTACACATTATCGCTTTGGAAGAAATATTTAGCTTCCGATTATAGCTATCCATAGGAGCGTTCGGTGTTAAAGAATGATTAAACACCTTCCTTCTCGTATAAAGGAGTGCTATGTTGTTTCGAAAGCCACAGACCAGGGATGAAACGTGATGAAATTACTGTATTGATCCAGAATCCCAAAATGCTGCAACAGTTAACATGTCATGAACTTGTACTTATTACGTAACATTTGTGTGGATTGCAAGATAACTCACAGGGGAATGGCTTCGGCTCCAACAGGAACTGAGAATGCAATTTTACCAAGTGCAAAATTTGGTAGCTCCACGCTGAGCTGTTATGAGAAATCAGTTTTATTTATTTTATAGATGCAAATTTTTAATTTTATCAAAATACTCCTTACATTGAACTATTGGAAATTTCGGTCCCAATTTTAATTCTAGATTTTAAACAATAACATAATCAAGCTGTTTGTTCTTTAAAATAATCAAACAGAGCAACGTCTTTTCCTTGGTCATTTAGATTAACTGACATAAAAATATCTGTACGGCTTTTTAACATTTATGCAAGTGAAATTTTCAGAAATATTGCATGGAAGTTGCATCGTAAGGGCATTACAAATATTACAATATGCTAGAAGATAATAAATACAGGAAAATTTAGGTATTTAAAATTTAACCACCCATTCTACATTGGGCGTAAAAGACAACTTAATTTTGCTCAGAGCCCTCTATATCAGGATTGAGGTGCTTTTACGTGCCGTAAATCTACGATAAAAGAGCTTTACTTCCCTTCGAAAGAAAACCATGCTAAGGATTTTACGCCAAAAAAAAAAATCCAGGTGGACAACGGAACGCCCGGAAGGAAAATGCTAGAATGTTTAATTAAAATTTGTACTTCTAAGTATACCAAATATCATTGCTGCACTGCCTTAAATGTGGATATCAATCCCTCAATTCATATATAACTATTTACTTACTTTGTTTACTTATTCATTCATTCATTCATCTATTCATTTGCTTATTTATTTATTTATTTACTTATTTATTTATTTATTTATTTATTTATTTATTTATTTATTTATTTATTTATTTATTTATTTATTTATTTATTTATTTATTTATTTATTTATTTATTTATTTATTTATTTATTTATTTATTTATTTATTTATTTATTTATTTATTTATTTATTTATTTATTTATTTATTTATTTATTTATTTATTTATTTATTTATTTATTTATTTATTCATTCATTCATTCATTCATTCATTCATTCATTCATTCATTCATTTATTTATTTATTTATTTATTTATTTGTTTATTTATTCATTTATTTATTCATTCATTCATTCATTTATTTACTTATTTACTTATTTATTTAGAACCGACTTAATTTTGGACAATATCATTGAGTGGGTGTCCAAGAGTTTGTGAACATGTCCACAGCAAGCGACTGGAGCCGCCATTTGAATAATCTTTCATTGGGAGCAACCAGAAAATGGTAGTTTATGGCAATACGATAGACAGCGCACAGAAGTTTACTTCTAGATGGTTCACGTCGTTAGAGATGTCATTGATTGGAATAATATATCTCGTTGTCTATCACCACTTAATTTAAAACTGTCGGATGACGCTTCATTTAAGGAACTTTGCGTTGAAATACTGGGGTAATTGATATGCATATTAAAGATAAGTGTGTTATTATCTGCAAAAAATGTGAAGTTATATATGACTTTTTCTAGATAAATTACTTATAATTAAATAAAATAGTTGTCTCAATGGAGGTCCCTAAAGAACTTCAACAACAATGTTAGAGTTGCTGGCAAGAAAATCAATATATGAGGCTTGAAATTGGCCCATTAGATGCGATGTAGTTAAATCTAATTCCCAATGTTTAATACCATAATAGGTATAAGTTTTGGATTCAAGAGTTTCACGAAATATGGAATCAAATGCCTTTAATAAATCACAGAGTATTGCCAAGATATTCTCCCGATTCTCAAAGGCAACAATAGGTGATACCTTTAAGTTTTCAACTGCAGGGTAAATCCTGAACTGAAGTAACAGGGTAATTTGGATTATCTTCGAAAACACGGACATTTATTACTGTGAACACCTAAGTCATTAAAGAGCTCTTCGGATTGGGTTGGACTTAGGGGGTTGAAGTTATGTTACTCGTGGAATATATAAGTTCAAATAACTGAAGGCCGACATATGCTTAAAGTCAGCGTTATACTACAAGTCCTTAGCGTCCATAGACAATGTTATATTTGTGTGCAAGAGTATACTGATTGATAAACTGTTTTGAAACAGTATTTAAAAGCTGATGCTTTAGATAGTGGTGGTTTTTAGTCCATTTAGAAGTCCATGTAATTTTTGTGGAAAAGCCGTAAAGTAACGCTACTGGTACATGTATCACGTGGGTTGCTAAGGCGGGAGCAATCGATAGAGCAGACATTCGGATGCTGCACGGCCTTGCGGCCATCCAGGGACCGGCTAAAACTGGGTCACCGCCACCAACTCCAGGATTTAGGAATAAGTGGCGCAGAATTAGGGCATCCCGTTTTCATTAAGCTCGGCTAATCTTTGGCTTCCTTCCACAGAATCAATAGTCTGCTGCAGTGCTTCTCAAATTCTAGGACGGTACACAGAATGTGAAGAGAATCTATTGACAAAATATTCACTTACTTTGGCAGAATGCAAAATGCATCAAATTTATTTCCACAAACTACTGGACGAGTCACCTAAATAATCAATGTAAAATATTTCTGGTGCAATAGGTGCTTTTCACAACAGTGAATGTCAGACAAGGGTTGATAATAATCGCGATTCATGCAAAGATTCCTACATTCAATGTATTACAGCATACTAAGTTACGTTCTTTTTTACGTCCTCCACTACGTTTAGCAAAGTACAGGAAGTATTGGGTGGAATACAATACTTCCTCCTACTTAGTAGAGAAAGTAAGAAAGTTCCCAAAAATTCGATGTCGAGATTTCACCAGAAATATACGTTTTGAGACCCCCTGAATACAAAAAACGCATTTTTAAAAAAGGCCCGTGTGTGTGTGTGTGTGTGTGTGTGTGTGTGTGTGTGTGTGTGTGTGTGTGTGTGTGTGTGTGTGTGTGTGTGTGTGTGTGTGTGTGTGTGTGTGTCAGTCTGTCAGTCTGTGGACAGCATAACTAAAAAACGAAAAGTCGGTTAAAAACCAAAGTTGGTATTTAAGTTTAATGTCTTTCAAGGATGCGACACGAAGATTTTGAAGAAAATAGCCTCACCCTAAACTACCCTTTACATGGAATACTTTTCGAAACCTTTGATTTTCTTGAAAATGACTGTATTGATTTTGATTAAAATGCCATATGTTTGAGATATTTTTATGACAATTGAAATGTATACCTTGAATTTTCTAGCTACAGCCCCTGTAGTCGTATCTACTCTGGATGACTTTTGCGTAAGTGGTAAACCGTAAGAGATAGACCAGATCATACTGTACAAAAAACGTAGATCTTGCTAAAATACACAATTTATGTCTGAATAAATTTTCTTGTATGGTGAACCATTTCGGAGTTATTCCTTGTTATGTGTGTGAGTTTCGGAAAAGTTAAAACTTTCGTGAAATGGAACATCGTTGTTCATTTTTTTATTTATGTTAAGAGTGGAAAGAGAAGGGAAGCTTTAAAAGAATTACTATCGCACAAAGCCTGCTCTATACTTCCTTGCACCTACAAGGAAATAAGCAATAAGATAATTTGTACAAATGTTTATCTTAACTAACACGAAGAAGATATAGGAATTACAGTTTGTAAAAATGGTTAGT
Organism: Tenodera sinensis; assembly: GCA_030765045.1. NCBI lineage: Eukaryota > Metazoa > Arthropoda > Insecta > Mantodea > Mantidae > Tenodera > Tenodera sinensis. Next base: position 297,055,219 of record CM060964.1, on the reverse strand, counting down.
ACAAGAGTAGAGAAAGTCATGTGAGTGCAACACATCAGATTTTTAGAAAAAGATCCGTGTGTGTGTTTGTGTGTCTGTCTGCTAGTCTGTGGACAGCATAACTTAAAAACGAACCATTTCGGAGAGATTTGTGTAAGTTTTGGAGAACTTCCACTTCTGTCAAATGGAACATCGCTATTCAATTTTTACTTTCTCTACTGGTAAGTAGAGGAAGACTTGTATTCCACCCAAAAATTTGATGTCGAGATTTCACCGGAAATATATGTTTTGAGGTCCCCTAAATAAAAAAAAAGCATTTTTGGAAAAAGATCCATGTGTGTGTCAGTCTGTGTGTCTGTGTCTGTCAGTCTGTGGACAGCATAACTAAAAAACGAAGAGTCGGTTAAAAACCAAAGTTGGTATTTAAGTTTAATGTCTTTCAAGAATACGGCAGGAAGATTTTGAAGAAAATAGCCCCACCCTAAACTACCCTTTATATGGACAATTTTTCGAAACTTTTGATTTTCTTGAAAATGACTTTAACGACTTTGATTAAAATGCCATATGTTTGAGATATTTTTATGACAAATGAAATGTATATTTTGAATTTTCTGGCTATAGCCTATGTAGTCCTGTTTAGTCTAGATGAGTTTTAAATAACTCGTAAACCGTAAGAGATAGACAAAATCTTACCATACAAGAAATGTAGATCTTGCTAAAACACACTATTTATGTCTCAATAAATTCTTTTGTAGAGTGAACCATTTCGGAGATATTCGTTGTTTTGTGTGTCAGTTTCGGAAAACAGAGCTTTCGTGCAATGGAACATCATTGTTCATTTTGTATATGTTAAGCGTGCAAAGAGAACGGGATCTCAAAGCTTTAAAATATTTGACTACTGCTCAAAACCTACTGTATTCTAATATTCCCCTTGCACATACAAGGAAATAAGCAATAAGATAATTTGTACAAATGTTTATCTCCACTAACACGAAGATATAGGAATAAGAGTTTGTAAGAATGGTTAGTACAAGAGTAGAGAGAGTCATGTGAGTGGAACACATCAGATTTTTTTGTGTTAACCGTGCAAAGAGAACAGAATTTGAAAGCTTTAAAAGAATTTACTGTCGCTCATAGCTTACTGTATTCCCGTTCCACGTGCAAGAAAACGAGCAATAAGATAATTTCTGCAAATGTTTATCTCAACTAACACGAGGAAGACAGGAGAATAAGAGTTTGTGAAAATGGTTAGTACAAGAGTAGGAAAAGCCAAGTGAGTGCAACACATCAGATATGGAAAGTCTGCTAACACATGAATAAAATGAAACTAAAGGTAACTGGAAAGCCTATAATCGCATATACATTTGTGTGTAGGATGCAAATTTTCCTCCGCTACAGGTAAACGTAGAGTAAGTAATGGGTACGTATTCATTGATAAAAATTAACTGCTAAGCACCTAATAAAACTACTTAAATTAGTTCATGATATTAATACGCAATTCGCTTAATGCTATCAGCACTTTAAGCAGAAGACTTTTAAACCCTGTTTTTGAATTTACTGTTTGTCACATACGCTTTGTTAGTCTGTGTCATCATATTTATGCCTAGAAATGTACGCTGCTTAAAAAACACATCTAAACCTCTTTTTGTCCAAGAGGCGTTGTCCATGAAAAACTGCTTATTATTTAAAAATGATGTTGAACCCACATGACTTTCTGTACTCACTCTAAACTATTGTTACATGTGTTTATTCTTCTCTCTAGCTCTTGTTAACAGAAATAAGCTTTATTTTACATTTGCACCTGTTGTTGTAGAAAGGAAGAATACAATAAGCTAAAGCGATAGTCAGAATTTTAAAAATGGGATCGCTATGTGATGGCTTTCATATTTCATGCTCTTTGTGTGATCGCGCGAAGGAACAACTAATAGCGACAGTTTGAAAAAACGCTGAAGTATTTGAAACTCCAAACCAACAGCAAAGAATATCTCGGAAATGGTTAATGCCACAAAAAATAAATTGTAATAAATTGTGTGGTTTATCGAGATCTACATTTTTGTGCAGCAAGGATGTGTCTATCTCTTATTGTTTCCAATTATATAGAGGATTTCACAGGCTAGTCCTGAGAAATTCAAGATATACATTTTATTTATCATACAAACATCTTAAACGTCGTATTTTAATCATTTTCAGAGCCATTTTGAGACAGCACAAAATTAAAAAATCTTTAACATTAAGCACAGTTTGGCGTGGGAGGACTTTCTTGAAAAGCTTCGTGTCGCATCTTTGGAAGATGGAGAACTATTTTGGATTCAGGAACCTCAAAACTGGAGTTTACATTAAATTTTTTTCAGCTCATAAATTTTTGGGTGGAATGCAATACTTCCTCTACTAACTGTATGCCTCTGATGAGAAAACCGTCTCAAGGGTGTTCTGCTCTCTGGAGGAGAACGGGGAGACAGTAGCACATGCTCGCTCACAATGATGTCATAAGTAGATGTACTATCTATAGGTATTAACTACTGTGCTGCTCTCACGACAATGTGGCTGTAAGGAATGATTGACAACTCCAGCGTTACCTGAGAATGATTACGGCTAGAGTTTCAACATACTAATAAGACTTAGGCCTCTAAACAACATACGCTGTTGTGCTAGCAATGGGATTACAAACGTTGCTCCTTGCAAAAACTTTTTTTTTCCTACCTGCTTCTTGTTAATCACAATAAATATTCGCTAGAAATGCTTTAAGACGTTTTTGGCACACATATAATATGCTACAAAAGAAGGGGGAATTTGGGTTTACTTAGAGCTTCATCTAATGGGAGAATTGGTATTAAAAGTATTGAAGTACTGGTTTAGAATTAAGGAATTGGAAAATCATAATATCTTAAAGCAGTGTCTGGAGGTACAGCAAGGACTAAATAAAGAGATAAGTACATAGAAGGAACTCTAAATGAAATAGGGTGTGGGGATATCTGGAGGAATAGCCAGGTATTGGGGAAAGGATTTTGGAAAAGAGTTACATTGAGAATTGAGGATATAAAATCACAGGAAATATTTGGTAGTTTTAATTCCAAAACATAATTGTGTAGATATAAGTACTAACAATTACAGAAAGAGAAACGTATGTTGATATTTGTGACAGAACAGCTAGGGAGGGATTTGCATGGGTAGGACAGGAATGGTGATGACAAAAGGCTTCTGAGGGAAAGACAAAATCAAGAAAAGTACCCATTATGTAATATGAATTATAATAATTTTTGGCATTTTAATCTTAGAGTGTGAAGGAAAAATGAGTATGGGAGAAAAATTGTGAAAGAAGAAATGGTTCAGTTTACCAAGTGAAATTATGGGTAAGTGTTAAATTTAAGGAAAGTGTAATAGAGATAGGGAAATATCTAGGTTTAGTTAGAAATAGATGGTCAAGGAAAATTAGAAATAAGAAGGAAGAAAATGCAGATACTTGAAAGGAAGTAGTAAGTAGGACCCAATAGCTCGGTAACCACGATGTTTGATGATATGGGCCCAATGAAATACACAACTCAGGAAGCGTGGAAAATGATACGATAAGGGTAAAATACAAGTTTGGATATTTAAACGGTACAGAATTGTAACAAACTTGTATAAATGATGAAGTGTAAAATAAATATATCATATCATATCAAGAAAGGGGAACAATGTATGCGACACAAATCACCTACGTATTCTAAGTTTCTGTGGGAAGTGTTTTCTATCTCAGGTGATTTCCTAAAATTCAATAGGAATGAAAATTTCAAAGGTTTTTAACAGAAATGTCAGTACACACACACACACACACACACACACACACACACACACACACACACACACACACACACACACACACACACACATACATACACAGAAGATGTCCCAAAAACACCAACAACGCTTAGTATGTTGTGCGGGACGGCAAGCTGATTGGTTTTCAAACAGGAACCACTGTCCGGAAATGCACGGTTTGGACGCTGTAGCGCATTGAAATGTGAGATAGGTGTGCGTTCACATTTCGTCAATAAACCCAACACCGAGCTCCCTACATTACAAACGGCCTTCGCACTGTATACCTCCTACGTCATTTTAGAGCCTGTATCGGCGGTGGTGAGACTCATGCACATGACCCAATATTAGCGGCTGTCTTTGAAGATTTTCAATCGCTCCGTGAACTCGAGTCATTAGGTCATCCACCGGCATTACAGGAATGTCATACACCATACTCTTCTTAAAACCCCACAGCAAATAGTCAAGAGGTGTCAGATCTGGCGACCGTGCAGGCCATGGAACTGGTTCACCTCTACCAATAAGAAGTGTCGGTCTGGGTGGCTCAGTTGGTTAGACGCTAGCCTGCTGATCCCAAGGTCGCGGGTTCAGATCCGGCACAGACCGATGGTTTTTAAGTGTGCTTAAAAGGCAGCTCCATGTCAGTAGATTTGCTGGCATGTAAAAGAACTGCTGCGGGCAAAATTCTGGCACACAGGTGACGCTGATGCGTTTCTAGCAATTGACAGCGTCGTTGAACAACAAAATAAATTTAATTTTTTTTACCAATAGAATGATTTGAATACGTGAGGTTGAGGTGATTCCCCACATTTACATCAAAATGTGTTGGGGCTCATGTCGGCCATTTCAGCAGCTGTGTCCTGGTACATGTCGTACTGCTGTTAAAAAGTTACTGTACTGGGAACTACACAAGTAACGAAGTAGCATGCGCACAAAGGACTCTATGGAGGAATTTAGCGCATGCTCAGGAATATTATTATGTTCTGCTAGTTCCTCCCAGTACACAGATGGCTAAAGTGTTACATACCTTCCATATTAAGATACCAAAACGCATGTTAACAAATAGTCACAACCGTTCGTTCTCAAACTTCGACGCTCTCCATCGTCCAAACCGCGCGTTTTCGAACAGGAGTTTCTAGTTGAAAATCGATCAGTTCGCCATCCCACACAACATACTAAGCGTTGTTGGTGTTTTTTTGGGACACGCTTCGCTGTGGCACATTATGGTTGCATGGATGAAAATGGAAAATGGAAGTTTCATAGGAGTGAAATATTAACCTCAAGTCCTTATAAAAGAGCGGGAGAAAAACAGTGGAAAATCTGCAAAAGGTTTTTTTCCCCTTTAAATCTGTGAAAGGTGAATGTAAGGTAGAAGAAAAGAAAATAGATCTCTATTCTATCAGGTAATAGGATAGAAGAACTTACAAGTACAGTTTGCTCTGAAACCTTCAAAGAAAATCGGATTCAATGTGGTAAATACGAAGAGTGAGTACATGAAAAGTGTCTGGAGTAGACATTAATTCTGATGTGTGTATGCAAAATAAAACATAAAGTGGGGAAAAAAACAATTTTTTGTCCGGAGCTACCCAGCCTTTTTTTTTTTTTTTTTTTTTTTTTTTTCATATATAAATAAAGAGTTCTAACAATGATACATATAGGAAACAGCTAAATAAAATATTTATATTCTCGTAAATTTGCATGTTTGCTTAAGCGTCCGTTGCTACTCACATTCTCCCTTAACCCTTCTTTATTATCTAAGAGTCTTGTGGCAAGACTCTTGTCATGTGATGAAGAAGGATCAAATAAGCTACCACGTTTGCCTTTTACAATACACAGGGTAAAAGTTTCTCTCTAATATAGCTGATTGGGATTCAGCAATGCGTGTTCTTATGGAAAGACAAATTTACTGAAGCTGTAATTTACCTCTGAAGCCTTTACTCACCAATCTTTGGAGCTGTCCATTACTGTCTCCTTATTCATACAAGCTGTTCCAAGTCTCAAGTGTTGTTTATGTTTGTGAATAGCAAAAGTAAAATAAACACCAAATTGCATACTTAAATCAGGTATGTATAGATGGTATAAGGCCCAAGGACTCAGGAAGTGTCTCCCAACCCAAACAAAGCTTTACATAGGAAATATTTTGTTGAGTTTTACCTACTCAGGAATGGGTCTGGTGATTTTTGTTTTAACTTAAAAGTGTGGGTTAATAGCATGACAAAATATCTTAAGTCTCTTTCAATAGCCCTTGATGTCCTCTTCATTGTTATATTGTCTACAATTGGGATATAATATAAGAAAAGCTACTGGGGGACAAATGCACGGCTATTAATATAGGTATACAATGACAACTGTTTCGTAACACTAATCATACCTGAAATATTGTTGCTGTAAAGTTAAGCTTTCCCACGTTTAAGTGTATTTTGGTCATTATCTGTGAACATACGAAAGTGACCTATTTGTCTTTTCTACCCTCATAAACTCACAACAATGGAAACCAACATGGGATGACATAGTTGTACTTCAGAATCTTTATCAGCAATATGTTTGAGAAGCAAGTTCACTGTTGGAAGTTCAAATTTCAATGTTAAACCTTTCCCAAATACCTGCTGAAATCTGTCTCAAATCAGAACAGTCCTGTTGCAAACATTTGGGAACAGAGAAAGAGAGGGATAGAGATACTGTGACGGAACGCCCTTGGGGCACTGAATGGTGGAGGGAAATTCTGGGGGTTTATAGAGGTATTCCGTCACAGTATCTCTATCTCTTGTTTCTCTCCTTCCGTATGTTTATAACAGGATCGCTCTAGCATGGCACATATACAAACATTGATGACATTTTTTATCTACTTCTCTGCTGTTCTGGCTTTCACTACCTAATGTCATTTTAATGGAATTAAACAGAATTCATTATTTTTAATCAACTCCTTTATTTAACAGCATTGTTAAAATGTACCATTATGCACCACTATTTGTTATGACATACAAAACTTTGTCCTGCTGATTTTAATTTATATTTATATGACATAACATTAGTTTTTGGAAACATATGATCAGAAAAATTCAACTAGAAAGTCTTTAGTGTTTCTTACTGAACCACATTCTTTAGATGCAAATAGAACTTATGAAAATTAAGTTATCATACACGATAAGTTTGAATTTGTCTGATCAATGAATCCAGAAAGTATAGGCGTTTCTATTTACAAATGCATAACAGTTTCAACATCTGTGCAGCAACTACATACATAAATCTATTTTCAGTCTTAACAACATATAAAATATAATTTTACAATTTGAATAATATCTGAGCCAGCAAAAACTGGTAAAATGCTTATGCAACTTTTCTCACATCTCCAATGTAGTTTTGATTTCTTCATAATCTGATTACCCTCCCATTATATAGGACTTACACCCCCTAGGACTTACAAGCCTGTGCCTAGGGTCAGACACCTGTCGGGGAGCACAGGAACCTATGGACCGGAACACCAGGAAGCGGGTGGTCAGCCAAGCACCAGGTATGATAGTGAGGAAGAGGATGATACGAAATGCAGGTGAAATGGATGATTGGAAAGGTGATGGTGGAGCAATTTGTAGAATGATTGGCGGGGGAAACCGGATAAAACCCGCCCAGGCGCCGCTTCGTCTACCACGAATACCATACGCGGGTCCCTGAGATCGAACCCGGGTCGCCTAGGTGGTAGGCGAACGGTCTAACCGCTCGTCCACGACGCTGCCCTTCAATGTAGTTTAATAATTATTATGAATCACAAAGTAATAGAACGAAAAAAACGAACTTTGTTAAAGAAACAAAACATGAAATTGAACTCTTTAACGTTTTAAATTTGTACTAAACCCAAGCAATATTTTGTTACAAACATGGTAATCTCAGTATCAAGTATGTATACCTGTGACCTGTTTTTGTAAACTATCATGCCTTCTGAAATTCAGTTGTATAAGGAATGTCGTTTTACATAAATTAATTGCTTCATGAGATAATAAACACACATTTTAAAAGAATAAAGCATTTTATACATATTTTCAGATTTATGAAAACAAATTGCTTATGATAAAAGAAATTGATTTGAAAGTCCTTCAAGCAAAGCATTAAGGCTAAGACACGGAGTAGGTAAATGTGGAGTTGCAAAACTAAGTGATCTAAGTGCCAAAAATTGAAAATTTTAGCCTTTCCCATCAAAATGATCTATGTGCCAGCGCCAATGCAGTGCATACTTCCGGCTGCACGAGATAAGATAGACATTAAATTATCCACAGCTACTAAGGGGAATCAGGACACACAATGTGAAGCTGTGTTTAAATGCTTAGGAGAATGGGATCTTACAGACAAAGCTCAGGCCACATACTGTGATACATCATCAAATATATGTAGCTCACGTGGAACATGCGCATTACTCGAATGGAAACTTGGAAAATATGTATCACATTTTCTCTGCAGACGTCATATATACAAAATAAAATTATTAAGTGCGTATGAAGCAAAGATGGTGATACTGTGGGCCTGTCGTATCACGTTTCAAACTATTCCGAAAGAAACGGTGATCACTCAATGTTCACAATTGCGACCTGGATTGGAGGATCTGCAAGAGGAAAGACTTATGTATAATGCTTGAGTTTTTTGACAAAGATATACTAAGTGCCTGAAGATCAGGACATAGAACCTTTCTATAGAAAATATTATAAGGTCCTAGATAGTTTCAAATTTTGGGATATTTAGCACCCGTATATTTTGCACGTAAAAACAAAATACCTTAAATTGTACACATGTACATGCACGTGCACAAATATCACAATAATTATGTAATCTGGTTTATATGTAGAAAGGAACAAATACTGTCGTTTTGATGAACAGACATGAGCAAAGATAATGAATTTTTTTTCCACACAAACATAACTTTTTGAACACATACATAACTATGATGTAATGTTTCTGGGTTGGCATCCCATCTAGAATGTGCTATCACTTTTCTGTTGAATGGCCTTTTCAGAAGCGAAACGCACACTTTGAGTGTCACCCCTGAGCTATGGTACTCAGAACAAGGAACCCTTGGTTCTTACGTGCTTGCTGGTCGCGAGCCGGTTTCGTAAAGCATAAAATCTGCCACGAGACAATGGATCCTTTTTCGAAGTAGTGCGGCTTGATCGTGAGGTAGCGAGCGAAGTTCTGCCACTAGATATGAGGCGAATAGTTCGTTCACGTCCGGAGCACTGCCCATGGTAGTTGTTGGTTCCTCTCTAAGCGGAATAACGTGATCAGCTGGATCTGTCACAGGCTCTGACTTGGGCTCTGGAGCCTGTCTAGTGTCCGGTGATGGATCCTGTAGGTCTGTTGATATGCTTGTTACTTCCGTCATTGTTGTGGAAGTGTAGTCCTGAAACGTTGCACTTACATCTTTCTCCTCCTCGTCTGTCCAATATTCCTCCTCGTTTTTTATGGAGGCCAAGTCTTCCCTCGCCATGCATTCCTGAAATACAACAATAGTTCATAAAGCATAAGTCAGAAATCTCAGAACAGCATAATACTATCTGTTAACCGGCTCATGGTCTTAGGGGAATGAAGGGAAGAGGAGAGACATTCCAGGTACTGTAACCCGAGTTTTGTAAACTTCCGCGCAAACCTTTTTCTGCTGATTACGTTGCCAATTTACCTCCAATGTTATTCACGCTATGTTTATTAGCTCATAATTTCCCTTAATTTCACTTGTAAAATCATACGAGTCACTAGTGCTTCGTGGTAATGAAAAAAAATAGTGTAGAAGTAGACAAAACCCCCACCTAGGAGTGCTGTGAAATCTGCTATGATATTGTTGTTGAAGAACAAAGTGACAGTTCTATGCGTAAAACAGATCTTTATAGGATGACTGAGACAAACAAAACTAAAGAGGTGTTTAAGGCGGAGCATTTTTGGTTTCACTGGGTCATACTGTCGTTTGCTTGCCCCCTTATATGTGTGTTCTCAATCCCATACAACTAGCTTGGGCCAAGGTAAAACGAATGCTTAAAAAAATGTAACTTGTGACATATCCTTACAGGAATTGCACGATATAAAGCTTGAGGATATATCACTTATGACCGAAACAGACTGGCAGGGTTTTTGAAAAATATAGAAAAAATAGACAATGATAAGTGGGAGAAATACGGAGTAATTGAAAGCATCGCTTACGTTTTAGAAGCTAAATAATTGCATGAAAATGAATAACATTTAAGTTCCGCTATTTTGAGCGACTTCTTTGCTTTCATCTAGCGTGAATACGCATTCCAAGGTTGGCACCGCTACGGTATGTGCGACTAGAAGCACAACTCCAGCTTCAGATATCGCTGTGTACCTGGAATTGGTTATTGATGCACTGGCTGGCTGGGACCATGAGCTGGTGAACAAACTGTACTTTGTCTTTCTTGATTTTATCGGTGTTGAACAGCCGGGTAAGGGATATGCAACGGTGAATGAAAGATATGGTTGAAATGGTACTCAGTGTTATGTGATGCAATATGTATACCAATTCCACTAATAGCGACCTTTTTACACTGCACACCGATGGCACTAAGCACCACCTACAGTGACAACGCGGAACTAATCACATCCGTCTGACGTGTTTAGCCGACCTTTTATCTCAAGTAAATATCGAGCCACCATACAATTTAATAATGGATTACCGAGCAACATCTCAATTAAAGTACTCGCATGGGTACATTAATGTTTCCAGGCGCGTGAACTAAATCCATGACATCTTTTTTATAATCAGTGGTTACCATCACCAAACAAAACGCACGGAAGGCAAAATAAAGCACGTTTACATCCACAGAACCATATTTTTCCTTTTGTGTAAATGTCCTATTTAGTTCCAGCGCGGTTAACCGTCACGTTTTGGTTCTATATCTACGTGCAAATCAAAAACAGATCTTCCTATGTATTTCAGTTTCACGTTGTCTTCTAACGATAATGTAGAACATGGGCTACTTTGTAAAAAAACTTTATTCGTCTTAATTAAATAAAGAAAATATCACATTGCAGTACTTGTGCACTCAACAGTTGTTAGTTTTCCTAATGACGGATGATGAGATCTCAGCACTTATTAAGGGACTTCCACGCGTCTCTGGTGGGCCTGTCTAGCTGCGAGTCTGATGGCACCCCTTCGGTTCCCTCATTTAATACTTACCTCATGGGGGGAGGTAGCCACAATAGATCTCTGTAGGTCAACGTGAGCGAGGTGTCCCCTTCTGTACCTGTACTGTTCCCAACAGTTTCATTTTCCTTAGCGAGAAATGCAATGACGACATGCTGCTTGTAACGTACATCACTTACAGACACCATTTTGAAACATTGCTGCAGATATGCTATCAGAAACTGAAAATTTGTTCGCGCACTCCGAAAACTTCAAATACTACACCCCCGAAGTTTCGAATTCCTAACACGATTGTCCCTTAAGAAAAAGCATGTGGTGCATTACTTTCTGGGCAACCCTCGTATGTTGCTACCTTGCTTCAGGGCGTTATTCAATCCATTTAAGTTCCAGCGACACAAAAATAAGGACTATTGAATAAGGAATTAGACTATGGAATTAGGAATGTTGCATTATAATATCCACTGTTGTGTAAGCGAATTTCTCCTCGGATAAAAATGTATGCAGTTTCCATCTCATGTCATTGTAAGAAAGTGTAAAAGGGTTTTTACTAATGTGGAAAACCTATTTAACTTTTGCAATTATTTATTTATTTAGTTATTACATTTTATTTAAAATTTAGATTAAAATAGCGATAATACCGAAAAGAAACAGTTCTCTATCGGTATTAAAAGTCATTACAGATCTTTCCAACAAAAGTTCTGAATTCAAGAATTTAGCATAAGAAAACGAAATAAGTATTGCAACAAATTTGGAAAGTTCTCTCAATACAACATCATTACCTTTCCAAACCAAGAAACGTAAACGCCACGAAGTACGAAACTTTTTCTCCGTCTCCCTTACTGTACATAAAAGTTCTTCAGAACAAAACTGATTAATAATGACATGAATATAAACTATGACGTAATTTATTCAAAGTGGCTGGCAGGAAAGTCTAAATAAATTTGATTAGTAAAGCTATGGACATAAGAAAATGAAGTTGATATACTTACATCTGCTGTGACAGGCGTCTCGTAAGAATAGGTGGAGGTGCTGGGAACTGGCTCTAGGACATTTTCATTTTGCTTCGTTGGCAAATCCTAAAACAAAAAGAAACAAGAAAATTTATGGCCAACTACTGGAATAACAATAAGAACAAGAAACAATCGGTCACCTAGCGGCTGTAACTGTAACAACGAAACAATCAACAAACTGAAGATGTTAAAATGAGGAGCAGAACTTCAAGCAAAATCCCCATCAGTCAAAGGGGTGTAGATAATACCGAAATAATATATTGGTATTTCCCAGGATATCAGAGTTTTAGCCGATTTCATAATTCCACAGGATCCCACAGGTTTGCACAGGATTTCAGGTCAGTAGTGGTTGTTGCAGAACATGCTTTTGCGCGGAGGAACTCAAGGGTTGAGATCCTTAAAAAATATGCGGATGATTTCTACACTATTGTTTATTTGTTCATCCATTAAAAGGAAGTTGAAGAGGAAATGAACATTTGCAGTTTAGATTTTTACGATTTATGTGTTACCTGGTTACTACTACTGAAGGGAAGTAAAGTCGTTGTTCCGCGTCGTAAATTTACTGCACACAAAAGGAGCTCATGCCTGCTTGAGGCCTCTGAACAAAATTATGTGATCTGTTGTGCCCAATGTGGAATGGGACGTTGAGAAGCACAGCATTTAAGAGAGCGTCTATAAATATTAACTCGACTATTTAAAAAATGTTTTTTTGTTGCTTCTAAGTATGGTGTGTGAATGGGAGTGTGCCTGTGTGTGTGTTTTTTTTATCGGTTATTTACGAGCAAAAGTCCTCAATTCAAGAATTTAGTATAAGCAAACGAAATAAGCATTGCAACAAATATGGAATGTTTTCTCAACATAACAACGTTACCTTTCCAAACAAAGAAGAGTAAACGCCACGAGGTACGAAATGACAATAAACTCCTCCTTTTTCTCCGAATCCCTCCGAGAGGCTGTCACTGTCCACAAAGGTTCTTCAGAACAAAGCTGATTACTAATCACATCAATAGAAACTGGCGTGATTGATTTAAATTGGCTGACAGGAAAATCTAAATAAATTTGATCAGTAAAGCTATGGACATAAGAAAAAGAAATTGATAACTTACACCTGCTGTGACAGCCGCCTCGTAAGATGAAGTGGAGGTGCTGGGAACTGGCTCTAGGACATTTTCATACTGCTTTATTGGCAAGTCCTTAAACAAAAAGAAACAAGAAAGTGTATGGTCAACTACTGGAATAACAATAAGAACAAGAAACAATCTGTCACCTAGCGGCTGTAACTGTAACAACGAAACAATCAACAAACTGAAAATACTAAAATGATCATTTACTAAACTAGTCCTGTTGAAAAATGCAGAATATAAAAGATAAGTGAAGTTTTAGTCACTAATCTTTATTATGTGTTAATTTATATATAATTAGTTTATGTGAACAGTCATGCTATAACGCAAATAGAACAGAAATTATAACTATTTTGCCTGAGCTAGAGGAGAGCTATACAGAACAATTAGGTGGACATTTTCCGACATTTGCCGTTTCGCTTTTCTAACTAGTTTGTCAATCTTAGGGCGTAATGTACGGCACATTTGTAACCGAAGACTGCATGTTAGATTGTGATCTGACAATATGCTTCGGGATTTTGACTTAGAAAGGTTCATAACAGAAAAGAATTGTTCGCACACATATGTAGAACCAAACATACAACAAGTGCATATAACCTCAGAAATCTGGTTTGAGGAACACTCTTACAAAAATCAGCCAAGTCTTCCTTGTGTTTATAGTTGTCCTTCAGCAAATCGCCGTACCGTAAATTTATCAATTAAATTGGCTACCTGCTAGAAACATTGTTAACATCCAATGAATACGGGGTCGCAAAGATCTGAAACGTAGTTGACAATGTTTCTACATCTTGAAGCCTAGTCTCAAACTAGTGTGAAACATGGGGAACTGAACACAAACACAAAACCACTACACACAACACTACACAACGTCAACAAAAACACTAAATAAAAACAAAATTCGCACTAACGCCGTTAAGATCCCTCTAAAAATAAATAAAAAAACCTCAGACTAGGCTGAAGAGGGTTCTCTCTAAACATCCCGGGCATGTTGTAAACATGCCCAAATAACATTTTGTCATATTCATTCATTTTCGTGCAAGTAGCGCCGCTGATCTAGGTAGCATAGCAATACATCGCTCTCGCCTGACGTCACACGAACGTACAAGCTGGCTCTTCCTTTAAATACGTCACACGGCCTGAAGTTGTCTTCCCCCAGGGTTGCCAACCCGTACGATAATTATGGGGGCATACGATAATTTTAATGTTTGTGCTCATGCTAACCAATCCGTACGATAATTATGGGGTGTATGATAATTTGAATGTTGATAGTTCAATACCGGCGAAGTATCATTAGAAAGGAGGTAGCAAACTTTATGCCAGCCCATCGACAACTATCCTAGACAATGGAAGCAGCCCCACTTTAGTCAAGCCCATGCAGCAGCCGAACCAATAAACTAAGACTGGACTAAACGTCATACGGCCACACATACTAAGCGTACAGAACCCGTGAAACCAAACGAGGATGTTCGACGCAGCTTCGAACGAAATGTCTGGAAGGAGAATTTCCACTAGACCACGGCCCACAAGCCCAAAATATCATTTTGTATTTTAATCACACGGAAACCGGCGAAGAAACAAAACTAATAATCAGGATTAGGATTTTTAGAAGCGCACCTTTTTCCTTAGGGTAAATTTAAGCTCTTCGGAAAGATACCACAGTGTGAAGTTTTGTTTCTAGTTGCCAAAAGAGGCATTTCCAGGTCTAGAAGACCGCATAACTGGCCGGGAGGGCTCGGGGCGCTGACCACGTCCCACCCTCCAGTACTGCACCTCACCGATGACGCCTGTAGTGGTTAGAGGTGGGGGACGCAGCGGCTGGGCGGTAGGCCTTAGCCCCTCGTGGGCTGTCGTGCCGGAGTTTAGTTTAGTTTAAAAGAGGCATTTTTTTCATGCACCTTTTTTCCCCCTTTTTGGGTACCTTTATCCCTTTTTCCCCCAACCATGCCCATAATCCCCTTTCCCCCCTTTTTCTTTTAAGTTTCCTTCCATTTTACTCTATATGATTTTAATCAATATAAAATATTTAACTTTTAATTAACATCTCCTCAGCTTGCTGTGAACATGTGAAGAGTAAGCCTAACTATTTCAGTAAACGCTGCACGGGAGTTGAAAGCACACCTACAACAATGGAAAATAATTGTCTTCTTCTTCTTCTTCTTCTTCTTCTTCTTCTTCTTCTTCTTCTTCTTCTTCTTCTTCTTCTTCTTCTTCTTCTTCTTCTTCACTTCATGGATTAGGCTCTCGCCTGTTCCGTCTTCACAGTGTCTCCTTCCATCTTTTCCTCGGCCTCCCTACGTCCCTCTTTCCTTTAGGACTGTGTTGGAAAACTACTTTTGGCAGTCTTGTATCATCCATTGGATAACTGTGTACCACAAATCCTCTTTCTCTTGCTTTATCGCTATAAAGCAGTCCGCAATAATGCAACTGACAAGAACTCATTGCCATTGTATATAATTCCGTCCTTTTAATTTCACCAGAATCAGTAGGCTACTGTTCGTGAATGTAAGTTTGTTACTGTGACAGACATCATCCAAGGTCAGGCAGAGACAGCAGTAACCGTACAGGCGTAGTTCCAAGAATTGACTCTGGGTTCTACTCGAAGCTACTAGAAATCGCTGAGACTGTAGTTTCAGCATGAATGAGAACATGCTGGTAATTGTCGCGGTGTTATACAAGATTGTGGACAGCAAGTGAATGAGTTGTGGAACAGTCACATTGAGTTAGCAAGTGAACTGATGTTAGTCCTTTGTTACATTACTGAACGAGTGTATTATTAGATTTTACCATGACAAAGGTGCCCAGTGCTCGACTTATTTTTCTGACTCAGGAATTCAAACAAGATTTCATACACAAATGGAACTGTTATTCGATGTGCTATTTGCGATTCATGAATTTCGTTAGATGAAATACACCAGCGAAATCGCATCAAACAGCACATTTCCAACTCTAAGCATCAAATGAGCGAGACTCGTCAGGCAAAAAAATCGCGGCAGCCTCTATTACGAAATGCGATTCAACAGTTCTTCAAAAAGCCAAAATTTTAAAGGAAATCAACATTGAGTTGTGTGCAGCTCTTACACAAGAAGGAATTCCTCTCAATAAGGTGAACCATCCAGCCTTCAAGGGATTTCTTGGTAAATAAACAATGATATCAATGCCGAATGAGTACTTTAAGAAAAAAAACTACATGGGCCCTGTTTACCAAGAAACCATACAAAGAATCGAGGAGAACGTGTCTGATTGCGATGTGGGAACCATTGTGGATGAAACCATAAGACTCAGTGGAACGATGTTTTGAACATTTTAGTTTTTTCCCTTAGCAGGGGAGAAAGTTAAGCCCATGTTGTTAAAAATGTATGAGCTGCAAAAGCCAATGCCAGTACACTAATGCAATCAATTATGGACTTTCGTCAAAAACTCTGGCCTACTGATACTAAGTTTGAAACACTTCTTGTGATTACGGACCAGGCTCCATACATATGGTTTCAACTGTTAACCAATTGAAGCCTTTATTTCCTAAGTCGAAGCATGTGACATGCTTCGTTCAGGCCCTACATAGGGTTTGTGAATCCATAAGGAACGAATACGACATCGTAAATCAGTTCATCTCTGCCCTGAAGAAGGTTCTGCTGAAAGCTCCAAATCGTGTTGTGGTCTACAAGGAAACCACTGCCCTGCCGCTTCCAAGTTTCCCGGTCATAACTCGCTGCGGATCTTGGATCGAGTGTGCTGCTATGTTGTGCGAGAATTTTGACAAAATTAAAGACTTTGTGCTTTCTTTGGATCCAGCCAACGCAGGTACAATTTCCAAGGCACAGCAACTTCTGTTACCGGAGAAAATACATAATTTTCAGACAGAAGTATACGGTGCCCATAGTTACAAGTACCTGACTGCAGCTGTTAAACTATTAGAAGAAACTGTTTGGAAAAGGAGAAACAGTGGAATAATTTTAACTTCCGTGAGGGAGCAGTTACATGGCTTTGCCAAAGACACACTTGAGTTTAGTCTTCAGAAGAATCCGGACATTGAGGATTTCGCCACATTTGTAGAATTGTCATTCCGAGTGAATACAAGATTTGCCCCACTGGTTTTTGTGGATGTTGAAAGAAGCTTTAGCATCTGCAAAGGCATTCTATCTCCTAATTGAAACAGACTTACGTTTAAAAATGTAGAGATGCTTAATATCTTGAAGTATAACAGTTTCATGTGTTTTCCTTCTTCTGATGATTGATAATTTGATGTGCTTGTTTGTAATTCAATAAATTAGAATAGAGGAAAGAGAAATTGTTGAATTAGTTGAATAAACCAGCACCTTTTGTCTCCTTTTTTACCTTATTTGAACACCTTTTCCCTTCCTTTTTTTATCTGAAATTTGCATCTTAAAATTCTAACCCTGCTAATAACACTGAGGAACAATAGATAACTTGTTTTCTCTCAGAAAGAAAAATATATGATTCTGAAAGTATCCTGAATTCAAATATGATATTGGTTTTTCCCAGTCACGCAAGGTTTTTGAGAGACGGACATTAATAATTTCAAACGCTCAAGTATTTCCTATATTCTTAATTACAAAATATTACCACATTAAAGCCCCGTGAACATTAAATGTTTAACATTACACCACGACTGAACATTTACTCTCCACACCAGTGTGTATTGATTTTTACAACAGAGCGTCGATAATCCCAACGTCAGTAGGTACTCCAGGACGTCAAATATCCAAACTCATGTCTCCACATGCGTGCGTATGCTCCAGCCTTGACAGTGATGCCATTCACATATTCAGGATATTCCGGATTGGTTAATGAATAACCGAAAAAAAGAAAAGAAAAAAATCTGATGTGCTACATGCACATGAATTTCTCTACACTTGTACAAACCAGGGTTTAAGTTACAGTAATTGTTCCTGTCGCTTTTTGCTGCTTGATGCCGAAGAATGCTACAAAACGGCACTAACGACTAGGCTATAAACACAACCTTTCAACATGCGGTAACAATGCCACAGAAACAAACATGTCGCTTTCCCTCTCTGCTAGTGGTGTTCGTTTCCTGCTTGGTTCACTCATTGTTGTCAATGCACACTGTGTATGTGTGTGCAGTTTTATCTTTCTGCTACCAAGAGGGTTAATGGTATTACCCAATAATAATTTTTTCGACAATATTCACATTTCCACTCGTTATTACAGTTTGAAAGTCTGTGTATTTGTGTTTTACATATCCATTTTCATTGTGCTACAAAATACCCAAGCCTCCTTATTCCATCTCGCATTCCACTCGCATAATAAGAAAATACCGAGTTGGCTGATGACTAAGTGAAAAAAGAAAAGAAAATCTGATGCGTTGCACTCACATAAATTGGTTAAAATTCAGAAACTTCGCTCGGCCAATTCTGCACTAAAAAATGCTAACTGTTTTGAGTGCTAAATACTTTCGCTTACTTTTATTTCAGACTAGTCTTAATGTTCTTCTTACAGTATCAGAAGAATAAGGAAGGTGACAGTAATAGTAATTTCAGACAGGCTATCACAGCAACATCAACTATGTGATTGATTTGAATTTGCCAGTGAAGCTGCTTATTTAAATGCTCTTAAATTATTTATCTCAAGCTTCTGTTCTGCAATTAAAAATATGACACTAAACACAAACAAATCAGCACAGCTTTTGTGGAATGGTCTTGGATACAACTGGGAACAGTAAGTAACAACCTGCATAGAAATGTAAAAGAATATTAAAAACAGTTACACTCACATCACTTTCTTTTGAAGCGTTTGTACTCTTGAACAAACTACTCTTACAAACTCTTATTCCTCTATCTTCATGTTTGTCGAGATAAAAGTTTGCTGAAATTATCTTACTGCTGAGTTTCTTACAGATGCAGGAGAAATATGGAAATACAGTAGGCTTTGAGCGACAGTCAAATCTTTTAAAGCTTTGAAATTCCGTTCTCTTTACACGGCCACAGATAAAAATGTGAATAACCACCTTCCATTTGAGAAAAGTTAAAGTGCTTCAAAACTCACAAATAACAGTGAATATCTCCGAAATGGTTCACTCCACAAAAAATGTGTACAGACATAACTTGTGTGTTTTGACAAGTTCTACATTTTCTGTAAGTAAGATTTGATGGATCAGTTTACGGGCCCTAACGATCTGGTTGTCGACGGGCCCTTAAACACCATTACTCACTCAGTCACTCACTCACTCACTCACTCACTCACTCACTCACTCACTCACTCACTCACTCACTCACTCACTCACTCACTCACTCACTCACTCACTCACTCACTCACTCACTCACTCACTCTTATGGTTTACGAGCAATGCAAAAGTAATCAAGAGTGAACAGGATTACCTGGGCTATGGCCAGAAAATTAAACATACATAGGTATACATTTAATTTTCCATAAAAATATGCTAAACATATGGCATTTTAATAAAAATCGTTACAGCCATTTTTGAGCAAATCAAAATTTTCGAAAAATGTTCCATGTAAAGGGTAGTTTACGATGGAGAAATTTTCTTCAAAATCTTCGTGTCGCATCCTTGAAAGATGTTAAATTTAAATAGCAACTTTGATTTTAACCGACTTTTCGTTTTTGAGTGATGTTCACAGAGACGCGCGCGCACAGAAGTACGCACACAAACACGCGCGCGCGGACCTTTTTCTAAAAGTGCTTTTTTTATTCAGGGGGTCCCAAAAATATTTCCAGTGAAATCTCGACATCGAAATTTTGGGTCGAATACAATACTTCCCCTACTTACTATATACATAAGTAGATAAAGTAATAATTTTGTGTACACGGCATAGCATTTAGAGAGGTTTACTATAGTTAAATTTTTGTGCTACGCTTTGCTTCTCACCTATAACATGAATAATCCCGTTTTGGGGGATGAATCCTATGTGTAATGATAGTTCTTAACTGCTTTTCAACTTCTTTAAAGTTACCATAGTGCAATCCAAAGAGATATACCTACACCTTTCAAAATACATTCACCAATGTCAAAGGATATTTCAGTACGAACTAACATAAGCCCACATTTTAGCACCTTAACATTGCTAAGTTATGGTACCTTTTATGCATAAATACTAACAACCTGTGCCTCATTACATGTATGCGCTAAACACGACAGTAACAATTTTGTGATTTTCAATACACAATCTATTTCTACCCTTTTAAGCTTACGGGTCAGGTTCAGTTTCAATCACGAAATGCACATTATTTAGTGTTCTATATTATTAAAGTATCGTTTGAAACACTTTCACTTACACAATTAGTTTATTGATACGAAAATTCAGCTTTGTGTTTATCATTTTCCCTCGTTTCCATAACTGCTTACGAAAATTAAATTTTTATTTATGGACGATCTTTAAGTGCAATGGTTCTCAGCGTCCCACTATATTGGGAGAGAAATACCACTTAATTTGGTTCACAGGCCTCACTATTAGGTTTGAGGTTCTTTTACGTGCCATAACTCTATGACACGGGACCACTGGCTTTACTTCCCTTCCGAAGGAAGCCATGCTAAGGATTTTTACGCTCAAAAAGCCCATCGCCCTCCGCTGGGTTTGAACCCGCGACCTCGGAAACCAGAGGTTAACATGTTACCCCTAGACCACGGAGGACAACCATAACTACTGATGGGCGACATTGCATATCTACTTTCTCTACTACGTAAGTAAGTAGGAGAAGCACTGCGTTCCACCCAAAAATTCGATAACGAGATTTTAGTAGAAATATGCATTTTAGGTCACCTGTGTGTGTGTGTGTGTGTGTGTGTGTGTGTGTGTGCGTGCGTGCGCGCGCCTATCTGTGAACAGATAGCTCAAAAACTATCACGAACTCAAAAACGAAAAGTCGGTTAGAAACCAAAGTTGGTATTTAAGTTTAATATCCTTTAAGGATGCGACACGAAGATCTTGAAGAAAATTCCTCCACCCTAAACTACCCCTTTACATGCAAAATGTTTCGAAAATGTTGATTTTCTCGAAAATGGCTCCAACGATTTTGATTAAAATGCTATATGCTTAGGTAAGATATTTTTATGGCAAACGAAACTTATATTTTGAATTTTCTGGCTATAGCCTACGTAGTCTCGTTTACTCTTGATGAATTTTGCATAACTGGTAAACCGTCAGAGATAGACCAAATCTTACTATACAAAAAATTTAGTTATGTCCAAATGCAATTTTTGTGAAGTGAACCATTTCGGAGATATTCCTTGTTATTTGTGTAAGTTTTGCAATACTTATGCTTTTCTCAAAAGGAAGGTCGTTGTTCACTTCTTTATCTAAGAGAACGGAGTTTCAAAGCCTTCATATAGCGGCCAGCTTTAAAATGTTTAATAGGTTCAAAGCCTACTATATTGCCATATTCCCCTTCTATCTACAAGAAAATAAGCAATGCGATAATTTCTACAAATTTTAATCTCAACTAACACGAAGAAGAATGATAGATAAGAGATTGAAACAATAGTTACAAGAGTAGAGAAAGCTATGTGAGTGCAACACATCAGATTTTTATTTTATTTGTGAAATATCCTGATGTGATGGAGAAAAACGATCAGTTTTAAAACCACTAGTGCTCAAATATTCATAATCACTTTTCAAGTGTAAAACAGCTCTCAAATAGCTTTAATTTGTAAACTGGAGTGTGTTTTTTCATTGTTTATCTCACTCTGTGCTCGCAATCATAGGTTCTGCAATATATGCAGTCGTCGTTGTTAATGGCTAGTGGCCAGCACCTCTCATTACTATTTTTATAATGTCTCAAACTAGAAGGATCCCGTAGTAAACATTCGGGAGGAGAGAAAGAGAGAGATAGAGATACTGTAACGGAACGCTCTTGGACACTGATTGATGGAGAAAAATGCATGGGTGTTTATAGAGAGCGTTACAGTATCTGTTTCTTCCTTTCTCTCCTCCCGTATGTTTACAACAGGATCGTTCTAGTTTGAGACCGATCATAATACAAATATCATCGTCTGATAAAAAGCGACTCGCAAAACAACGGTAATTCGCATTGAGAACCAAGACTTTCTCATTCTCTTGTGGCAATTGATAGTGACAGCGATTTGTTGGTTTAATGCAGGGCTGGGCAACTGCTTTTCAGAGAGCGCAGGTTACTCACGACCTTGACTGATAACCATATGTTTAGCAGGTAAAAAAGTGAAGGTCGCTCAAGGCATCGCGCCAGTCACCCAGGCCTGGTTTAGTAGTAACAGGTGATTATGTGATTGTGCTCTGTTCACTATGGGAAAGTGGGGGAAGTTAGAGAAGAAATACAAGAAACAGTGGAAACTCTTCCAATCTTTACAGGTAATGAATATACTGCTAGATTACTTACATTGACAACATGACAATCATTTAACTAATTGCGACTTTTTTCAAGACGTTAACAAATCACGCAAGCTTAACTTTATTGATTATGCAACCTAGGCTGGCTAGGAGAAGCTAAAGAATCCAGCCCAAAGAGGTTAGATGTTTGGTTTGCAAAATCAATCTGCAAGAACACAAAATGAACCTAGAAAGACGTGGTAAAATAAACCAGCATCTGCACAATATGATTGCTGTACTCGTTGAAGAAGAAAAAAAGAAAGAAAGAAAGAAACTTGAATAAATTCGTATGTATTTGCTTTGCTTATATATTTTTATTCATACCTATTTCTTCGTGTTTCCGTTTTCTAGTTGTTAAATATACATTATGACTGAATGGATACTTAGATTTGCGCTTAACTAGATATATAAACTACGTATTTTTAACGTTTCTATTATTATGCTGTCATAAGCAGAAGAGAACTTGAAAATTTATATATTGGCGATACTGCGCCACAGTGGCGACTCAACACGGCGACATGGTTTATTAGCTTATTAGAACCAAAAAATAACCTGCGTATCATTGGCTGAGAATATATTGATTTTGAATTGCAGTGTGTGCGAAATTCTTTGTGTGTTAGCAGTTAACAGCAAGATACTTGGTCAAAACTGTGTTTCGTTGTGTATTTTCGTAAAATATGTCCGACTTAAGTACCGTAATTAATTATCAGAAGGAAATACAGAGAAGCACTGAAGGTTTAATTCACTGCCTAAACAAACTCAATCAAATTCCCGTCACATTGCAGCAAATTGAGCTAACTGGGATTTGGAATACAGTAGATAGGCTTAAGAGGTTTAGTTACAGTATAGGAAATGCAGCAACGTCCCTGGCTTGGAAATGGAAGCGAATGCTGACTGCCGAAATGAAGAGTGGTTTAAGTAGCCAAATTCTAAGTAATTCCAAAAACACGGGTCTAAATTCTGAGATGGTAAGAGAACAGGAACAGCCAACACATATGAAGGAAGACACAAATGCGCTGAGCAGCATAGTTGGAAATGATGTTATTGAAATACCTCAAGAAATTTGTGAAGAACATAATAGTTCATCAGATCCCAACTATGAAAGTCATCGGGATAACTTACATCAATCCACTGAGGGGAAGAACAAAGCTCATTCACCTAGAGAAAGCACTAATCATGTATTCCATACAAATGAAAGTGGCTCAAAAGCTGAGAAAGAAAAAGACAGTCATCATAGCAGTAAACATAATAGTCGCAATAGAAGGGATAAACCAAAACCTAACAAAACAAAAGACGTAAATAGTGAATTGAGAACTAAAAAGAGTGGCATTAAGATTAAACTTAATAAAGTAGATGCAAGAGAAGAGGGCAATAAGCAGGAAAAAAAGAAGTTTGTCAGTGCTGGCTCATCCTCTAAGCATGAGCATTGTAACAAACGATCTGAACACGAAACCACATATTTAGAAAATAAACATTGCTGTAAAGAACAAGGGCAAAAGCGAAAGTCTAATCCTAGTGAGAAATCTACTGAAATAGTTTCCAAGAAACCAAAAGCTTCCGAGAAGGTTAACAAAAAGATCGGATATGAAGACGGTATTGATTATTTTGGTGAAGCATTAACAAGGGCAGATGCTATAAACAGAAAAAAACGAAACAAAAGATCGAAAAGCACAGTCATGAGCTTCATGCAAAACCCAGATCCAAACAGCTCGCCAAGCACCACAGCTACCATTCCACTTAATTCTGTTAGTGACATTGTCCGCTTTAAGTCTGTCCCTCCTAAGCCTAGCCCTTCCAAGCCTGTTCCCTCCAAGCCTGTCTCTTCTGAGCCGTATCCTAGGTTACAGAGTTCCCCCAAACAAGTCCCATTGTTCAAAAAGTATACACACAGGACGAAGGTATATTCCGGTGCGATAAAAGAAAGACCAGTTCCAACTCTTCAGCAGTTATGTCTATATGAACTAAAGAAACATATTAATGATTTGGGATATACTGGAGGGATTCCATATGATACGCTTAAGCCCATTTTGCAACAAATAACACCACAACAGCTATTTCAGGTGGAATATCACAACCCATACCTCTTAGAAGACACCAATGAATTATGGGAATTTCATTGCCAGGTAAGATTTCCTTGTGGCCAACTCCAACCAATGGAGACTGCAAGAGAAATGTATCTTAGATACCTGGATGAAAGAACAGCAAAGCTCAAGAACCTGACTCACAAGATTCAACAATCCTCGTTGAAACCATCACCCATTCGCCAAACGAAATTAATATACTTAGACAGTGATCCAAAACCACCACCAGATGTTGCAAGAGTACAAGCAAAATATGGCACAGGTAAAATTTCAAAATCTTAAGAAAAAATCATAATGAAGTGTACCCATAAATACCTTTTATTGAACAAAAATTTCCCACCCAACAAGTGACATTGATGAAGCATATATGTAAAAATGGCCCCTTAAGGCAGAATGAACAATGATTGGAAATAAGTATAAAATGGAAGAACTTGTGATTTAGAGTAATAAAAATCACATTTTTGCAGAAAGAAATCTCTGTCAAATGATTTGTCGCACTGTAGGTATATGTATAAAAGATGAAGCATGAAACTTAAAATATTTACAAAACAACAAAGTCACCCTTCATATCCTTTAAAAATTATAAAAAAAAAATCTTGAAAATTTATTCAATGAAAACCTGAAGCTATGAACAGTGAAGCAATACAAATCAACAAATATAACACATACTTAGAGACTAACATCTTTGCATTTGGTGTAAGTTGTTGAAAATTAAACACAGATCATAGTTTTGTAAACAACTTACACGAAATACAAAAAGATAAGTGAAGCTTAGTCTCTAAGTACCTACATATGTGTTATATTTGTTGATCCTGAAAATGTATCTTATTTTACTATACATACTATAGTACTACTACTATAGTACTATACATTATGTCACATACTTTATTAAATTTAAGCTATCCGATAGAGAATAAGATTAAAAGGAAAGCTAGCACAGAAATTCTTGCACAGGAAAATCTGATGGCAGCAAATGTATGCATTGGAGATTGCATCTAGACACGGTTCATGTTTATTTCTTCATTTAGTTTCAGTGGACATGCTCATTTCGAAAGTGAACCAACCTCAGTTTAATCCTTAGATGGTAATATCTATCTCTCAAGCAGATATAAAATTTCTCAAGGTACAGAGGACACTTGTGTAATGTTAATTTGATCTTATATTTCAGCTATGCTTTGGTTGAGAGTTGAACTTAGAATTGTGTGGACGTCACTGTTTTAGCTCTGCAATAGTATTGTTTTATAAGTGTACACATGTAAGCCACATCGTCTCACAGGCTGATATTACTATAAAGGTACGTAACATACTAACACTTGATTTTTGTACCTTTTGCATAATTTCTTATGATGTAAACTGAGTCAAAATATAAATATTAATAATTTATCAAACTTTTACATTGTTACAATCACTAAGTGGACTTCAATGCAAGATTTTGTCATTTTATTCTCGCACACAGATATTTTTGTTAGCGCCCTTTTTACGCATGTTATCAACTAAGGGTTAAAACATTCCTGACAAAATATACAAACATTGACCTCCTGATGAATCAACTTTGCAAAACCATTACCTCCCCAAGTGCTATGAAGAAACTGTGACATGCGTGAGTGAGTGAGGGAGTGAGCGAGTGAGTGGCGTTTAAGGGCCCATCGACAGCTAGGTCATTTGGGCCCCACTGTGACGTATATAAGCAAAATTTGTGCTAATGAAAAAAATAAGGGTGAGCACAGATGAAACTCCAGATTCTGGAGGAAAATTGGAAATGTTGTAGGGGTATTGAAGAATGATTCTAAAATTTCAAAGTCACCTTTTCTGATGGCATGCCTGGCGCAAACCATATGACTATTGCCAGGTCATTTAATGAAACAATGCAGATATTGTGGCCAAATGGTGTACAATATGACAATGTCTTGTTATTTTTGACTGATGCTGCACCATATATGTAAAAGGCAGCAGCAGGACTTGCAGTTAGTTATCCTAAAATGATTCATGTCACATGTGTTGTGCATGGATTGCATAGAAAATATGAGGAAATTAGAATCATGTTTCCTGAAGAAATTATCAATGCGAGTGTGACGTTCCATGTTATAATTACACTATACTTACTTCATGTGGCATGGAGCAATCATTTTCGAAATTCAAGATACATCTTCGTGACAATCGTCAATCTTTCAGGATCAAAAATTTGAGGAATTCATGTGGTTGTATACTATAACTCTACAGTACTTAGTGATCCCATCCAGAAATAATGTCTGGTGAGTACCATGCACATTTATATTAGCTCAGCCATTCACATCTAAAAAAAAAAATACATATACACATATTTATTTCTTTTGGCACATATTTTTAACTGTTTAGCACATAAAAAATAAATATTTTCCAAGTTTTTAGCACCTAAAAATCTGAGCCCTACTCATAAAAATATGCTACTGTAATGCAATGTATTGTATTCTATACAAAATACCATACATGAATATGGCTTGGCTTATTCAATGCAATCTACTTTGAGTAGAAAGTTGATAATCTCCTAAAGCTGACAGTATGTATGTAGTCAGCTCAAAATGTTAATTTTCTTCTGCAGTATTAACTGGTACTTCCTCAATGAGATTATCCTCTCCATCCGCAATAGGATCTTTGTTTTGAAATTGGGGTAAGTCGTCTGGATTTTCACGACAAGTTGCACAGCATTTTATAGCATTTGGTGAAAAAGTTTGGTTTAATCTGTGGTGTTTCAGATATATAAATTTTTCTTTAAAATTCCTGATGCATTTTCAATTAGTCTTCTGATGGTTTTGTATCAATGATTGAATTTTGCTCGATCCTCTTCATGCACATTTCCATGTAGAGGGGGAATTAACAATTCTGTTAATGGATAACCACTGTTGCCAAAAAGAGCTGCACCGGGAAATGGTCTGCATCCATTTTGTATTCTTCCAGCAAGCATGTTGTTTTTTAGAACACAAGCATCATGCATACTTCCAGGCCAATTAGCACTAACATGATAAAATGAGCTTATTTGCAACACATACAAACAGGGAGTTGATATGCCATGTCTGTCAACAAAATCAGCTTCATTTTGGGTTGGTGCATCAATATTTATCACAGATTCATCAAATACGCCACACACATTAAGAAATTTAGCAATATCATAAAAGTCTGTGCTACATTAACTGCATGTACTGACCAATCAATTATTTCCCCAAATTTTATTCTTTTTACAGCATTAAATACTCTATTCATACTTTTGCATTCTGAAGCCATGAAAACTCCATGCATGTCTGCTATTGCATGAAATTGACTGCCAGTTTCCATTCAGTGCAAAGCAATAGACAGTTTGAGAGGTAGAACTGGAACTGAAAAATTCAATGCCACAGCTGGGATTTGAACCACAGACCCTCCCAGCTGTTGCAATGAATTTTCCAGTTCCAGTTCTACCTCTCAAACATTGCCCACTCACAGCTTGTGTGTTTAAAAACACCAACAGTAAGTTTGCTCGCATAAATAAATAACAATTGTTTTGAGGTTAGAGTTCCACTTTTGCCTGTTGCATGCTAAACACAATGTTCTATATCTTGCAATAGCAATTCTATTGCTAAAAGAGTCATCCCAAACTTCTCATTGTATTTATAAAGAGATGTAAAGTCATTAATTCTAAGACTATCTTCACTTGCGTGAATACCATCATTATCAGGCATTACTGCAACTACTGCTAAATAGCTTTTTATGTAGGTTTTAGAGGTACTTTATTGTGTACTTATTCAATTGTTCACTTTTCTACACCTGTTTTGCTCACACGTGTTAAAATATAGGTTTCTCTACAAACTTTAAGCCACTGAAATTCAGTGGCTGTTATTGTCATGGTAAAGTAGCTAAGAACCTTCATCACAATGTTTGCTTTTTAAATGCTTACCATGTTCTTCCTAGCTTGTATGTCTGAGGTATCCATGTTGTCATTGAAATTGTTTTTTCTTTTGGTTTAATCATATCGACCGCTGTACCAATCCTGTGCATAGGTACATTTTTTATTCTTACTTCAGAAGTACCATTTGCTCTTAATAGTAACTCCCATTAATATGCTTAATAACTCAAACGTCTTTGAAAGGGAGTTTGTCAGTCAAAAACAATACATTCATACATAATATTCCGATACTTGTGTACAGTACAGAGTACTCTACATAAGTATCAGTATCTGAATTTCTGCATACAGTATACAGATATTTTGAATATCTTTCACTTCCATCTTCTACTTCATATTTTAAGTATTATTGACAATGCAAAAACGCCTGTGCACAAGCAGTGGCATAATGATTAAGTCTGCAGGCCCTGCAATATAGGCAGGTCTGAGACTTAAGGGCCTGCAGAAAAACAAATAAAAGTATTATAGTTTTATTAAGACTAAAAATATTATAAATATTAAAATATATACAAATATAATATTATTACTCTAATGTTTAAGCACTTCACTTATTACCATTCTCCTTACAAATATAAATATAGAAATATGTATAATATGTCAAATCAAATGCTGTCTGCACAAGAATGGTCAGGTCAAGATTGGTCAATGCTGAGTTGAGTTTAGTACAGCTGTAAGAGTGTGTAAACAATGGTTTTCCCTGCCATCTCTCATAACACTTGATTTGTGGCATGTCCTTTAGTTTTCACAAAACAGTAGCACATGTTAGTTATTACAAAGCAATGACAACAATGAAAACATTTACCAAAATATCACATTTTAAATCAAACATTATTTTTTTAATATGTAGTGCATGAGATAGTGCATTATGCATATTCTTTCTAAAAAATGAACTTTTGTCACAGTTTTATTCAACAACAATTCCATTATCCAAAAAGATGAGTAGTAATCTTCAGTCAAAAGTCAACTCAGTTTCAGACGAGTTCTCTTTGTGGGAAGTAATAGGTGCACAATTGAGCACTGCAATACTTTACAACTTGAGTAGTTTTAAGTTTAACTTCTGTTTTATTTATCCATGTAATTTTAATGAAAAATGAAATGTTTTGAAGTTAAGTATGAACAGTCAAGTGGTGCACAAGAAAATTAAGAAGAAGTGCGAGTTACAAAAGGAAACAAATTAGTGAAAATAAGTAACTTTTTTCTCTTCCTAGCAGTAGTGCTAGCTCAATGGTTACAGAAGTTTTCAGTATCACAAGTGAGTGCACTTCTGAAGTGAAAAGTGATAACAGCAATTGTGAAAGCAGAAAAGAATATTATAACAAAATTACTATAAATATAATTAGCTCTATTAATCTTGCAGAGTATTCAAACAGTAATGCAGATTATCACTTAAAGGTAGGTGATGGAACTAAAAAGTTCTTTGCTAGACAAAATCCTTATCGACTAGTGGGTCTATTCCCCAAAATGCTATGCAGGAAAGCAGATCCTTCTCCACTAAATATTACAAAGAATTTACATTTGCAGGAGAGAGAATTTAGAAAGAATAGTTGTTATTCATCTAAAACTGACTTTAATACACACTGTGTAGAGGGCAAAAATTGTCGTCTGCTTGAAGGGAAGGGGTTCGAGATTGAGATGACTAACCAAAAGTATAGTGTGACATGAAACTAGTTATGCACATTTGAACACATGCATGGTTTTCAGATCATTGCATAGAAAAAACAAGAGTTCGCGTGAGTATGGATTCAGAACCAAAGAAAAGTGAGAACGTATGAAAACGAGTGCTTGAGCAAATTGTGAATATTATGTTAACACTACCATTCAATAATCTAGCTGAGGCATGGGCACAAGAGGAGCAATTGAACTTGTCTTACTCATCCCACATTCTCTGGCTGAGTGGCAAAGGTCATTTTGATGCAAATGCAGTGGCGGCTTTGTCTCACCTGCATGGTAATAATAATTTCTACACTGCTATTAACTATTTTGTTTATATTAAACATATTTTGCATACAATAATTATTACAGCCACCTGTGTTGTTAGGCAAATTACATAATCTTCAAGTTTATAACCTTCCTTTACCTTGTGCACATAATATTCTTACACTGCCTTATAATCAACATACTAAATTGTTTCTCTTTCACAATAAAGCAGTCAAGTTCCATTATTGTTTAGCCTTAAAAATATTTTAAAACTATTTCATCAACACAAGAAATTGTTTGATTTTAAATTAAATATTGTGTTCAAGCTTTGAAACACAAAATATAATAGCTTATATTAAATAAACTAATAAAAAAAACTAAACACCTAAAAAGTGGAATTATATTATCCCTTTTATATGTTTACAAATATGAGTATTCAGAAAGTACCTTTTGAAATTGTAAATAAATACTTGTAAGATCACCAAAGTTTGATTCATGATTCTGATCAAAGTGGTGTTTGATATTGTAATGCTTTGTGTTTGCAAATCTGCGTATTAAACAGCACATTTTCGTGTTTTTGTAACTTACAAACAATTTTCTTCTTGAAACAAGACGTCCCAATGAAGCCATACTTGCCATTGAATGAAGTGTGTTGGAAGCTGAAGAGAAGGGATGGCCGGTGGAGTGAGGCATAAGCACGCTTCAGTGGAGTGACCTTTTTGAGCCTATTTTGCCCATGCCTAATCTAGTTTTTCAGGAACTTCGAGGGGAAATTGGAAAATAAAACAGGACAAACTTTTTAGCAATCCTCAAACTTCTTGCAAAGTATGATCCCGTATTACACAATCTAACTAATGAACCAAGGGTATGATGGTTGTGCCAGTATGTCAGGCATATACAAAAGTGTTAGAACGAGAATTAAACATAAACAATTGCAAAATATGTACATTGTGCAGCAGATAATTTAAATCTGGTACTTCATGATACTGCATGTGGATTTCAAGAGGTTGGGTTCTTTTATGCCACAGTATAAATAAATGTTTTCTTCAGTCACAGTAAGATGAGAATTTTTGGTACCTTCTTGTACCTTAAAAAAGCTTTGACAACACATTGGTCTTCGAGATGCCAGTCTGTGTTATGTTTATGTCAATGTACTGACTAAAATTTGAATTTCGATAGTGTTGCAATCAGATTCTAGAATGTACCTACTAATATGGCCTCTCAAATTATGCTATCAGAAAATGTAAGAGCTTGATAAAGCATGTTCTTTTGTTCAGAATGCAGCTGATAACAGATTTTGCTATCAAAATAATTTTGAAGAAGCAATGTCATCATCTACATCTATGCCAAACAAATGGGGCATTTCACCATAACTTGAAAATATGAGAATTCAAAAAGTGAAAAAACATTTTGATTTATTATGTCAGGACGAGCGGCTAGTAGATTATAATATGTATTTTTGAGCCATTGTTTTTAATGACTGTTTGGACATTATTGTCAACCGGTTAAACAGCAGCATATAACTCCAATGTTATAACAAACACTTCTGCAGCAATTTCTCCCTTCTCAAATGTTGCAATTAATTCTAATTTTTGTTTTAATGTCAGCTTATGTTTCTTTTATTTCATCACCACCTTTTTTACAAATTACTTTAACTTGCTATTAAATCTGGTTTTCTGAGTCACTTTATTTACACTCACCTTCACTTATTAAATGTTGGAAAAACTGGAATGTTTTCAAGATCATTCAATCTCATCCTCATCTGTTGGGTGATCATGGCTGAGGATGAAATCAAATGATGATGAAAACGTTCCAGTTTTTTCAACATTTTATAAGTGAAGGTGAGTGTAAATAAAGTGACTCAGAAAACCAGATTCATTACATGAAGAATACTTTACTGTTAATAGTGCTTCTATTCTTAATATTTATTATAACTTGCTTTGTAAACACCAGAAAACTGAGCTTCTTTTCAATTTTCACACAACAAGTAGTTCAATAACAATGGAAACGGTACTCTATCATCGTGTAGCAGGTCGTGTATTGCTGTCTCCTAGAGCTCCCTCTCTCAGTGACTCAAACACAGAAAGCTTATTTCCCAAAATTATGTACTATTCTTTATTTTCTGCGCAAACATGCCCTAGTAATCTGCAACCCAAATAACCCACATATGAATAATCAGGGGTTCAGTCTAAAGAGCAAATACCAATACCGAATTGTAGTGGCTGTATATAAAATAAGTTTGTAGATAAGTACATAATAAATATTACGAAGAATATTTCTACGTATTGACTGTTCTTGTAAAAAGTCAGGTGTAAGTTAAGTTTGAAAAACTCAGTTGGAATCCCAGGCATAGTATTGAAAAAGCACAAATTTGATTCATCCGCCTATACAAGATAATGGCAGGAAATATAAAGTACAGAAGCCAAATTACTGGAGCACCATGTGACCTCGTACCTACTGTTTTATGGTTGCAATTTATGCTATTACATAATATATATTAATGTGTTAGAAGTTTCACACATTTAGCTCCCATGGTTAATTAAACATTACTTTCTATTATGTACATATATAAGACTGATTAAAACACTCAAGATGATGTGTCTTCAAAAACTTTTTACTAATAGCCAGTAACCAATTTGATCTTTTAATCTCTATAAAATGTACAAAAACATGTTATTTTTGCTAATTCAAATTATTCATTTAAAAATATTTTTAAAAAACACCCTTTTCCTAAGAAATTTAAAAAGTTTGACACAAGCAGCTATAAAAATGCATTATGGATTTCTTGTTATGAGAAACATTAACGTAGCAATTTTTATAAGAATTCAGACAACATTTCTTACATCTTACATGTATTCACCATAAAATAACACTAGCCTGTGAATTTCTACTTTGTGTTTGTTAGCCTAAAGTAAATAATGTGATGTTATATGTCAACGTGCTGAATCCAACTTTTCAATCTATTTACTTCTATCACATCGTCGTTTTGCAAAGTCACTTTATAGGTGTTGTATAATTGTGTAAATTTTATAACAAAATTTTTATTGCACTTTTATATTTCAAAACAAAAAAAGCGGTGGAAAAAAAAGAGCTTGCTGAAATTACATGTATTGTCGCTCATTCATGTCACCAGCATGTTTTGATTTCCTTTGTCTTGTTTACTTCACTATTAGGTGTATAAATCAGCAGAATTTATTATACAAAGAATACACAATTTGTTTCTTAGCTGAGAAAGTCTTCCTGTTCCTCTTTCTTTTATGTTTGTCTTCAGGTATGCCACGTTTTATCATCCAGCAATCATCAGCAGTAATTAGCAAGCACATCAATGCTCCAATGCCACCTCCTTTTGAACTCCTACAGATCCTTTTGAAATCCTTCACCTTACTCTTCACTCAAAAGCTCTAGATTTTTGGGGAATAATCTAGATGAGAAAACAGAAAATTAGTCTTGAGCCAATTCAATATTTTGATAGTTAGGATGCTTGTTTTTACCAAACAAGTTTTAAACAACCTCATAGAAAGATATCCATGCTGCTTTCTCCTTTTCATTCATACTGTTTTCAGATGCTGCACCAGAAATCAGCTTTCTAACACTAGGACCATTTAAAATACTTTCCTTTAATTTTGCTTCAGATAGCAATGGAAATTTCTCACAAATGTACTTGAAACAGCCTCTTTGCTTATTTAAAGCATTTTCAAACTGTTTCATTAAGCCAAGCTTTATGTGGAGAGTGGTAGCAAAACTTTAGAATGACTCATAAGGCTTTGGCGCACAATATTCTTGGAACCAGCTTCCAAATTTTCTCTAGGTGGCCAGTCTTTCACAGTCCAATAAGCAGTTGCAAATTTTCATATGAGTCTTTGAGGATCACTAAATAAGCAACTGGCACTGAGCTAAATATATTTGTGTTATGAAGGAGAACACCCTGTATACTTCCCATGGAAGCATCAATGAATAGTCTCCATTCACTGGCGTCAGTTTGGAAGTCCAAGTTGTAGCAGAGGTTCTTTCACATTACTGCAATAAACAAGATGATCATTTTAGGAGGAAAAGGATTGAAAACTTATTTTGCATTGTCGATACCAATAGAATGATGTACCTGGACACAACAACTATTTTTCATGAAGTCTAGAAGCTAACGATTCTAGCTCTCTAGGGAGGGCAAGATTCATAAGTCATTTAATTCACTCTAGTTAAAACACCTACACTATGCAGCACCCAATTCTAGTAGATAGTTACTAAGATTTATACCAAATATAATAGCTTTGATTCAAATAATTGCTGCAGAAGACTAAGTTATAATATATTTTTAATTTCTGTTAATGTAATTTTTCTGTGTTCAGGCTGATTATGCAACATAGTTTCCACAACTAAAGCATTTTTCCACTAATAAACAGGAAGAATAGCAGACAGTCAAACTTGAAATTGTGGTGGCTCCGAGGGTAGTGCTTCCATGCCATGGCACTACTTTAATAAAATGAAGAAATACATATATTGTTTGTATACTCCATGGTTACATCGAGAATAAAAGCATTATTCTTATTAATCTTAAAGGCGCAATGAAATGGCTTATCTGACAATGGAAAACCGTAGAAGTGAAGGAAGCAACAATGAGTTAAAAGTTTGCAACCGTACTATATTACTATTCTATGGATCCGTGCCACTTCATATCTGCCTTGGATTTACAGTGTTCTGGATGCTAAGTCTGGATGCTAGCAGGCATTGGAGGGGAAAGTGAATAGCTCATATCTGTATCAATTGGTACCTGTCACAGCCACCATTGGCAGCACATGCAAATTATTCATACCAACTTTACCCCACACATAGAAAATTGTGCTATATTGAGAAATGAGAGATAAGCCACTGATCAATGCAATAGCATAAAAGCAGAAAATCGTATTTTATTATATTGTATATTATTAACTCAATTTATTGAAGTGAAGTGTGAGTCTCTAATTACTTTGTGTTATTTGTGGATCAATTTGCTTCACTGTTAATAGCTTCAGATGTGTATATTTATTACATCATATTGGTCATTATTTTCCATTACTTAAAATTATATGAAGCATTTGAAAGATAGGTGTGCTAGCATGTGGGAACAGTAAACTGTTGAGCACATGAATTACATGGTAACGGTTAACTGCATTAGAAAATTAATAAGCACATTTACACAAGAAACAATTGAATGTATGGATTTGAGGTAAAACAAATTTTATTGTGGTTTCTAACCATCCTATTTGGTGGTGATAACAAATACTTAAGTACTTCAATTTTACTGGATTTTGACTAAACCTGCTACCCAAAAATAGATAAGTAGTGGAATATTATTTGGAATCAGAAAGGATATTAAATCCTCATTTCAAATTGTTAAAGAAATGGATAACACAGATAAATCTGAATTAATAAAGCTAAATTTTTGGGATAACAAAACACATCTACATTTATACAGCATTTACAATCCTCCCAGGAATGAACCAGATCTCTCACTTATTGACCAATTAAACAGAACAATCATAATTGGGGATTTCAATGCCCATTCCAAAAGATGGGGTTATGAAAAAGTGGATTCTACAGGGAAGATAATGGAAGAATTTTTGAATACCACAACCTTTGAACTGATTTAAAATAAAGAAGATCCCACAACCTTCATACATTACTCTGGAGCAGGCAGCAACCCAGACCTCTTGTTAGCTACAACAGATATTGTTTCAAAGGTTAAAAACCAACTTATAGAAGACCCAAGTTCTGGTAAGTATATCAGCAGTAATTGCTGATATAAAACTAGATAATACACATGTCAGTAAACATCAAATGAATCTGTGTTGGAACTTCAAAAAAGCAGATTGGAATAAATATAAAACTGAAATGGAAAATAAATTTAAAGAACAAAAACTCACAGCTGCATGACCAACCAGATCATATGAACAAAAATTTCTGTAAAGTCATCCTAGAAACCGCAAAAAAACATGTTCCTCATGGAAGAATAAAAAATTACAAACCCTTTTGGAACCCCCAGTTAGAGGAACTGAAAAAGCAAAGGGATATAGCCAGAAATACTGTTGAACAAACAAAAAACATCGGATAGATAAATATAGTGAAAGAAATGTGCCTCACTAAAAAAAGAAATTAATACGGCTAAAAATATTCATTTTAATAATTTCTTACAAAAATGGATTATGGGACAAATGGTAACAAAGCCCATAAGTTCATAAAAAATGTCAAGGGCAGGAAAGAAGAAAATAGCATACCTATCATACATAACAATAAAATATTAACAAATGATGTAGTCATAGCCGAAAAAAAATTCAATAAATATTATGATAATTCAAATAAAGTAACAAGAAATGATAAAAGGAATGTAAACAATTTAAGAAAGATTTGAAACAACAAAGGGAATGTGATCCTAACACTCAACACAATATCTGTTTTCAAAATTTTAATATGCAAGAACTGAACATTGCACTTAATAATCTAAAAAACAAAGTCTTCTGGACCAGATTACATAAATCCAGAGTTCATAAAAAAACCTTGGAAAAACAGCAAAATAACAACTAAAACTCTACAATCTATCCTGGAAAACCACTGTACCTACCTGCCAAATGGTGAAAAGCAATAATTGTTCCACTGTTGAAGAAAGATAAAACAGCATCAGAAATAAAAAGTTATATACCAATAGCTCTTACTAATATAATAGCAAAAGTGATGGAAAGAATAATGTCAAACAGGTTAAATTGGTTTCTAAAGTCACAAAATTTAATATCCCCATGTCAAGCTGGATTCAGAGAGCTCTACCAATGAACAAGTCTTACTTCTCAGTCAAGAAATCAAAGACTCCTTCAACAGAAAAGATAATGTATCACTTTTTACTGATTTCCAAAGTGCATATGATTCTATATGCAGAATAAAACTACTAAAGAAAGTAAAAAAATAGGGATACAAGGTCCAATATTTTCATGGCTATGTCATTTCCTAACTCAATGCTTTATTGCTACCAGATATGGAAGGAATGTATTGAAATATAAACAAGTACACTGTGGCTTACCACAAGCCACAGTGCTCAGCACTACACTTTTTAATATATTTATTAACGATCTGCCACAAGAAATACAAGAATCAGGCGTGAAGTGTGCACTATTTGCCAATGACTTAGTAATGTGGACTTCAAAACCAAAAAACAAAAGAACAGAACTAGAAATAAACCATGCAACAATCCTTAACCAACCTACAAAAGTGGACCAAAGAAGATTTAACGACTTTAATATCACAAAATCAAACTACCAGATCTTTTCACAAAGGAAAAAAACCACTAAAAATAAAACTAAATTTTGAGGGTCAACAATTACTGGAAACAAAGGAAGTAAAGTATTTGGGAGTGTTATTTGATACCAAACTTACATAGACCGAACAAATAGAAAATGTAATACAAAGAGCAGAAAGGTACCTTTCAATGTTAAAACGTCTAACAGGAATGAAGTGGGGATGTTCCAGAGCAACTCTTAACACGACATACAATGTATATATAAAGCCATTATTTACTTACTGCAACGAAGTTCTTGTAACAGCAAACACAAAAAAAAAATTCAAATCTTTCAAACCAAAGCCTGAGACTAATTTATTACAGGTGCTATCAAAACCACACTATTACCAGCTATGGAAATACTAACCAACCAATATCCTATTGAATATGAAATAGAAAAAACAGCTCTTATTCAACACAAAAAGTTGATCAGACTCCCATTCAATTCGTGGAACAAGAGAAATTTTACACATACACTAAAGACTCAGGAGAGCTTTCTTTGCAAAATTCAAGACATCAAGAAGAATGTAGACCTTCCTAATTCAAAGGAAAACTTCATATATAAAGTCAATCTGACACAAACATTACACACCACATATTATTTACACCTGACAGAAGAAGTTAAGAAAAGTGATACTCCAACTAGTGTTCTAAAATTATTGGCATTAGAGATAATCCATACTAGATTTCTGGAACATGAATGGCTCCATATTTATACTGATGGATCATTGATATCAAACCGAGATGGAGCAGGGGCTGGAGCCATGTATCACCTCTTTTCCTATTACAAATCTTTAAGTTATGGAACTACAAACTTTGATGGAGAAATTGAAGCAATTCGAATGGCCCTACCAAATTTTTGTATAGAATCTCACATTTTCACCAAGCAGTTATTCGCTCAGATTCCAGGGCAGCAATTATAGCAATTACTTCCAAGTTGTCACCAAAAAACCAAACAATTATAGAATGTTGAAAATCCTTACCCATCTAACAGCACTTCAAAAACACCTAGTTTACCAATGGATACCAGCTCACTGTAGACTGAGTGGTAATGATAAAGTTGATTTTTTGCAGAAAGGGGTACAAGCAGTGTACAGAAATCTACAGTTAATCTACAATTTTATGCAGCTAAAAGGTTAGTCAACTCTGAATTCAAAAAAATTATTCCAAAATACACTGGCGGAAAAAAAAATGCAACACCATCAAGGATTGCTTAAATTTAATAGAGTTAAGTGAGTGGTAATATATCATGATGTTATCATATGATAACAAAATCAGCACAAATGATGTAGACATGTCACAAGGAGGTATGTCCCAATATTTGCATCAATATTTGGTGTAACCCCCTTGGGCAGCAACACAGCCATGTATTCATGCAGGCAGATGATCATACAGGAGGCGAATGGCATCCTGTGACACACTGGCCCAAGCATCTTGCATCTGTTGTCGCAGTTCGGCAATGGTTGTGGCTGGCCGTGGAGGCCCAGTCACTTTCTTTCCCATCATGTCCGTACATGTTCAATGGGAGAGAGATCAGCGGACCGTGCTGGCCAGGGCAGTTGTTGTATACCATACAGAACACGTTGCGTTGCTGCAGCTGTATGGGGACGTACGTTATCCTGTTTAAACAGCACATCACCTTCCTGTTGAAGAAATGGCAGCAACACAGGATTAATTACCTGCTGGATGTAGCTGTCACAGGTTTCACGTCCCTGCACAAACACCAAAGGCGAGTGCGAATGATGGCACCCCACACCATGATGCCAGGAGTTGGGCTTTCGTGTCGTGGGCGAATGCACTCTGGACGAGCTCGCTCACCAGCTCTACGCCGTACGCGCACACGACATCACTTGCATACAGGCAGAACCTACTCTCATCATGGAAGACAACAGAGTGCCATTCCATTGTCCAATGAGGGCTTTCTCGACACCAGAGGAGACGTGCATGACGGTTTTGTGGTGTAAGAGGTGCCTTGGCTAGTGGCACACATGATTTGAGTCCTGCTGCAGCAAGATGGTTTCCAACAGTCCGTGCTGATACTCCAGGTGCTACCTGAGCCCGTATCGCCTCCCTGTATGCTGTTCGGGCACTCACTGATGCCCGTACAATGCATCGATCCAGACGTGCGTCTGTAGAACGTGGTCGCCCAGAACCTGGTCTACGGGAGTGAGAATGTTCCACAAACCATTGCTGAAAACACCGACACACCACCGATACATTGTGCCCAAGATGTGCAGCAATTTGTCGATGGTCCATCCAGCTTTGCGAAGGCCAACAATTCGACCCCGTTAAAATGGCTGTAGCCGTGAGACAGGAGCACGTGCGCGTTGTCGTGGCATCGCTACACCCTAGAGTGTCATGTGACACCACCATTTAACTGTTAGGGTACCACAGTGACTGCCTGCACCGTGGACACTGAAGGCATAGAGACACTGTTGTGCAGTGCCATCTATTGCCCACCGACCATGATACATCAATCACCAGTTCTGTAACCTCTCAATATCCACATACTATGCCCATGTGTTGATAAACACAGTCCTTGCTGGTGTTGCATTTTTTCCGCCAGTGTATTACTATGAAAAATCAAAAAATAAAAGATGGTAACTACCAAACATTCAAACAGTAATTCCTGAGTATCCTCAAAAAATGGCAGTTGCAACCTTCAGGTTGATTGCGGGACACGGTTGTCTGGCAAAACATTTGAACAGAATTGGGATATATTCTTCACCACTCTGTCCTCTTTGTGATCTGCAAGAGGAAATGGACCAAGACCACCTTCAAATATGTCCGGCCACTTCCAGCGCCCATCCATCAGTGAAAAATATGGGAGAGCAAGAGGATTAATGACTTCATTGTCAGAAATCCAGCATTAGCTAACAACAACAACAACAACAACAATTTGTTAAAGAAAGGTGTGGTGTATTTAGTTCACTTTTGGAAAAATTAAGATCCATGGGAAATCCAAGCAGCAAAATAACAATGTGAACTTAACAGTACTAGGCAGCAAAGACATTTGGGCTAAACTTGACTCCCAGTATCAGGAAGCCATCCTAAAGCATAACCAGCAAATAGAGAGAAACAGGTATGTGCTAAATTTAATAATCAGTTGCATACGATTCTGTGGAAAGTTAGAATTAGCACTACGCGGACAAGATGAGTTAGAGAACTCGAATAATAAACGCATATTCTGAGAATTAATCCAATGCAGTGCTGAACTAGGAATTAAAGTTACGCTTGTCATCTTCTACTGCATTTCAGGGAACATCGAAAACCACAGAACCTATAACTATTTTAAAATATACAGAATGACATTTTAGAATGCACACTACAAGTATATCATTATTTGTAGTGT
Source organism: Tenodera sinensis (assembly GCA_030765045.1). Taxonomy (NCBI): domain Eukaryota; kingdom Metazoa; phylum Arthropoda; class Insecta; order Mantodea; family Mantidae; genus Tenodera; species Tenodera sinensis. The sequence continues at coordinate 297,014,284 of CM060964.1, read as the reverse complement.
TTAACGCCCGCTTTTACTACTACGGCACCGCAGGCGGTGACACTGATGATACATGGAATGAAGATGGAGCACCGGTGGAATGAGATGGCGGGGGAAACCGGAGTACCCGGAGAAAACCCGCCCTGACGCCGCTTCGTCCACCACGAATACCACATGCGGGTCCCTGGGATCGAACCCGGGCCGCCTAGGTAAGTATATCATGATGAGGTCATTCAAGAAATAAACAAAGCTGATTGCGCTGCCATTATAACCGATGTAATAGTTGATACGTCATTATCAATTACAGCAGGTAGTGGTATTGCAGAATATTGTTGAAGGTAGGGCTGCAGTAAGACTTTGGACATTCATTGTGCCAGGACATAGCGTGTGTATACTTTCTCAGAGCTCTTTTAAGGAAGTAGAAACCATACTAAGTCAAAAAAAATTATAGCACAAAGTTACAATGGTGCATCAGTTATAAGAGGTAGCATCTACTACGGTGGATAGCCAGTTTTCTGACGGACCGTACGGCCAGGATCAGAATAAGTGGACAAACGTCAAATACTATAAACATGCAAGCCGGCACACCTCAAGGGAGCGTCATCTCAGGCCGCCTATACACTCTGTACACGTCAGATACACCACAACACATTAACCCATCACTACAGTATGTTGACGACACACACACACACACACACACACACACACACACACACACACACACACACACACACACACGCACGCACACACACGCACGCACACACACATATATATATATATATATATATATAAAGAAAACAAACACAAAAAACATGCGTAGCATTAAGTAAACAAAAGTATATGGTTCCTAAACCATTAATTTAAATTTCTCTTCCCCTGGACCAGCTGTGACGCAAACACCTGAAAGATCTCTGCCCAAGCAACAAAATCAAAAACAAAACTCGGCTGAAGAGGAGCCCCTTCCTGAACAGCCTGGGTATGCACCGCATGTCCGAATCCCCTATTTTATTGCATTTATTTTTGTGAACAGAAAACTGTTTACAACAAATATGCATTTGCAAATTTCCTACATGTTACACTCATTAAATGAATCTTATAATGCCGAAGGCGTCCTCAATAAATAGCCAAACTTGCATATTTTTTTCACATTTATTTGAAATCTGTGCATTTTTTCTAACTCTCCACAGGGAACACAAGTGCTAGACAAAATTATGCAAAAAAGATTACCTGAAGCAAGATGGAATTTTCTTTCTTGTGGCTTGAACGCATTGTGTGAAAATAGAGCAGAGCTTAATGTTGTTACGGACAATATAGCAGAAAATAAAAGCATTAGATCAGAGACCACCAACTCTCAAGCTTCTTCCTGCCATTATTTCCTGAGTGGTAATGTTATTGTTAGTGGTAGTGGTAATCATAGTGGTAGGAGTAGTCATAGTAGTAGTTGCCATCAAATTGCATTATAAAACAATTTCAAGAAAGTGTTGTTGGCACTAACAGTGCATTCATATTTCAACTGCCACTGTTTGAAATGTGTATTTGAATGTACACAATTAGTAAACATTACCTAGAATAAATGTGCATCTATATAAAATAAAGTTAAAACAGTTATTTTCTTAAATGACAAACTATAAAAGAATACAATCAAAAAGGTTATTTATTCCAAATATGTAAAGGAGGAGCTTTACTTTCTGATTCTTAAGTATTTGTGACAGATTTTACATATGCATCAAAACTTAATTGTTATTGAATAATGGCATGCTTCTTACCTATTAAATAAGTTATGAGGTATTTTAAATTCTATTATGAAGCAGTAGGTTGCCAAACTTCCAATTAATATTTTCAATATGCACAATTACCAAACATTTAGCACCAAGAAAAAATATATATTTCATGAATAATAAAATTCAAATGCCTTTTTTTTGAAGAAAAAAAAAAGACTAACTTTAAAACAACAAAAAAAGATTCGAATTGGATATTTTTGGTAAAATCATTAAACGGTGCATTTCTATATTTATAATTCAACATAGCCATTAACAAGCTTTGTGCTATAGGTCTGAAATTCCTGAGAAAGAGCAGCTAAATTATATTTAATAGAATATGCTAGGAAAGTAGGTTTTATCATTCCAAAATTTAAATTTTGTAATATCCAAAATCTAATGTTCCACAACAAGTTTTCATAAAACATTTTAATTTTCTGACTTTTAAATAATTAGGATCATCTGATTTTTCAGAGAGTTCAAAACAAAGTTGCTATAATAGTATGCTACTTAACTAGAAATTAAGTTGTTAGAGATTTTAAATTCTCATTATTAAGTAGCAAGTAGTCAAACTTGTAGTAATATTTACAATAAAATTGTCATCAGTTGATACTATCGGTGACAATGCAGCTTTCTTCGCGTTATGTACATTTCGTAGAATGCGGACAAAGTCTGCTTTAGTTAATTTATGATCTCCACTTTGAGAGATGCCTTGAACTATTTTAGATGGTTTTTGATGGAGCAATGACTTGTTTTCCCTTAGTTTTCTTTTCAGCACATTCGAAACCCTTTAGCGATTCAAGGTGTCATCAGGATCATGACTGTGTTGCAAATTGGACTTGTTAAAGTCTATGTCCAGAGTCGAGCTTCTGTGAGTGTAAAGTTTGCTAGAGCACGATTTTCTAATACAACACCAACGGCAGGAACCATCTTTTGCTTTGTGTTTAAGGTAAAACTTATAACCGTCCACTGCGAGAAGCTCTTTTCCATTTTGTCCAATTATAACATGTTTCCTCCATGTCGCACACTTTGCTGTACTCTCCAGAGCACAACTTTTTAATCCCTCCGGGCTTATAGTCTGATTTTTAAAAGAAGATTCATGACAGATGTCAAACAAGAGGGGATAAAGGGTAAGAGGGGAATGCCGTTGCTATGGAAACGTAAAAAAGGTCGCCACATTGGTTACACTGATTAATCTTGTATTTCTCAGGTCAGTTAACGCTACTTGTTTGTGAGAAACCGAGCTTGCTTGAGCGTTCAGTTGCGTTGTGTCTTGTTAGCCTACTTTGTTAGAACTCATATTTAAAAAATACATACTTATGGAAGCAAGAGTTGGTGTGGAAGTAGAGATAGAGGTAACGGTAGACCGAGGATTCATGGCTCAAGAAAAAGATCAGCTTCCGGTCTGGGTGTTACATTGCACAGCCAAGTTAGAGAATTTGTCTGTTCTCTTAGGGAATTCTTGGAACAGGAATATGCTCCTTCGCAAAGTACCTGTTATTCCCTTCAACCAAGTGCGCTTAAAATACGTGAGGTGACTGTTTCGAGAATCTGTTACAGCCAGGTCCAACGCGAATTGTAACTCCTGGGGGAGAGACCAAGAGCATCTCCAGTTACGCAACTCGACAGTTCTCAGTCATATGCCACAAGAAGGTACATCTATAGCTAATACAATCGAAAGGAGCATCCTACCATAGGTAAGCTTCTTTCTACTCTTAAAGAAGCAGGCCTATTTGAGGGAAGCCTTAGTTCTTTGAACAAAATCCTCCATGATCTAGAATTTAAGTCCAAAAAATAAATTTAAGATAAATGCCAAACAAGAAGTTGAAGGAAATAGTGCGACTGGATGAAACCTGAGTATATGCCGGATATACCATGTCAAAGGGCTGGACTGAGGGTACCCTTGTAAGTACCACAAGAGGCCCTATAAGTAAAGTGGACGCTTTATTACTAGTATGCCCCATGGTTCTGCTGATAACGCCTAGCTGCTCTTCAGAGAGAAAGAGAGCGAGAGAGATTCAACTGTAAAATAGGTGCTCAGAATCACAACTGTCAAGACGCAAAGATGCAGTGAATTCGTATTGAGAACAAATTACTTTTGTTATTATGTAGGCTAATCTAGATTACATCTGGATGTTTTCGCTGACGTGAGATAAACCCGAACGCTTGCTTATATGTTCCGAGCATTCAGGGTTAAGTTGTTATCTGATTCTTGACAACACTGCAGGTGAGCTGTTTACGTCTTACTCAGAATTATCGTGACTGCGATGTCTTTCATTACAGCAGTGCGGTGTTAGAATTTCACCCGGCTCATACTAAATAAACGAAACTTAACTAGTTAAAAAAATGAGTGAAGAAAATTTATGAAATATAGTTTTATACGTATAAACTTACGTTAACCTGAGTAGACAGATTAGAGTTGCGACATCCTGCTTTAATGTTTCTCTATACTACTCGGATCTGAACACTCCATTGCGACTGCACGCGCGCGCACGCATTACTGATACGATGGGATCTAGAAAGTCGCTTCAGTGCAGTGAACAACGCAACTCGGGGAAGTACCGACTACCACTTGACAATAAATAGAACTAAAAGATTTAAGTTTATGTTTAAATGCGTTGGAAACTGAATTACAGTGTTTATACACCACGTTCATTATTTACATGTATCAAATCTTATATATTTAAACGAGCAATTCTTGTATATAAATATATTCCGCGCATCTTGGAATCGGCTCTAATGATTTCAATCAAAGTTTGTATTCAGACAGGGTTTTGCTTTTTAAGATTATCTATATTGGTGTAATTCTTGAAAAAAGCCGATTTTACGCGTAACAGTCACAATTACTCTAAACCTCATTTCGGCCATAATTTCTAATGGGCCAATTTCAACAAACAAGAAAGGATATTAAAGGCCTCATCAAGAGCTTTCACACAACCTAAAGAAAGTTAACTTAGCTATCTTAGTCTACGCGTAACAGTCACAATTAGTTGAACCTATTTCAGCCATAATTTCTCTGTTAATCGATTTCAGCAAACGAGCTACCGTTTTTAAGTCCCCTTCCAGGGCTATCAGAATACAGTAAGAAAGTTGAGCTAGCTATATTAGTTTGTGCTACAGCTCGTCTCGTTTATATGCTTGAAATAGAAATACAACGCATTACATTTTACGTCTGAAATGATGGTGCTTATGAAATATTCATATGTATCTCTTGTATCTCGGAAATAACTTAACAATTGCGACAAAAATGGTTATTTAGTTAACGTTTCGCTTTTCAAGTTTAAAGTGGATTGTAACAAATTGTTTGCCTGATCGGCAGTATTAAAATTAACTATAACCTTTCGGTTACCACTTGGCCGGATAGAGTGTATTCCCCGAAAGTCATTTGTATGTAATAGTTTACCTATTGCAACGAAATTTAATGACTTACGTTCTTCCTGTAAGGGAACAAGATGGACTTCATATGGACCCAAATCGGTGTCCAGATACCCATCTGTACTCAGCGTGGGCCCTGGTGGGTCCTTCGTAGGTTGCGGGCGATCCTTCTCCATTTTTGGAACCCCTTCTAAATAGTCGTCACAAATGGGGACTCAAAAAGAACACACACAAACTTGAACGCTATGAAATAAAAAAAAAGTAATGTCCTCCTGCTAGTTAATGTAGCCAGCTGTCGACTGAGCTCTACCAAGCCTGAGAGGAAAGTGATATCCTTATTTCTTTTTTAATTAAAAAAAAAATATATATATTTTTCACCACGCTATCTAACGCACAAGATGGAGTCCCACTCGCCTTAGCAACGCCTTACTGAAGAATTTAGATTTTCGTTGCGAATTAGATTACTGGAAGAATTTTGCTTTCCCTTGAAAACTACATTTTTATGTTGAAATTCTATAGCAACGTGTATTTCAGTTGAACAAAAGCGAGTGAAACATACCGAAAACAAAAGTCCCACCGTGCCAATGTACAAAAGCTAAAGTACCTACTATATTTATATTCCTATATAGTTAAATGAGTAATTCTTACGATTTCGATCAAATTTTGTATTCAGACAGGGTTTTGCTTATTAAGTTTATCTATATAGGCGTCTTTCCCGAAAGAAAAAAAAAAAAAAAAAAAAAAAAAAAACGCAATTTTACGAGTAACAGTCACAATTACTCTAAACCTTATTTTGGCCATAATTTCTCTTTTAATGGGCCAGTTTCAACAAACAAGCCAGGATATTAAAGGTCTCGTAATGGAAACAGCTCCAATAATTAGGATAAAAATTTATATTTAGATAACATTTTGCTTTTCAAGTGTATCTAAATAAGGAGATAAACGATTAATCAAAAGGAAAAGAAAAGAAAATCCGAGCGAAGCTCGGTCACCCAGGTACTGTAACATAATAGAATGATCGCATTGCATCAGTAATATTCACTACACAAATAAGATGCGTTTAATTTTTGTAATGAATATCTCCTTCGAACTTCAATGGAATTAACAGTAGCCTACCCTACTAGTTAATAAACAACAAATATTTCAGATGTGGTCAAATTCGACCACATTCACTTTTACAAACAGATAATGATCAATGCTTTATTGTTAAGTATTGCTTTGCAACCTACAGGAAAATTAGTTTAATTTTTCTCGGAAAGCTGTCGCTTAATTGTGATGAAAAACCAAGAGTTTGTGCAGTTCCGCTACCGATAGTCAAGTGTTTCTATCGCATTTACTTTTTCCTTTCTCTGTCAGGTATGCATAGTAAAGTTAGTATGGTATCTATTGCATTTCATCCAAAAATTTATATCGAGATTTCACGGGAAATACATGTTTTGAGACTCCATGAATAAAAAAAGCAGCTGTTTTCTAAAAGTGTTTGTCTGTGAACAGCATAACTCCACCCAGACTAATCCAGGACCCTCTAGAAGGTCCAGACTATTCTTTACATAGAAAGTTTTAATTTTTTCAAAAATGGCTCTGACGATTTTGATTAAAATCAAATGACAGTAGACCATAGTACATTGAGAAAATGCAGTCAGTTGCTCCCAGATTTTCAGCTTTCTTTACATTAAATAAGTTAGGTTGATATACTGTTTTTATAATCGCCTAAAATACTGCATTCGGTGATAAAAAATATTATTACTAAAACGTTATACATGGAACTATACCAATTTAAATATACGATCTCAATGGGACAACATAACCTAACATTTACCTACATGTCAAATGAATATCGATGTCAGTACAAAGAATAACAACGCACATACGACACAACATACATAGTTTGATAGCTTATTTAATGATATATAACACTGCAATCCCCTCCACTTAAAGCTTAACTTGCAAGATACAATAATAACATGAACGTCGGCAGACTTTTTTCCAGGGGGGGGGGGGCCAAATGTTAGAATTTTGCAATCAGATAATATTAATTCATTATTTTGTTGTCAAAAGTTATAGTATTTGTTGCGGATAACCGTATAAATTTGCGCTAAACAGAAATTGTTCTTTAAATAAAAATTAAAATAATAGTTTAATAGTCAGCACATTAAGTTCATTAATTTCCAAGGGGGGGCCGCGGCCCTCCCTTGCCCCCCCCCCCTTCGCGACGCCCATGAGTAAGTTACAAATATTGGTGAAGCGCCACTTCACCTACTTCGCCTGATTAGCCGCTCCTGATTATATCTAATGCCAGAGTTTGCCACACACGCTTTGTTCTTGAAACCTTAAAGCGTGCTCGTGTTTACTGTCTCTCTTTCTCTCTTTATCGGGCCAGGTCGTGTCACCCACATACCGCGCACATGCGCGTTCCAGCTGGATCTTTAATCTTCATCCGCTTGCATGTTACTATAGTCCCTCCAGTCTTAAAGTGGGTACGCACATAAATATTGCGATTGTATCACTCCGCCAACAAGCACGTGCGCACAGCTGTTTACATCTGACTTATCGCAACCGTCAGTAGCAGTGTGAGGTTAGAATCGCACTCGGCTCATATTTAATCAATAAACTACATTAACTAATTAAACATATTAGTTAAGATAAGTTATGAAATGTAATTTTGTGAGTAAAAACTTACGTCAACCTGAGTAATCAGATTGAGGTAACGTCTTCACATCATCATAGCTTCCGGGTCAAATATCGCATTAATTTTCTTTCTTTTAGTAAACTGAAACTCAATGTCTTTCAGCAAAGTGTGGAGCGTAGTTTGGAAAATCTGGCTCACTGCTCATTATCTATTATAGCAGGCCCTTTGTTTAAAAAGAAATGATGCATTTAAAGCGAATAACACTTTTAACAGTCATCCAATTTGCCTAAAACACTAAATGGCCATTCCCTTTTCTTTTTAGGAACTTCTACAGTTCCTGTTTGTTTCATTTCCGTTCTTACATTTGAAATTCCAGTTGCTTGAGACGTCAATTTGGTTACGTCTTTCACAGGCACAGTGCCATAACCTTGAAAGTAAAAGTTAAACATATTATACAATAGTTTCTTCGCCACTTTAGTACTATGAGTGTCAGAGCATCACTTCACTACAGTAACAACGCAATCGGAGAATTACTGCCAAGTTGCACGTGACAATAAATGGAAGCAAAATATTTATGCCCATGTTTAAATGTTTTTAAGTTAAATTATAGTATTTATTCACCCCGTTTATTATTTGAAAGTATCAAATAAGCGATAATATATGCAATGTAGTAAGGAACTATTTCCAATCGCGCTTCACCGTTTTACCTACTCACGCTGAAAGTTGTGCTGCGGCGTAATGTTGGCACCCGTACCCACTTTAAGGCCGGATAGGGTATAGTCGTGTATTATCAGCTTTCCAGGAAATTTGGGACAAAAATACTGGTGCCAGCTGAATTTTCTACTCACGCTCCATTACAGAAAAAAATCTGATGTGTTGCACTCACATAACTTTCTCTACTCTTGTACTAACTATTCTTACAAACTCTTATTGCTATATCTTCTTCGTATTGGTTGAGATAAACATTTGCAGAAACTATCTTATTGTTTATTTCCTTGTAGGTGCAAGGGGAATATGAGAATACGGTAGGTTTTGAGCGATAGTCAAATCTTCTAAAGCTTTCAAATGCCGTTCTCTTTGCGTGTTTAACATATAAAAAAATGAATAACGATGTTCCATTTGACAGTAGTACAAGTTCTCATAAACTCACACAAATAACAAGGCATATCACCGAAATGGTCCATTCTACAAAACATTATTCAGACATAAATTGTGTATTTTAGGAAGAGCTACATTTTTGTATAGTAAGATTTGATTTACCAGTTATGCAAAAGTCATCCAGAGTAAATAGGACTACATGGGCTATAGCCAGAAAATTCAAGATATGCATTTCATTTGTCATAAAAGTATCTCAAACATGTCATTTCAATCGAAATTGTTAGAGCCATTTTTAAGAAAATAAAAAATTTCGAAAAATTTTCCATGTAAAGGGTAGTTTAGGGTAGAGCAATTTTCTTCAAAATCTTCGCGTTGCATCCTTGAAAGACATTAATCCTTAAATACCAGCTTTGGTTTTTAACTAGACTTTTCGTTTTTGAGTTTTACTGTCCACAGACTGACACACACCACACACACACACACACACACACACACACACACACACACACACACACACACACACACACACACACACACATACACACACGCCCGCGCGTGGACCTTTTTCTAAAAATGTCTTTTTTTATTCAGGGGACATCAAAACATAAATTTCTAGTGAAATCTTGGAATCGAAGTTTTGGGTGGAATACAATACTTCCTCTACTTTACTATACATAGCAGAGAAAGTAAAAATTAAATGAATACGAAAAATGGGGTCTATCCATAAATTATAGAAAAAACTAATATCTATACATAGGCAGAGACAATCAAAATCTTGGAAATAGATGGAAATTTAACAATTAAATCTCAGAATAAATCTGGGAGCAAAATTGGATATTTGTGGCACACATGAAAAAATTATAAATTCAAACAAAACGAATTACTGGAGCCTTAAATTCCCTGTTATGACAAAAAGCTATCAAATGTTTTAAACTAAAGTAATTATATATAACTCCATGGTTAAAAGTGTGATTTTATATGGATGAGAAGTCTGTAAATAAATGGAAAGATGAAAAAGAAGCTGCAGTCAACAGAAATGGACTTCCTACGGAGATCTACAATGAAATCTAGATTATAAAAAATAAAAATTCTGATGTATTGCTCTCACACTAACCATTCATACAAACTCTTATTCCTTATCTTCGTGTTAGTTGAGATAAACCATTTAAGAAAGTATCTTTTTGTTTATTTTCTTGTAGATACAAGGGGATATGGGAATACGGTAGGCTTTGAGCGATAGTTAAATCTTTTAAAGCTTTCAAATTCCGTTCTTTTTGCACGGTTAACATATAAAAAAATGAATAGCGATGTTCCATTTGACAGAGGTAAAAGTTCTCCAAAACTTACACAAATAACAAGGCACATCTCCGAAATGGTACATTCTACGAAACAAATTACTCAGAGATAAATTGTGTATTTTAGGAAGAGCTACATTTTTTGTATAGTAAGATTTGGTCTATCTCTTACGGTTTACCGGTTATGCAAAAGTCATCCAGAGTAAATTGGACTTCGTGGGCTACAGCCAGATAATTCAATATATGCATTTCATTTGTCATAAAAATATATCAAACACACGGCATTTTAATCAAAATCGTTAGAGCCATTTTCAAGAAAATCAAAATTTTCCATGTAAAGGTTAGTTTAGAGTGGAGCAATTTTCATCAAAATCTTCGAGTCGCATCCTTGAAAGACATTAAACTTAAATACCAACTTTGGATTTTAACCGACTTTTCGTTTTTGAGTAATGCTGTCCACAGACTGACAGACAGACAGACAGACACAGCCAGGCACACACACACGCGTGCGCGCGGACCTTTTTCTAAAAAATGCTTTTTTTTTTTTTTTTTTTTTTTTTCCTATTCAGGAGGCCTCAAAACATATTTCCGGTGAAATCTCGACATCGAATTTTTGGGTGTAATACAATATTCCCCCTACTTTACAAAACCTAGTATAGAAAGTAAAACATTTAAATGCGTTTATTGTACTGGACAAACTTCCACAGACCAACCCCGTCAAAAATTAATAAAATGGCATTGAAACGGTATAAAAGTTACTCTAGTGTTCCCCATAATCGAAAGGCTCCGCAATATTGCACCAGAAAAGATATTAATTGTCGACTTTGGTCATCTGTAATAGAAGATTGTTTAGGTTACGTTACGGCTGGTAATGTTTGGGAGCGCCATGTTGTTTTATCGTCTAGTGTATATGTGTATATATATATATTTAAACGAGCAATTCTTGTATATAAATATATTCCGCGCATCTTGGAATCGCCTCTAACGATTTCAATCAAAGTTTGTATTCAGACAGGGTTTTGCTTTTTAAGATTATCTATATTGGTGTAATTCTTGAAAAAACGCAATTTTACGCGTAACAGTCACAATTACTCTAAACCTCATTTCGGCCATAATTTCTAATGGGCCAATTTCAACAAACAAGAAAGGATATAGAGCATCAAGAGCTTTCACACAACCTAAAGAAAGTTAACTTAGCTATCTTAGTCTACGCGTAACAGTCACAATTAGTTGAACCTTATTTCAGCCATAATTTCTCTGTTAATCGATTTCAGCAAACGAGCTAGCGTTTTAAAGTCCCCTTCCAGGGCTATCAGAATACAGTAAGAAAGTTGAGCTAGCTATATTAGTTTGTGCTACAGCTCGTCTCGTTTATATGCTTGAAATAGAAATACAACGCATTACATTTTACGTCTGAAATGATGGTGCTTATGAAATATTCATATGTATCTCTTGTATCTCGGAAATAACTTAACAATTGCGACAAAAATGGTTATTTAGTTAACGTTTCGCTTTTCAAGTTTATCTCAATAAGTATGTTCTCCCAAAAAAGAAGATTAAAAAAAAAGGGGGGGGGGGGAACGCCGAGCGAAGCTCGGTCACCCAGGTACTAAGTGATAATATGTGCAATGTACTACTGAACTATTTTCACTCCCTCCAAGTTGTGCTGTGGCGTAATGTTGGCATCCGTACCCATTCTAAGGTCAGGTCGGTTTTTATAGGTGCTTTCTGTATTAAAACTAAACCACAAGGGACAACACATGACGTTCAGTGGCGGCTCGTGGCTAGGTAATTAGGTGAAGAGGTAATGGGAAAGAAAAGTATACCTATATTTATAAATATTATTTTAATAATTGTACTTACCTATTTGTTGTACACCAAATCAATCCTTCAGTCCTTTAAGGCTGCAAACTTATTTGTGATGTCTTCATAGAATGCCTGCGTTTTTATTAATTACACTAGAAGTTCTTTTTGAATGGAAATATTCGCTAAAGAAGAAAGTTTCGTCTGATATTGCATTCCTCAGGTATCTTTTTATGAGCTTTAGATAAGAAAGCTTCGTTCCACGGATGCTGTAGTAGAAGAGATTGACAGAAGAAGGGAGAACAGTTTACAAGTATCCGTAAAGGCATTTCGTATTCCAGAATTTCGTAATACAAGACTCGACACGTTCGAATACGCTCACCCTGAGAAAGGCAATTGTACTCTCGTGAAAGCCGCATATCTACCATTTTGCTGGCTTTTCCAAACATAATCGAAAAATACTGTTCATTCCTCTTGTTTCTTAGCATTTCACAAGTGCTCCTTATTTTTGATGCGCAGTAGTTTACATCCAGTGACGTCTTCAGCAAAACATCGAACAATATATCTGTCAAACAAAATATGTCATAAAACATTACTGCCAGGAATTCAAATTCAAAATTGTTCATGTCGTTCAGAAAGCCTCTGGCAAGCAGAATGGAATTATCATCAGCCTGTTCACAGGAAACTGTGACTTGGAAAACCTCTTTCAACTTTTCCCAGTCATCCACAATTACACGCAACAATTTTGAGTTGGAGCTCCAGCGGACATGTGTTACAGCTGGAATGCGTGATCCCAATACAGAAGTAATTGCGTAGCTTCTCTTTGCTGAGCGATGGAAAAAAGGTAGGAATTCCAGTAATCAAATTAAAAAAAAATACTGTATTTTTTTTCAACTTTGTTGCAAGACTAGATTTAGACGTTGTGCAAAACAGAGAAGAAATACTGCGAAAGGAGCTTTTTTCTTAATTTTTTTCTGGAGCCTATTTAAATGGCCAGACATCACGCTTGCACCATCATATCATTACACTGCCCTACTAATTTCTGTTTGTAATTAAATAGTTCCAAGATATCCAATAAAATAAACAGTTTCTGATGTTCTGTCGGAACTTACGTCGTAGAAATCTAAGAAACGCTCCACAACAGATCCTTCAGCATTAACGTACCTCACTATTACAGAACACTGAGACACCTGTGTAATATCTGTCGTATCATCTACCTGGATAGAAAAAATCAACAGTTTCCAAATCAGTTTTTACAAATGCACTGATGTAGTCCAAAAGAGAATCCAATAGTTCATTTTGTATACTTTTTGATTCGTCACTGAACACACCTTTTATCTTAGAATATTGGTTCTGTATTTGTATAGGACTCCTAGACACCAGCAACAGCAGTTCCTTAAATCTTCGACGATTAGTTGAACCTGTTGTTTCATCGTGACAGCGGGATGCTAATTCTTGCTTGCTTAGAGTACTGTATCAATCACTAAGTGGAGGAAAAGCCTGTTCAGACGTACATTTTCATTGAGCTGCACGTTATAAAGTCTAGCATTCTCCTTTATTGCATGAAATTGTATTTCGATTTCTTTCAAAAGTTTTCAAATTAACCTGGCATTTTGAATGCTCAGCCGAATCCGAGTGTTGGTGTGATGATCGTGCTATATTAAACAAAGCAACAAATCTTCCAAATATTCCGAACGTTGCTTTCATTGCTAAAAAGCAAGCACGGCCAACAAAACAATTTCTGCAGAGTTCGGAAAGAGTACAGCCATGCAAATTCCAGAGACCACGATTGTTTAAAACGAAGATTGTAGCATTTTCCTGAATTTTTCTCTTCTTTATCACATTTGTACAGATTCAGTAGGGTGTCCACAATTTAAAACTTCCTTCTTATCTTCGTCTTTCTACCATGAAAAAGGTGTTTCTAATAAAATATACACTATATCATAAACAGGATTCATATTTTAAAAATTACTGCACTAAACGCAAACAACAATAGACTACATTAAGGATACATTAAAGAGACGCTGTACAAAAATTATGGACAAACAGTTTTATAATAAGCTACCGGAAAAATTAAATTGATAAAACATGCAGATCTAAAGATGAAAGCAATGAAGAAGTATCTAGTAGAAAATGTCTTTTATAGTCAAGAGGAATTCGAGCATGGGGCTTAGATGTACAATTGTAAATAAATTGTATGTGTAAATATTATGTATTTATTCTTCTGGACTCATGATATATCCTGTGTAATCGAAACATATGGACGAATAAAATCTTTGAAATCTACTCCACATGTTTCACAGCCAGGAAGAAGCGACAAGAAATAGCTCGTCTACCTCACTTCATGACCCCTCCACAAACAAACTTAAGCGGGAGACGTCGCTTTTGCTATGGCAACCATGCTGTAGGCTCCGCCTCTCTGAGGTTGAACAGCAGAAAGCTCTTTGTACCTTCCAGCCCGCTGTAAGAATTCTTTCTACTCTACTTTACCTTGATAAGAATGCGCGCTTGCTTCCACAACGGAGCGCCGTGCGGTACAAAAATAGGGAAATAGTAAAAACCCACGTACCTGTGAAGATAAATATATTTTAAAAATAAATGTAGTAAGTTCAAGAACGTCGGCAGACTTTTTTCCAGGGGAGGGCCAAATGTTGGAATTTTGCAATCAAGATAATATTAATTCATTATTTTGTTGGCAAAAGTTATAGTATTTGTTGCGTATAACCGTATTAATTTGTGCTCATTAAAATTGTTCCTTATATTAAAATTAAAATAATAGTTTAAGAGTCAGCCCATTAAGTTCACTAATTCCCAAGGAGGGGCCGCGGCCCCCCTTTCCCCCCCTTCGCGACGCCCATGTCTTCAAGGTGAATAATGAGAACCATAATGATAATAGTAATAACAGTAACGATGATATAATAATAATAATAATAATAATAATAATAATAATAATAATAATAATAATAATAATAATAATAATAATAATAATAATAATAATAATAATAATAATAATAATAATAATAATAATAATAATAATAATAATAATAATAATAATAATAATAACAATAATAACAATAACAATAATAATTATAATAACAACAATAATAATAATAATAATAATAATAATAATAATAATAATAATAATAATAATAATAATAATAATAATAATAATAATAATAATAATAATAATAATAATAATAATAATAATAATAATAATAAGAAGAAGAAGAAGAAGAAGAAGAAGAAGAAGAAGAAGAAGAAGAAGAAGAACAGTAATAGTAATAATGATAATAATAAATAAATAAATAACAACTAGACTACCTACCTTAATTCTGGAGCCTATGATCCTCGCGACATCTTGCTGTTATAGCGCATGCGCGGACGCGAGTATAAACCTAATGGAGAGATTGAAATCCGCTAGATTGGCAAGGTTTTAAACCAAGTGTTAGATTTTTTCAATAAATAGGTTCCTGTTCTTATACTCAACACATGCCTGACTTTCGATCTGTATTTCTTTTATGAATTGGATTTAACAAGTGAATATGTGCATCTTCGTATTTTTCCTGTCAAAAAATTGGGTAGTATGTATATTTGAACAGCCAAATATTGGACATTAATCAAAGGAAATACAATAGTTTGCCACACGATCTTGCATACCATTTTGTTCTTGCACACAGAGTTGAGAATGTGTATATGCTTATGTGTATGTGAAACGGCCCCGTGCCGTTCATGTGCAGCCCATATTAAGTAAGCACACCTAGGTTAGTGTGAGTATATGAACAGGATGACAGGGACCTGTGTTAGAGACTCTATACTCTGTTCATCAAGAGATTAGAGGAGACGTAAACAAAGCCACGTGCGTTTTGACCACAGCGCGCCCTCTTGACGCTTTCGCCATGTAAATAGTCCCTTGAAGAAATACTGTTACTAAGGTCTGAAATGTCACTTAATGTTTGCTAAAGCATAAACTAAGTGTACTAAGCATAGTTAAAGTGTAAGAATACGCAGTTAAGTGAATCTGTAACAAGCCTAATTCATTCTGCGCGCGCATTATTCAGTATGAAAGTAACATGGCGGAACAAGTGAGTGTTGTACAACATAAACGCGGAAAACCGTTTTGAAGTGGTGAAAAGGCAACAATATTGAACGTGTTTAACAAGTTCTGCGAGAAATATCCCGAACTTGCTATCGAAGACGTGATGAAATTAACATCCTAGTTTACCGGTGTGTCAGTTGCAAGTATTTACAGTACACGCAACGAAAAGTCGTCAGTTGGTGAAGATACCGGTAAAAAGCGACTACATGCCAGATAAATGGTGGATGTAGTTTGCGACGAATTTGTGAGTGTGAGATCTGCAATCCGTCGAAAAGTTCGTCAGTCAATGAATCCCCACCTTAAACAAAGTGCTGTTGGCAGTTAACTCTGAACCCGATCTTCCAGATTTAAAACTAACCTCCCTCCACAAGCTGCTTCTGGAGATTGGTTTCGACATTGTGAGCAGGAAATGAAAAAGTGTTATTGTGGACAGAGATGACATAAGTAGCAGTTAATTTCCATGTGCTACATGGTATTTGAATCAAGTGAATATATCCTTTTAGTAGTGTAAAATGCATATTATACCTACGCGTAGCGGTAGGTAACTGTGTTGCGTCATTATGGAAGCACGTGGCCGCGGAGTGATACAAACCGGTGCTTTGTTTATATCTCCTCTAATCTCTTGATGAACAGAGTGTACTCCTACCATCAATAACCAGATATGTGTAAACAATATCTCAACGCTTTCTCCACTTTTACGAATTGATGCAGGTATAATTACTTGGTCAAAATATATTTACTGAAGTTGGGTTAACAACACTTGTATAATTTAGAAGCCTAAATACAGTAGTATCGCAACGATTATTTTTATATACTAATTAATTTTTCAAGCTGATGCTTAACGATACCGGCTTTGATTTGTAACTGTTAAGTTCCATCACATATCTCTGTCTCCACTTCGTCTTCGGCAACGGGACCTACCTCGTCTTCTTCTTGAGCAACTTCTACGCCTCCTTCTCGAACAACTTCTCCTTCTCCTTCTTCTTGAACAACTTCTCCTCCTCCTTCTTCTCGAACAACTCCTCCTCCTTCTTGAACATCTTCTCCTTCGTGAACAACTGCTCCTCCGGCACCGCGATCTACTTCTCCGACAAACGGAACCAACAACTTTGATAGAGTCCCGATCTTTTAATGCCGTTAGAAACTTGTTCCTTTGGTTTTCATCCATAGTAAACAATTTCTCTTCGTTCGTGTCAGTTGGACAGCTCATAAGAGTTCTCGACACATCAGCGAACGCTTTTAGTATACACTGCTTTTTATGGATACTTCTGTGCTTAACACTTCTTCTACTTTCGGGTGCTGCGGGCTTCCCCATTTCCGTGATTTTCGTTGCGAATTAGATTACTAGAAGCATTTTGCTTTCCCTTGAAAACCACATTTTTATGTTGAAATTCTATAGCAACGTGTATTTCAGTTGAACAAAAGCGAGTGAAACATACCGAAAACAAAAGTCCCACCGTGCCAATGTACAAAAGCTAAAGTACCTACTATATTTATATTCCTATATAGTTAAATGAGTAATTCTTACGATTTCGATCAAATTTTGTATTCAGACAGGGTTTTGCTTATTAAGTTTATCTATATAGGCGTCATTCCTGGAAAAAAAAAAAAAAAAAAAAAAAAAAAAACAACAACGCAATTTTACGAGTATCAGTCACAATTACTCTAAACCTTATTTTGGCCATAATTTCTCTTTTAATGAGCCAGTTTCAACAAACAAGCCAGGATATTAAAGGTCTCTTCATGGAATCAGCTCCAACAATTAGGATAAAAATTTATATTTAGCTAACATTTTGCTTTTCAAGTTTATCTAAATAAGTAGATAAACGATTAATCAAAAGGAAAAGAAAAGAAAATCCGAGCGAAGCTCGGTCACCCAGGTAATATATATATATATATATATATATATATATATATATATATATATATATATATATATAGCTTGTGTACAGTTTGTAGCTTAGCTTTGGTTAGGTTAGGTTAGGTTAGGTGTAACTTAGGTTTGGTTAGGTTGATATACCGAATGGTATATGGTTGTATGGTTGATATACCGAAGAACAAATAGCATCGTGGGATCGAATGTGCGTTAAGAAAATGTGGAGTACCTATATGAAGAAGGAAGGAGAAGATTAGGCTGAATATTAATAGATGGTGTGTGCGAATACGATGATAGGCAAATTCGGGGATCAAATCGAGAAAGGTGAGGGACAAGGAGAGTGTAGAGAAGGAGAGAAGAGGCGAAGTGTACAGAAACTGCGTTTCAATGTCTTTTTTCGTGAGCGTTATCTAAAATGTTTGGTTTTTTGCGGAACTTTGGGGATTTTTTTTGGCGGTTTGAGGCATTTTTGGAAGCTAGAATTTTGTGTACGTATTTATACGTGCCTAACGGATATTTTGGGATAATTTTTTTTTTCGACGGGTTGGTCTGCGGAAGTTTGCCCATTGTATTTTCCTTAGTCCTTAGGCTGTCCATTGCTATAGAGGTAAAATATTATTTTGATGTTTCCCTCCGTTATGTTTTGAATTTGTGGATGACGTCACAGAATACTGGTGCAGGTGCAGCTTTGCTTGTACCAAGATGGCGGAGCCGGTCGCAGAGATTAGACAGGTCAGTTTTCTAAATTTTAATTGCCAGATTATGCATACGTTTCTATTCCTCTGTTTTACAAAATATTTACGCTCTGTAGCTCTACGCTGCATATGTCTAAAAGTGGGATAGCGAAAATGTATGGTCTAGAATATAGGTTAGAATAAGGGCGAAGTTCGCAGAAAGTGTAAATACATAACATAAACACACAAGAATCTGTTGCCTGATACACACTGTTAAAAGCATTGGAAGTCCATGATTTTAATATAAACAAGCGTAGAGCACTTTTAAGCTTTTTGTTGATCTTTGGTGGCGTTTTAAGAGCATGCGTTTATAAACACAGAGAGAAATAACTATGAAATAAAAGTTTTAAAGAGTGGGGATACAAACTGCTACTATTGAAATGAATTCTCTGTCTTTACAATTATAAATAGAATACTAAAATTCCATTACATCAATCTGTAAATATATGGAGGGCCTTACAGGATATTTTTAATACTCAAATGACAGCTAAAGCAATGCAGTGTTTCCTTTTTCTTCCGGTGGTGAATGAGAAGAAATAAATTCTACTTTTGAAGATACGCCCAAAGCCAGTTAAAGGTTATTGTATTGCATCTTGTTCTTTTGATTCTAGAAACAGCCAGGCTCAAGGATAGAGAACATGTCATACAACCATGCAATTTCATTCAATTTTTTCCCAACACCTAAACACAATCTCTATAGTAGTAACATTAAGCTTATAGTTTGTGGTGATTTTAATGTAAATATGAGTAATGATGATACCACCAAGGACAAACTAACATCTTTATTATACTCGTTCAATCTAAGTTACGTAGTAGATTTCCCAACAAGAATTTTTAACAATTCAGCAACAATCATTGACAACATATTCTTAGATAAAAGCAAAGATTCCACAATGTGAAGTCATACCTATCATAAATGGGCTGTCAGATCATGATGCACAATTGCTCATAATTTATGACTCAATTGCTAAAGTTAAAGTTGACAAGCAAATAAATTCCTTCACTAAAATCCGAGTAATAAACGATGAACACATTAATAATTTTGTTCGAGATCTTAAAACTAAAAACTGGGAATTTGTATACTATAGTAATCTTGTAAATGTAAAATGTAATACTTTTCTACATGTTTTAATGGAGGCATATGAAGCAAACTTTCCTACCAAAAGAAGATTTATGGCACAGAGACTAAAAACTAAAGAGTGGCTAACCAGTGGAATAAGGAAGTCATGCAATACTAAAAGGGAACTTTACTTACATTATCGAATCAGTAATAATCATCAACTCGGAATGTACTATAAAGACTACTGTAGAATACTTGGTAGAGTTGTAAAGGCAGCAAAGAAGCAGTATTTCTCGCAAGTCATAGAAAAGTCAAAAAACAAAATCAAAACTACATGGAGTCTCATTAAAACTGAAACAGGTAGAGCCAAAAGGTCTAATGATATCCCCTCAATATTGATGGACAATGTAGAGTTAACAAATCCACACGAAATTGCAAATGCATTCAATACATACTTCCTGAATGCCGTCGAAGCAAACTTATCTAAAATGGGCTGCACTAAAAGTGATCAAAATATAGCAGCACTAAATTTACCAAAGAATATAAATATCAATATTCAAAATACATTCAGAATAATGCCTACAACACCCTCAGAAATTGAAAAAATTATTAAGTCTCTGAAGAGTAAAACCTCACACGGGTGGGACGGAATAAGTACTAGGCTGTTAAAATGCTGCTCGAGTGAGATAAGTAAGCCACTGAGCCACATCTGTAATTGCTCCTTCTTGTCAGGAATATTTCCAGAGAAATTAAAGCTAGCAACAGTTAAGCCATTGTTTAAAAAGGGTGATAGACAACTGCCCTCTAATTACAGACCAATCTCACTGCTTACCTCACTGTCAAAGATTTTTGAAAAAGCAATGTATAATCGTATTATGAAACATCTTGATCAAAATAGCATTCTAACATCATATCAGTTTGGCTTTAGGAAGGGGTTGTCTACCAACAATGCCACATATAGACTTACCAATGAAATATTAAATGCAATGAATAACAAGAACTTCATCATAGGTATTTTCTGTGATCTGGCTAAGGCCTTTGATAGTATTAATCATGAGCTGATGCTGGAGAAATTACACTTTTGTGGCCTGGATAACATCTCGATTACTTGGTTTAGGTCCTATTTAACAAATAGAACACAAAAAACTATTGTCAACAATAAAGAATCAGCTCCAGGTATAATTAAAGTCGAGTTCCGCAGGGCTCAATATTGGGTCCATTGCTCTTTCTTGTTTTCATAAATGATTTACCTTTTAATCTCAATGAACATTCCAAAATAATACTTTTTGCAGATGACACTAGTGTACTCATATCTCAGAAGTCATCAGAGGAACTCTTAAACATAACTGCAACTGCATTTAGGGAGTTGAACATTTGGTTCGAAGCCAACAAATTACTTCTAAATTATGACAAAACATCATACATTCAATTTAGAACTAAGAATAAAGTTATTCCAGAGTTGAATATTACTTATCACAGCTTGACCATAAATAAAGTAGATTGTACAAAGTTTCTAGGGCTAGAAATAGATGAGCAAATGAGCTGGAAGAAGCATATACTCAATTTATGTCCTAAACTCAGCTCAGCTTGTTTTGCCTTGAGGTCCATGTATGACTTACTACATCAAAATGCTCTGAGAGCATTGTACTTTGCTTACTTCCATTCCATCATGAGCTAGGGTATTATGTTCTGGGGTAATTCGGCACAAAGTGGGAGGATCTTCGTCCTTCAGAAGAGAGCACTACGAATTTTAAGTGGTGCTGGAGCCCGACATTCATGCAGACCCTTATTTAAGAAGATGGGTATTCTAACACTCACAAGTCAATACATTTTTTCACTTATGTGTTATGTGGTTGCTAACTACAATACCTTTAAATTCAATTCTCTTGTACATAGCCACAGCACAAGACACAGAAATGACTTGCACAGGCCATGTAACTCCATGTACATTTATCAGAAAGGTCCCTGCTACTCCGCCATACAAATATATAATGGTCTTCCTTTAGCTTTAAAATTACTGTGTAACCCAAGAGACTGTTTAAGATTTAAAAAGGAATTGAGAAAGTTTCTGCTAGCACATTCTATTTACAGCATAAAGGAATACTATACTATAAGTTCTTTCAACCACTAGTTTAACCCTATTATAATGATTGTGTTTAGGTGTTGGAAAAAAAAGATTTTGTATGAAATGGCATGGTTGTATGACGTGTTCTATATCCTTGAGCCTGGCTCATTTTAGGATCCAAAGAACAAGATGTAATACAATACAATATAAAATGGTTAAAACTAGTAGTATTGCTGTAAATAGAATGTGCAAGCAGGAGCTTTCTCAATTTCTTCTTAAATCTTAAAGTCTTTTGGATTACACAGTAATTTTAAAGCTAAAGGAAGACCATTATATACTTGTATGGCGGAGTAGCAGGGACCTTTCTGATAAATGTACAAGGAGTTACATGGTCTGTGCAAGCCATTTCTGTGTCTAGTGCTGTGGCTATGTACAAGAGAATTGAATTTAAAGATACTGTAGTTATCAACCACATAACACATAAGTTGTGAGTAACACATTGACTTGTGAGTGTTAGACTACCCATCTTCTTAAATAAGGGTCTGCATGATTGACTGGTTCCAGCACCACTTAAAATTCGTAGTGCGCTCTTCTGCAAGACGAAGATCCTCCCACTTTGTACCGAATTACCGCATAAAAGAGTACCGTAGGTCATGACGGAATGAAAATAAGCAAAGTATAATGCTCTCAGAGCATTTCAATGTAGCAAGTCATACATGGATCTCAAGGCAAAACAAGCTGAGCTGAGTTTAGGAAATAAATTGAGTATATACTTGTTCCAGCTCATTATTTCATCTATTTCTAACCTTGAAACTTTGTACAACCTACTTTATTTATGGTGAAGTTGTGATAAGTAATATTCAACTCTGGAATAATTTTATTCTTAGTTCTAAATTGAATATGGGATGTTTTGTTGTAATTTAGAATTAATTTGTTGGCTTCAAACCAAATGAGAATAACATTTAGGTACATTGAAAGAAAACCGAAATTTCTTAATTAGGTACTACATAACTTTTGCACAGAGAAATTAATTCCAACTAAGCAGTATACCACGCAATGCTTAAAGAAACAACATATGCATTTATCAAAATCCCTAATTCAAATGATGCATAATGTTTAACCGTAGCGGAGGACCTCCATACTAAAAATAAGTAAATAAAAAAAAATAAAACGGATTACAATACAATATTTATAGTCCTTGTATGCCATTTAATTCTTCCTTTACTTCATTTTCAATGCTTTTAACAGTTATCTTAGTAAAATACATTTTAGCATGTGTTAAAATTGAGTCTTATTACTTATTCCACTACAGTGAAGCTTTACCGAGGATGCATATAGACCTAGAATATTTTATCCATCTCATAGGTACATTCATTTATCAGGCCTTTAAGTAATGTTAGACAATACCGTAGTTTCTAAACCTTCTCGTGTCCAAAATCATTGTTTGAAATGGAGCACATTTTAGGAGAAAAATTTGTATGGTATAGCCCTATTTTAGGCAGTATTGTGAGCTTCCTTAGAAAGTTTTTTTTTTCCTATGAATTTTTCTTTTTAAAAATGTTGTATTTAATTTACGAGGAAAACATGGTAAATCCAAAATTGCAAACATTCTGATTGTGTCACTGAACAGCAGAAGTAGCACTGCTTCAGATGGTACACCACTGAACTAGACAATCTGGCAAATGTAGAGACATTACAGTATTTTATATTCTTTGGCCCAGAGTTGAGTTAGAAGCCAATACAACATTGACTGGTCGTGTACGATACGTTTACTACAAAACTTGGCCACCAGGTGCCTGCCCATGTGACCTTCACTGCATCTCCCCCACACGCGCGTGCTGATCGTCACACTTGCATCAGTTTTACTTCTGTTACGTAGGTGCTTTGTGCTGTTGTAGTCCAGTTCACATGTAAATAGCATTAGGAGTGTTTAGAAGTGTTTTCAAAATGAATCGATTGCAGTATACAGTACAACAAAGGGTGTTTATGTACAATATGTAAGTGCTTGCATCATCTTGTAGAGAGGTTTTAAGGTAGTTTGAAACTAAATTTCCTGGCATGCATGTTCCGAGTAGAGACACCATTCGTTTGCATGTAAATAAATTCAGGGAGACGGGATCAATTCGCGATAGGAAAAAAAGGTAAAACGGCGTGTGTTTACAGAACAGAAATTAGACAAAATCGGAGAAAGGTTGCCTCGAAAATCTCTTAGGTGCCTTACATAAGACAGCATTAAAACAGAATATCAGGAGAGAAATTAACACTATTTTGGAAGCTGAACTAGTGTGTGTGAATGAAAATTTCCTCAGAAGATGCTTTGATGTATTGATGCAGATGGATGACATTTCCAACATCTCTTGTGATAAGGCATGTTTTGTGTTTATTCTGATAATTGTTAACATTATTTGGGATTTGATTTGGCGTCCATGCACAAGTGATTGGAAGACAGGCCATGCACCTATTAGCCAAGTTTTGTAGTAAACGTACTATACTTGGGACTGCCTCTCACCTTTGTTTACATCAAGTTTGTTTCTTATCTCTGTAGGAGTATAGTATGTTTTGTATAGAGTATGAATCTCTCCAACTTTTTCATGGTCTTCTTGGGCTTCTCCTGCCTTCTGGAATGTTATCTCCAGATATCCTTACAATTCTATGCATTTTCGTTCTTGAAGTATATCATTCCATCCTTCTCTTCTTTTCTCTGCCCATTCCACGATATTCTTTATTCTGCCTGAGTTCTTAATATCTTCATGCCTGTTTGCATCAAGTTTTGTTACCCCGAAACATCTTAATAGGATACGCCAGGCTTTCCTCTCTATCTGAGCATGAATATTATAACCTCTGGTGGTTTGATTTTAGGTTTCCTTCCTCTAGATGAGTTATTTCTACCACAGTTATTGAGTCCCACCTGCCCCCAACTTAACCCTGTGGATGGGACCCTTAACAGATAATACCTCTTGGTTCAGGAGGACCTGTGATTTGTGTGGGCAGTGGCCACTCCCATGAAGTGAGACTGCCTCATAGTGAGTTCTCACCTGTATCTTATGCTGTTCTCAGAATGGAAGTAATATAATTAAGCCACTAATAAGTAGTAGGTCAGCTTAGCCATTGTTAGGATTGTTCTATTTTAGTGTCAAGAAGAAATACTCCAAATTCAGCTAGGATAGAGAAAAATCAAGTGCTGGTTGGGTATTATCTCTACATCCTGCAGTTAATAAAGTCTTTGTCTAATTTGAATACATTCCTAGGCAGGCACATATTTATCATGATTAAAGTAAAGCGAGAAGAATGAACTTCATATGTTAGTAGTATGCATAGAGTCTTGCAAAGCTGGTAAAGGGTAAAGAATTTATTTGGCTTATACACATTAGATTGTAATGTGTATTTACAATATTGAGGGTTATAATAGTTTGAAATTTAGTAGATTTAACAAGTGTTAGTAAAGAGCAAACTCAAATGTAATGGAAAACACATTTTATGATTTACCGAAGTTTTAAAATTTTTTTACATTTTTGATAGTTAAGTGTAGCTAAAATGTTGTTAGCTAATGCTGGATTTCTGACAATGAAGTCATTAATCCTCTTGCTCTCCAATATTTTTCACAATTATATTGAAGAGAGCAATAGCAGTAATAGTAACCGCTTTTTAGAGAGCACCATATTTTTATGTTTTGGCAGTCACATCGCTCTCTCACAACCCCCAGAATGTCTGGAGGACCACACCTGTCGTTGGTTTACGGATCTCACCGACCTGACCGGGAGAATTATCAAAATAAATTCACCGACCATATCCTCTGATCACCAATCAGAGGACGTATTACATGCCATGACAGGTCAGCATGTTAGGGGTTAATCATTGGTATAGTGTAGCTAAAATAAAATACAGTATTATTTGGTGTGGGTGCTCTACCTGAAGGAAGGTGAAAACTCTTAGGCTGTATCATGAGTGAAAAGTAACCTGCCCAAGGTTTAGTATTACAATGCAGCATTAAAATATTCAATGAACATAAATTACGGAACAGATAGTGTCACATCTGCCTTATTTCCTGTTTATATCAATCGCTTGAAGAACTTTATTAAATATCATAGTGAAGGTGCGCAAAAATGGTGTAAGTGAGCTTGTACACTCCCTTACAAAAATTTTGTCTGGTGTAGAAAACATGTTTATACCTCTTTCCCAACCTGAAGTAGCTAAGCAGTCCAATGATCCCATCCCAGCTGCCAAAATGGTTGGTATATTTGCCACTGTGATGCATTGAAAGTTTGTGTGAGTTGACCAGACAAAAGTTTTGTGAGTGATTGTTGTACTTACCCAACACTTTCTACAATTTACACAAATATGGAGCAACGACAGTTGAGTGTAGCATATTTATTCTTTTTGGATGGCTCTTTTAAATCCATTTTGTATTATAGTACACTTGTGCATGTTTAATTTTTAAAGTAATAGCACATGGTTTATTCTTAGCTGCTTATTTGGTGTAGTAGTTTATCTTTGCATTTATGATCTTTCCACATTGCTATGTTCTTTTTATTTCTTTAAGTTTTAAGTAGTAATTATTTGTTTTATTTTGTTTGTTTTGTAGATGAATGGTCTCCTGTTTCTGAATAGCTGAACATTGTGTTTGTGGGCAAGCAAGTGGCTTTATCTTTTCAAGATTATGCATGGAGAAATGTTACTCATGAGAAAAACTGTTACCTTGCCAGGTGTGCAACTCACTTGAGATGTAGTCATTTAATAAAAATGATTGCATTCCAGCTCAGAAAACTTGATTTGATGGTTATTGCTTAGCACTAATGATAGTTTTTGATTGTCATGAGTTGTGTATGGTAACACCAGTCAAACGTGTGTGCAGATATTTATAAAATAATTCAAATATATTTCTTGACGTTCACATTATAACTAAGCCTTGCATAACAAAAAAGAGGGGAACAGGGTTTTTTGGTTAAATATTGTTGCGAAAGATATGAAATCTTCTTTAGGTCACTCAATGATAATTGCTCCTTTGCATCTGCAGTGTATAGGCCGAAGATCTATGGTTAAAATCCTGGCTATTGCTTTGAATGTTTCAGCTCTGATTCTAACTTTCTAACTTGAAATCATTGTTTGCTTAATTAACAGTTTTCAGCAATGCTGTCTTTCTGTCTTATTCATTTGCTCACCTAAAATACCAGTAAAAAAAAAGGTTTTTGGATTCAGTACCCCTTTGTGTATAAAAACTGTTTCAATTGTCTTGGCAATTCCAATTAGATTGTTTACTTTCAATGAATCATTAATGACAGATCCAAATATTCAATTCATCTTGGCTAATTTCAGAGGTGCATTTCTGTAAATTTTGTGAAGTTGTAAAATACAAGTGACTTGTAAGGTTATAAAAATGTTATGTTTATGTTTATTAGGTTTATGATTAGCTTCAATGTTATTTAATATGGATTAAATTAATATTTGAACATATTTAAGTATTAGGTCATGGAGAATATTAAATAATTTCATCTAATGTGCTCAACCCATAACAACAAATGCTTAGGTGAGAAGAAAATCCAAACATCTCCTAAATAATTAAGGAATTGGAAATTGTCCTTTCACTCTAGCCATGTGCAGCACAAGTTTGGAAAGGGTAGAATCAGACTGAAAAATTCAATGCCATAACCAGAATTTGAATCACAGATCTTCCAGTCTCCATCTGGTTGCTCTAACCACAGAGCTACCATGGCAACATGCCAACACAGCATTAAATTTTCCAACTAACTCGCATTTTCCTGGTAAACCACAAGGAAAACTCAAATTTATATGAGATACCATACTCTAATGGTGACTTACAATGCTGTGAGTACTTAAGTACTGGACTTCATAATTTAAACAACTATAAGGTCGATCAATGGATGGTGAAAGCTCTTTATGTATAACTTCAATGTAAAGCTTGATCCTCAAAACAGTAACCACAGATTTTATGTGTATCTGGACTGCATTTTTTTTTCTTTTCTTTTTACCAGTTAGCCAAAAATATTCCCAAGATTGTTAAGAAACATGGCAAAGGAATGTCAGTTTGTCATTTTTAATAACATTTCGCTCTACTTATAGTAAGTCCTTTATCATGGTTTATGTATATTTTGGGAGAGGAAACCTTAAATTTTGGTTTATAGCATTCTGCATTCTGACTGAATGCAGAATGACAGATCAGTGGTGAGGGGTTTGAAATTCCCTGCTCTGTGCATGACCATGAGAAAAAATGAACAGCGACTTAACGCTTGAAAAAAAGGTATAAGTATTAGAAAATTCAAAGCAATTACGAAGAATATTGCAAAACTGGTTAACAGTACAGAAATACATAAATTGTGTGCTTAAACAAGATCAACAATTGTTATTTTTTTATGCCGACCAACTTACTGCTGGTGTTTTTAAACACACAAGCCATGTGTGGGCAATGTTTGAGAGGTGGAATCGGGACTGAAAAATTCAATGCCATAACTGGGATTTGAACCACAGATCCTCTACCTCACACGCAGCTGCTCTAACCACTAAGTTACCATGGCCAGCTTGCCAGTATGACATTAAATTCCCCAACTGATTCATACTTTTCCGGTAGACCACAAGGGAATCTCATATCACAGATACACACCCCAAGGGCAACTTACAATTGTAAGTACTTTGTCCTGGGTTTAAATAATCTAAATGGTAATTGATGGTAGATGGTAATTGTTATTTCTTATGTCAACCAACTTACTACTGGTGTTTTTAAACACACAAGCCATGTGTGGCCAATCTCGGATATGAGATTCTCTTGTGGTCTACCAGGAAAGTACGAGTCATTTGGGGATTTTAATGTCACTCTGGCAAGTTGTTATGGAAGCTCAGTGGTTAGAGCAGCCACGTGTGAAGTGGAAAATCTGTGGTTCAAATCCTGGCTATAGCATTGAATTTTTCAGTCTTGATTCTACCTCTCAAAGATCTACAATGTTTATTTAGTACAATTTTGTCCACCTCGAATGATTTATCAGTAATGCAAAAGTCATCCAGGAGATAGAGGACTCCAGAAACTATTCCCAAAAACTATAAGATATACCCATATTTCATTTATCATGAAAATGTATTATCTATGGAATTTTAATCAAAATCATTAGAGCCATCAGAATTTTGGTACATTTCCATCTAGATGGTAGTTGCATCCTTGGAAGGTGTTTAACTGACTTTTCACAGACAGGCAGATGCACGTGCGCCGCGCGCGCGCGCGCGCGCACACACACACACACACACACACACACACACACACACACACACACACACACACACACACACACACACACACACCTTTTCCTCTTATTTTGTGGGATGGGGGGAATTCAGGGACCTCAAAATTTATATTTCTAGTGAAATCTCAGCATCAAATTTCTGGATGGGATGCAATACCTTCTCTACCTATGTATTACCTACATGGTAGACAGAATAATTGACTAAATAAGAAGAATGGGAAATCTAAATATCCAAGTTATGAAATATGATTCATCGTCCCAAAAGACAATTACAATAATTACAAAGAAGCTGCGCAGCAATGGTTCCTCAAAATAGAATGATATGTAGTGTGAATTTTAAAGCATGTTGTAAATTTGAAAGCTACTTGCATACATTGGTTTTTATTGGACTGTGCTTCAATGATGGTGGACTTAATTGAAACTAAGATAAAACACATTTAGAAACAAAATGACAGAAAAGAGGCCAGCTATCAATTTGCTGTACTGTAGTAATTATAATTCATTAAGTGCATTTTAAGAATAATAAATCTCAAGAAATATCATGGCATCATCCCAAACCTGTTTACACTTTCAAATATTTTGAAAAAAGCTTTCTGAAGAGATCTTGAATGGTGAGAAAAATATTGCCCTTTGTATGTTAATAAATACTATAGTGTAATTTGACAAACATAAGGGCAGTTATTCACTGTACTGATATTTTTGTTTAAAGGTGTTTTATTACCGATATTATCCTCCCATAGTAGCAGAGGAAGTACTACATTTTGTCCAAAAATTGGACATCCAAATCACACTGGAAATACATGTTTTTAGGTTCCCTAATCCAAGTAAAGGAATTTTAGAAAAAGGTATGTGTACGCAACTCACAATCAAAAAATCAAAATGTTAGATACAGATCTTTTGAATTAAGTTCTTCAAAGATCTTGCACATATTTTCAAGATCCCTCCCCCCATTTCCAAAGTACTCTTAACATGGAAAACTCATTTTTTTTTATACTCGACTATGCCATAACGTAGTGCTTATATGCTATTGCAATGGACCTCATAACCATCTCTTCATAACAACACTGCTATCCACTAATCAAAGCTGCACCTGTTTATAACTACACAGCATCCACCAATCAAAAGATCTGCATGAAACAATCGATACTTAGCCATCAGCACACATTCCCACGCAGCTGAAAGCAAATCTATTGATTCCCATATACAAAATAAAGCTGCTCTGTTTATTTAATAGTTAGAATTAATATTGTAAATAACACTGTAATAAATTCAATTTGTCTTCTTGTTTTTGAAAGTTTGCTTTTTTAAAGTTTATAGCATATATCCTTTCTGTATCATTGTGTCAAGGCCAACATAACAATAAAATCAATAATTTTGCAGTTGATGGTGCAACTATCAACTCTCGTATGTTAACTCTAATAAATACTTTCTTTCTGTACCTGATTACCCTTCCCCTATGTAGGACTTATACTCCCTTATAACAAATACAATGATTAAAATGTTGGACACCAGTGACAATAATATGCAGCATAGAATATTAAAAACATTTTATAAATGTTTTGAACTTGATTCATGGTCATGCATGAACAGTTGTATGAAACTTGAGTATAATGGCAATTAAGATGCTTGTGTGAATATTATGAAATGAGCTACTGCACGTTTCATAAAATATACTTGCATCTTAATTGCTGCCATTGAGCTCTCGGTTGCATAATATAGCATTATTTTCTCAGAAGTGGCTGAAATGATTAAAGATGTTTACATGACAAATAAAATGTATATCATGAATGCTCTGCAAATAGGCTGTGAAGACCTCTTCATTCAGAGTGAACTGTACATAATTTTATAGCTGGTAAACCATAAGAGAGAGACAAATGCTTACAACAGAAATACTTTATTAAAACACTTTTTGGGGGACAGGGTTTTGGGGCTATTAACCATTTCCTAAATGTTTTTGTTGTTGGTTTGAATTTCAAATCCTTTATACTTTTTCCCTCCCACTCCTCCCTCATCTTCCTCTCTCGTGTTCATACAAGGAGAATGGGCTTTAAAACCATCACATAGCAGCCTGCTTTTAAAAATGTTGATTATTGCTTCAGCTCCTTGTATTCTTCTTCATATTAACATTATGTTGAGAGAAAATTCATGTTTGTATGCATATATGAAGTAACCTCAAAAACCACACAGTCAATTTTGACAATTCTTTCACCATTGAAAAGCCTTATTCCTTGTTACAGATATGAGGTTATAAAACACCTATTTAAACTCATAAATTACTAAACAATTAAAAAGCACAAAGCTCTTGTAATTAACAAATACATTGGAGTTATGAAAGAACGTGCTTGCAAACAGGACTAAGTTTTAGTTGAGAATAACATAGGTTAGAAAGTAAATATTACTCTACAGAATGTGCAGGTAAAGTAAGACAAATGCCATGGATATTTCACTCTAAGCAATATGTATGTATGTAAGTAAGTGGTCACAACTTAGCATTGAAGGCAGCAAAACAAATGAGAATCAAACCTACTTAATAATGGTGTGATATAAATGTGATACTAATGCTAATATATTTTAATAACCCTGGAGTAAGAAGGTTTTGCTGTATTTCCTTTATATCTTATAATCAAGATCATTGTGTCCATCAAACATTTGAAGCTAATCAACTGCTTTTTTATAATTAACAACAGAGAATATTATTTTTTTCAGTACTCACAAACTATTTTGTTGTGTATATTTTACATCTGGGCTGTTCCATTTCATTTCAGACAGCAGAAAAGCTTGCATTTTTTGGGGGAGTCCAATTTTCAGTCATCTAAATTAGACACTAAGTTAATGTCTTTTGCAAAATTTCAGCGATGGTAAATAAGTGGTTCCTAGTTTTTTCCAGGGTCAAAGTTACTGTAATTTGATAAAGTTAACTGATTCTGAGAATCACAGCTCAGAAACTATCAATGTAAAATTCTCAAACATAAATCAAAATGAAGGTAATATTGTGTGGTTTGTGGTGGTATTTTTCAATATATTTAGGACTTGAAATTAATGTGATTTTCATAATACCTCATGGGCTTTTTTTTTTGAATTTTTCCCCCCAAAAATGCCATTTTAAATGGAATATAAATTATGCTATATCATTCAGCATTTAATTTCGAAACAATATCAGTTAACAGTTTTGTGGCATTTTCAACGAATAGCTGTAGAAAAAATAAAAAGTAAGAGAAACAGTGTCAAACTCCCTAGTCACGCTGCACCATTAGTCAGGTTAAGGATATTGTCGACACGCTGCTGTTTATGTTTTGCTGTGAGAGGGTGCTGACAAATGAGACCATAAGATTTTGTGAATAATCAACCCTCTTTTCTACCTTTGACTTAAGCAAATCACATTCTTGTGATATGGACGTGTTCTGTATTTTAGTTATAAAGTTAATTTTGAGTGCATAATAGCTTTTAGTTCATTTCATATCAAAATCAACTTCAAAAAGCCCCATTTAATTATAACAGAGAGTGCAGAAATAACAATATACAATGCATGTAAGAAGGCAAAACCAGTCAACCTTGTGCAGCCTGCTGGTGACCTTGATTTGCTGTGAGTCTCATCCCCTGTTGAGTGGCAAGCGCCAGCTGAGCGCTATGTAAGTACAGCGTGAGCTTAATATTTATCATTTCATTATTTTTTCCACATTTCAAGCAAGGGGTGCCATAAAACTGAAACTGCAATTAATGTGTAATAAATAGAGCCTGTATAAGTTTAATCGTTATAAAGAAGGCATTCACACTTAATGCATTAAAATAAGGTTTTCAAATGTTGTATACTTATTGCTATGTTATATACCACCATCAACAATATGCATTCAGCTTCAAAATGAATCTTAGTTTAGTGAAATCCGATGTAGAGTTCTTGAGTTATACAGCTCAGAAGTTGTCTAATTCAGAAAATAATGCGAATTTTACGGAATTTTAACTCAACTATAAACATATAAAAGGTAATTTTCTGAAAATTGTTTTCTTGTAAAGTAACTGACACATGTAAAAATGATTAATGATTTTAAAAAATGCGAGGTCAGTTTTCTCATATTCTGTCTGATTTGAAATGGAATAGTCTGCCTATGTATTACATGAAAACTATGTAGCCTTTATGTTATTAAATAACTATGGGACCAGACAGAAGGTATAACATTTTAAAAGGTATACGTGATCATCTACAACATTATTTGATCATTATGATCAATAATTGTTCCAAAGGATAGTTATAGGCTATGCAGCATTTTTAGAGCTTGAAAGAATGGCATAGGTGGTTAGAAAGTCAGACATTCTGGCAAAGTTTCATGTCCTTTTGTGTGAGAATCAGGGGATTTTTCATTCGTTATTAGGAATTGCTGCAACTGTATGGAAGTCTTAATTATAAGGGGTAAAGGGTAGATTTATCCTATAAATCTTCTAGATCCTTGTACAATAATCTCATAAAAAATGGCAGCATGTAAATGAAATTGATTAAATCATAATTCAAGTTCACAAAGCTACCAATGTGTTGGAGTCAGCTATTGTGTAATAAAAGCACTTCTGCAATGTTTTATCTCAACAGAAAGTACAAGAGTAAGGTTTTGTAGAAGAATGGGTAGAGAAGGGCATGTGAGTGTAACAGGAATATACACTGTTTTTATTTTTAAGCATCCCTTCACTTTCCAATCTGTGTCACTCTTTGAAGCGAGTCTATGGTTACCTTCGAAATGTACATCCACGTGGCACCATCTAACAATGTATTATGGTTGTGGTGTTTCTATTAGCATTGGCAGGTCAATCAGTGGTTGGTGTCAAGTGAGCTTGTTGGAGTATTTTTCACTTGGAGCTGCAGAATTTACAAGAATCATGAAGGTGTCGTTCAAACCTGTCTGCTTGATATGGATACAAGTGTTCAAATCTTTTGAGTAAGATGCAGCATATTGTCACTGGCAGAGAACAATATGAACCTGACAATATAATACCATGCTCATACATGCTGAAAGCAGTAGGATATCAGTATGATGCATAGGTTATCTTATGGTCAGGTATCCGGAATGTCAAGAGACACGTCAAAGAATTCTTAAGATAAATGTTGAAAGGTAACCATGATTATTTTACGGTACTTTATCGTGACATGACACGCATGAATGATATATATACACAAGTATATGGTGCAAATATTCACATTGCTAGGTGTTTTACTGTAAATTTCATTCAGATAGCTATTTTGTTGTCTGTTTTTTCCGATACATGTGTACATCGATCTTAAAACTTTACCAAGGATCAATCCACTGTGGTAATAGGTAGGCACATGTCTTTCACTTCTCATATTTGTTGCCAGAAAGTCTTCCAATAAACTGCAGGAAGAAGCTGTTGTAGTGCAGTCTATGGAAAACTTTTGAATGCAAAGTGCAGGCCTGGATAGCAAACTAAGTTCCCATACAACATTTGACCTAGGCACTTTCTATGGAATGATACCTGTTTACTTCAACTTGTTTAAACTAAAGGCTTGCCAGACAGCGGTGACGTCAATCCCCAACCATTGAAGGAACAATTAAAACTGAACAACCATTGTGTGCTTGTATTCTGTTTTTAACATTGTTTATATTACCATTAATCTAAAACCGCTGTTTTGTCTCTTAAGTGGTAAAGGATTTCATCGCATATTATACAGCACTGTTTCCAGTTATCAATCAGCAGAGGCAAGAGTGTTTGTTTTCAAATGTAAATGAGAAAGTTGTTCAACTACAGAACAAATTAGTTTGCTTGCATTTGACGTAATTTAGAAGTGACATATAGGATTTTTTTTGCTAATTTTTGTGTATTTTTTCATATTCTCGAGAATATGTTTTTAGCGATAAATAAGAAATATCTACTT
Source organism: Tenodera sinensis (assembly GCA_030765045.1). Taxonomy (NCBI): domain Eukaryota; kingdom Metazoa; phylum Arthropoda; class Insecta; order Mantodea; family Mantidae; genus Tenodera; species Tenodera sinensis. The sequence continues at coordinate 296,979,395 of CM060964.1, read as the reverse complement.
TTTTAAAATTTTGCTTAGAAAAATAAGTTTGTTTATTCATTGGCTCATTGTTGTTGGTGTTTAGGTTTTGGTTTTAATAACAATGAAAGAGTTCACATGTAATTCTTACGAATTCAATAACCCGACTTCTTTTGAGATCAACTTGTAACAATACTACAAAATAAATATTGTCAGAGACAGAAAGCTGCCTGACAATGCCATCGGTGAGACTACAATAAAAGGTTATCTCCCAAGGTCAGATTTCTGTGTTATCAAAGCCGGCACAATAAACTTAAAAGCGACTTGTTGTAGCATTTAGAAGATTTTGTTTTCAGATTGGTGACTGGATAGATTCTGGCGTATGCGTACTAAAGATTAAAAGAAAAAGTTGAATGTTACCACCTTTTCTGTGAAAAGTCCCTTCAATGTCTTTGGTTGCCAGCCTCAAATGCTGACAGTGAAAGATTTTTTTCTACATAGAATTTGGTTGTAACAGACAGGACAACTATGGAAAATAAGTGTCACAACTTGTATGTTGCAATTTGGTGATGCTGATTGATGGGTAATAGCCTGGATGTCTGATGCATTATATATGCCGTTATTCATGTCATGATAATAAAATAAATGTTTTAATTTGGAGAAATTTGTACAATAATGTTACAGTAACATTACTTACCTATTATTTTAATTTCAGTTACATCTGTGTGTACTAATTTTACCCGAAAATTTGTGCCAAATTAATGCAAATTTTTAGTATAATCAACACAAACACCACTAACTTAAATTATTAATGCAAATTTTTCAAATAATTATCAGCAAAAAATGTTGCCTTTGGCTATCAGTGTATACTAAAGTGTACTGGAAGAACTTTCATTTTACAGTCTATTGTACAAATGTTCCATGTTACTTCCGCAAAACTAGAAGAGATGCTTTACGTTTATGGTGCTGCTTGGGGAAATGCAAATAAGGCACAAGAGCTTTTACCCAAGGAGACATTTGGGTCATCACAGCACTCTTTGAACTACATCAATGACTGAGAGACAGGAACTTCCCAAAAACAAGTGTATTGCTCGGGAGTCCAAAGAAAAGTAAGAACAGTGGCTAGAAGAGGAGGTTCTTGACTGGGTCCATAATATTGCAAAGAGCAATAGCACATGCCATGCATACAAGCCAGTCTTTGGTTACAAGAATTGTGCATGAACAACAGTTACATCCGTATCATCTCACCCAAGTTAAAGGACGTGGGCCACATGACTTTCCACCCCAGCCATAATTTGTGAAGTGGTTTCTTCATAAACTCATTGATCAACCAAGATTTCCTACAACCATATAGTGGACAGACAAGAAGGTTTTATACGAGAGAGAATGTTTTACACACAACAGATTTCGGCAAAGGAAAACTTTACTGCTACAGAGTTACAGATTACCAACACCAACACCAGTTTGCAATGAATATTTGGGCTGGCATTGTGAATTACACACTGATAAGGCCCAGTTTATTAGGTCCACATTTGATGGAACACATTTACCTACAGTTTTTACAACATATTTTGTCAAAACTTCTGGAAGATATTCCTTTAGGAGTATGCCGATTGATGCTATTCCAAAATGATTGGGTACCTGCACATTATTCTGGTGATGTAAGGGATTTTATAAATGCATCACATCCAAATTGGTAGAGGAGAACCAATATCATGGCCAACATGTTCACCGGATCTAACCCCTTTGGATATTTTTCTTTTGGGCACATGTTCAGACTCTTGTGTACAAGATGCCAGTTAATAGCAAAGAGGAGCAAATGGCCAGGATCTTTGTAGCACTTGAGTCTACTAGTAACATGCCAGGTATTTTCAAAAGAACTCAGCAGTCATTACTGTGATACTATCAACTATGCCCTGGGGCCCAACACTTTTTAACATTGTTTTTAAACAGTTATGCACATGTTCAATCCTTTTTTCGTTCTTATGTTAACCATGTTTGAAGCCTTTTAATAGCAGAGAAAATTTTGCCCACAATAGTAGTATTTGCATACGTTATTGACAATAATGTGTATTGTAGATCTTAAAGGGTTTGACCTACTTCAGAGGACGTGGATTTAAGAGACATATAATTAAATCAAGATTTAAAAGAGAGTTTTGTATTTTTTTAAAAGTAAAGATCCGTGGCTACTCGTTTTCAAAACTCTTCTAATACCTTTTAGTAGAAATGCTAGCAACCTGTAGATGGAAGTTCATCTAACCCAACAGGGTGTTTCAAAGACTTTAATTTCCTCTAGCTCAATAACAAGACATTTATGGACATACATTCCTTATAAGAAAATACTCAGATATAACCCCTGAATCTTGCGATTATATAATGCAGCAGCATATATCTTTAGAATATCATTACATCTTGGTTCCAAGCAATGCACAAGTTATTACACCAAGAAGTGATACTGAGGTGATCACCTTCTTGGCTTTCTGCACATTGGTAGGTCCTTCTCTACAAATCCAGTCTCTGTCTTTGTCATTCTATCTGTCAGTGTTTTATCTTGTCCGCTTTCTTCTTCATTTGCACATTTAAACTATCTTAGTACTACCTATCATGAGGTATCTTCTGTCAGGAATATTTTGCCCCATCTACTATTCCAGTGCTGTCCAGCTTTCTTATGTGCTCGGGCACATTTAACTGATGCCTAAGGAGGCATGGACACCACTACAACCACGTTTCCTCTCTTGAGAGGAAAAAAGGAGAGCACTGTTTAGGGAAGTGAGAAATATCACTTTAGGTGTACAAAAACATACTTCATGGGTGTTTACTGGGAAGATATTCAGAAGGAAATAGTTTTGTCTTGAAATTTAAATTAACATTAGAACTCGTTAGAGTAAAATTTTGCTTATGAAGGGCACTAGAAAAATATATCATGGGCGACACATTGGACAGCGCTATACTATTCTCTTTAGAACATCTCTTAATAAGTTTCTTCTCATCCAGTGAAGCAAGCAATTCCATTTCCTATTCCTAACTAATATCAGTTTTGTTCTTCCTTTACTCACCAGTCTTTTCCATATCCATTTGTCACTTCATAACTTCCAAGGTGTCATACTTACAATGCCACTCTCAACACCGAGCTACAGACACAGGGGGCAGAAGTCGTTGAGACATGGACCTGTGAATGGAGGTCAATGGTTCAAGTTCTACCAGGACTGTCCTACTTGACTGAGGTATTTTCCAGGTTTTCCTCAGTCCTCATAATTGGCAAATGCTGGAAAGGGAAGGTACTCTAAACTTAAACTTACGCCTGGAATGGTTTCTTCCCAAAATTCCTTTCCCAAATATAATTTTATTGCATGTATCATCAGTGCCCACTGTCTTTGGTGCTGTATGTAGTAAGAACGAGTGTTAAACATTACTAAACAAAACAGGGTACTTCACCAATCTCTTCCTTAGTTCTTTCAGTGGAGTTTAACTCAGATTGGCATGCTGGATACTGCAAAATCTTGTAGTAGCATTAGAAAGTTCAATCTAAAGTTTCTTGGGTGGTAATATAGGACTCCCATGTCACTCACCAATGTGTTTAACATTTACAGATATGGTTACTTGTATCTTCTTTCTTGGAAGTTTGAAAACAGTGTTGTTATGATCAATTTAATCCAAAAGGTGAATACAATAATAATGCTACACAACACTTACTTTAGAATTTCCTGGAACATGTTTCGGAAGCTGACTTTCCTCCATTATCAACAGGACATCGTCTGGTTCTCCATGGTGTGGCTGGTGATGTTTCTTCCGAGGCTTCTTCTGGTGGTGGTTCAAGGAACTTACTGAAAATGTCCCGGAGGATGTCAAAATTGAATACACTGTTTCTGTTTTTCAAAATGAAGATTTTTTCCCATGTGGACAGTGCTTATTTTCCCATTATGTGTTTGAGAAGTTTCAGTTCTGACTTTATGTTGTGATTTTTTGTAGAAAAGTGAGTGACAACTGCTGATTTGTCCAACTGTTTGTTTTTTATGTTTCTAAAGTGTTCCTTGGCTCTTATTTCTAAATTTCTTTTGGTTTTTCCTTTATACACTTTGCTACAGTCACTGCATTCAATTTAGTGTATGCCAGATTTTTTATTAGGTGAAATGGCATCTTTGATGTGTGAGTTCAGTAGATTTTTTATGGAGTAATGGTTCACTGGTGCTAGCTGAATGTTTATGTTCTTTGAAAACTTTTTTGAATTTACCAAAGGCCCATGGATGGAATGTAAATTTTTTTAATGTAATTTTTGTTTCTGATGCTGTGACTGTTGTAGTTTCTTTTAGCAACATTTTTGTTTCTGGTTGTTTCACTTTTTGATCTATTAATGATTTGTGGAAGCCGTTTCTTTGTGCTACTTTGATTAGTTTGTAAAACTCTGCTTTGTATTCTTCTGCTGAGAGGGGGATGTTCACCAATCTGTGTGTTAAACTATTGAGGATTGCCTGTTTGTGACTTCTTGGGTTGTAACTATTAGCTTTTATGTAGTTCTCCATCTGTGTTGGTTTTCTGTGAATGCCGAAGTTTATTCTATTCTTACTTTTGATTATTTTTAGATTAAAAAATGGTAGTTGCTCATCTTTTTCTACTTCCACAGCAAACTTAACTGGATATTTAAGAGTTTTAGTGCATCACTGATGTTTTTTTTTTTAACTATTGCAAAGATGTCCTCTACATACTGGTGCCAGAGTTTGAACATCCACGGGAAACCTTTAGTGATCCTTATTTCTAATGTACTCATGTAAATATCTGCCAGAAAGGGTGAGAGAGGGTTGCCCATTCTAAACCTGAAGTTTGATGAAAATATCTTGTTTGGAACTGTAAAAGGTTTTGTTCTGTGCATAATTTGGTGAGTTCTATGTATTCTGCAATTTCAGGTGTTGACATTTCAAGTGATTTAAGCCAGTTTTTGATCAGCGGTAGAAGTTGTTTTAATGATATACTGGGGAACAGCAATTTTACATCAAAAGAGACAAGGGTGTCCTCTTCTGTTAATTCAAAGTCCTTAATGCATTCTATAGGTTCATAGCTATTTTTGATGCTCAGACTGTTGTATTTAGGTAGTGAGTTGAATTTATTCACTTTTGATAAATTCAAAAAGGTTTTCAAAGAACATAAACATTCAGCTAGTACCAGTGAACCATTACTCCATAAAAAATCTTCTGAACTCAAAACATCAAGGATGCCATTTCACCCAATAAAAAATCTGGCAGTGATTGTAACAATGTGTATAAAGGGAAAACCAAAAGAAATTTAGAAATAAGAGCCAAGCAACACTTTAGAAACATAAAAAACAAACAGTTGGACAAATCAGCAGTTACCACTCACTTTTGGACAAAAAATCACAACATAAAGCCAGAATCAAAACTTCTCAAACACATAATGGGAAAACAAATGCTGTCCACATGGGAACAAATCTTCATTTTGAAAAACAGAAAGAGTACTCAATTTTGACATCCCCCAGAAGGATATTTTCAGCAAGTTCCTTGAAGCACCACCAGAGGAGACCTCAGAGGTAACATCACCAGCCACATCACGGAGAACCAGTTGATGTCCGGTTGATAATGCATGAAAGTCAGCCTCTGAAACGTGTTCCGGGAAATTCTAAAGTAAGTGTTGTGTAGTATTATTAATTGACTCACCTTATGGATTAAAATGATTACTTGTGTTGATCATTTACTTAAAAACAAACTTATAGTATAGTATAGACCTTTATTGTACCAGTAATTTGTTTATATAGGCAGCAGTCATTGAAATGTGAATGTGTATATTAGTTAGATTTTGCGTGGTGAATCTAGTGAAGAGAAAATTTGCTGCTGTTGGCTATGTAAATATCTGTCTATTTAATTCTCCATTAAGAAAATATCAGAATCAGTATTAATCTTAACTGTAAACATTTGAGTTAATTTAGGAAGTGCTGTTTATTACACAAGCTATTATGTTAGAATGTGTTGTGCTTTTCTGTCAACCTGGGCTGACAAACTAAATGTATTTACTTAAGACCCAAAATATATTATTTGTACCAGTATGATTTACAATTCTTTATCCTTGAAAGTAAACCTTTCCAATAAAATAGCAATTTGAATGCAACAAGATTGCATGTATTTTAAATTAAATTAAAATATGAATAATAAAAAGGTGATGAAAAAGGAAGAACATGGAGGGAGAATGGAATGGATAGAAGAAATACTACATTATTGACAAACATGAGCTTACAAACTCTACCACCAGTTGCATTATCATGTGCATATTTATGAATTCTGCCACGTTGGGCCAAAGTAGCACTTGATGTATTCCCTCTTCTTCTTTTTTTTTTTTCTCTCTCTCTCTCTTTTTCTTTTTCCCTCCACTGAATTCAGAAGGCTATTTAGTGTTGATGACTTTCTTCAAGGGTCCACAGAAACTCTCATTTCTAATGTAATTGCTAGATTCCATGTTTGATTTCTTGACAGCTCATGTTACTAGTTATGGTGATTCCCAAATATCTAAAGCCATTCATATGTGCAACTACTTCATCTCAGATCTTTACTTCTCTTCCAGTAAGGCTACATCTTGTCCTTTTTACATTTATCTCCTCGCCATCTTCTAGTATAACTCCATACTACAAGCTGTTCTAGTAGCTTTAAAATTTATCACATAGTTTTTCTTTTTGTAATTGTCAAATTAACAAAAGCAGATCTTTGGCCTTCTGCACACAAAGGGATGATATTCTTATATTATCATCATGAATGTGGACTAAAGTGACAAGCAGTAACACTCCCCAAGTTATTTCATAGTCTTATTCAACTTACCATACTCGTCTACCATGGTCATGGACTTCAGTGTGTCTGTGTCCAATGTATGAGAGGGAATTACTTATTTCCCCTATTTACTCATTTTAATCCCAAGAAAATCATAAAATCAATTTATACTATTGACACAGTAAGATTTGGATTATCTGAAATCCTCCCAATCCCTTTGTTATAGAAGATTAGTGTTTAAAGAAGATTGTCAGTCCTGTCAAACTGCATGACACACTTACTTTGTTTTCAAAAAAAGTTTCCAATGACCCACAGACTGGAGTTGAACAAGGTTATTCTTTTTCAGGTAACTAATCTATTTCTGAAATATTCATTTACCAAAATAAATAAAGGAACCTCTAATCTGAAATTCCAATGAAACAATTTTATTCATTTGCTTGCAGTTTAAAACCTTATTCCAAATTATTTAAACTATATTACAGTTGCAAGCCAGGTCGAGAAGACCGCATAACTGGCCGGGAGGGCTCGGGGTGCTGACCACGTCCCACCCTCCAATACTGCACCTCACCAATGACGCCTGTAGTGGGCAGAGGTGGGGGACGCAGCGGCTGGGCGGTAGGCCTTGGCCCTTCGTGGGCTGTCGCGCGGGGTTTACATTTTACATTACATACAGTTGCAAGCACTGCTTAAGTTTGCTCAGCACCAGTTTATGTTCACTCACTTTACAGTGGTTTTTAAACCTTGTGTTGGTGTTACTCTCAAATATTACATTAAATTAACATACAATTCGCACCCTCAGTCATACCTCCAGACTCTGGGGAGGATGGGGAATAAGCCTATCTGAAGAAAAATTTCCCAGGGATCGAATCAGGGACCTTTGGATTTGAAGGTTAGCATGCTAACCACCAGACCATAGAGGCAGTCCAAAACTTTTGTTTTTCGAGTTAAGCTTTTCTCTATCTCTCCTACAGACTTTGCTCTAAAGTGCTCTTTTAGATTCAGAGTACCTCAAAGTGTATTTTCGATAAAATCTCGTTATCAGATTGTTGGGGGTAGTATATTTTCTCTGTCTACAATCATAGTAGAGAATGCTTATCTTCATCACTCATTGATGGATATAATATTCCAAATGACGTTAGTTTCATAAAATAATTAACCATCAAATGGTCAGTTCTCTGGATATGTTTTCCATTAATACTCAAGTTCTAATGTGATAGTTGCTTGCCTATTAGCTTTCCAGTACTGTCTGGCCACCAGAAGAAGGCGTGAGAGATCTTGAACTGTTCATCTGCAGTTTGTTTACTACAAATGAGTGTATGTGAATCACCCATGCTACCAGATCTAGTAGCTGTATATAACTGCTGTGCATTTATCTTTCAACACTGTGTATTGTACATGATACTAGCATGCATAAACATGATGGGGACAGTAGAAACGTTTACATAGCACATTCATATAACTCGCCTTCTTCTGGTGGCCAGACAGTATCTACTCATGAACATGTTTCCAAAGGCCAGGAAGCCATTATGATTTCCTATATACCCAGCCAAGTTTTCCTTTAAAACATTTTCAAACAATTGTCATTTTATACTCCTCTGGTATATATTTCACAGTGAAATACTCCTGCAATGCTTGATAAGGGATTTTGGATCGTTCAAGTCCTCTTTCTAAAAAGTTGGTGGTACAATTTTGCTGAGAATTTTGTTAGGTCAATACATGTGGTTCTGGCCCCCATTTCTGCATACACTGTTTTGTCTAGGTTCACTACTTGAAGTGCTTGCACCCATATTCGGCAACAAGATGTCTAAAGTAAGAACAAATTAGAAACTAAAAACTTCACTTTTCTTAGTAATATTGCAAGTTCTTTGCTGCAAAGCTGACTAAAGTTTCGAGTTGACTCCAGCTCATTCTCAAAGCTATACAAACAAATTCGTTACCAAGAACAAGATGTCTGCTGATGCATTTTTCTCAGCTTCATAAAGTGCTGTTGGTTCACTTACAATACTACAACTTGAACTCTAAATTCACACCTGTTCTTAAATTTTGTAATTCACCTCTTATTTCCATCATTTTTACTGCTACAACTTTAACCTGATCTGTGATTTCTTCTAAGATTCTATCCTGTCTCTTACTGTATTTCTGCTGTTTCCTGCTGACTTCTATTTTATTCTAGTTCTTTTGCTATTTCCTCCCTCAATTTCTTACTTTCTATTTATGATTTTTATTAACTTATTTGCAAATGTTATTTTCAGATTTTTCTATTTCTTGGGTACTTTTATTTTTTTTAATTTTCTATACCTCCCTAACCTGTTCTCTATTCTCTTTAACTTCACTTCTATTATTGCTTGTCTCCTTGAATGTTTCAAATACCTATAGTTGAATTTCTAACTTATTTCCTAGCTCCTGTTGCTCCTTTTCTACTTTCTTTTTTAGTTCTTTTCTAATATCTGGTGGTTGCTCTCCATCTTATTCTCTAGTTTCTTTCCAAGCTCTTGTTGACTATTTTGTAATCTCTCTCCTAGCTTTACTATTCCTTTCTGACTTTCCTGTCCCAGACTTCTTAATATCTCCATCACTTCCGGGCCCTAATGACCTAGTTGTCAACGGGCCCTTAAACCCAACTCACTCACTCACCCCATCACTTCCTCCTGCCATTTCTGAATGATTTACCGTTTTTCTCTGACTTTTTTTTCCTATCCCTTTTCTAAGCTATTTGCACATTTTGACTATTTTCTCCTATTTCTGCTACTCTATTCTGTACAACTTCCTGCCCCCTGCTACTTCCTCCTTCCTGAACTTCCATTATTTCTACGGAATTATTTTCATCTAACGTTCCTCCGCTTCTTAAGGGGACATTGTGGTACCAATGGACTTTCTTTCCTAATTAACCAATTTTAATGAAATTTTTAGGCTAAATTGCACCTAGTATAAATTTCATTGCTCTAGGTTAAATAGTTCTGTAATCAAAAATTATTTATGTTTTTTAGAAAGAATTGAATAGTAATAAGAGGTATACTCTGTTCATCAAGAGATTAGAGGAGATATAAACAAAGTACCGGTTTGTATCACTCCGCAGCCACGTGCTTTCACAATGACGCAACACAGTTACCTACCGCTACGCGTAGGTATAATATGCATTTTACACTACTAAAGGATATATTTACGTGATCCAAATAACATGTAGCACATGGAAATTAACTGCTACTTACGTCATCTCTGTCCACAATAACACTTTTTCATTTCCTGCTCACAATCTCGAAACCAGTCTCCAGAAGCAGCTTGTGGAGGGAAGTTCGTTTTAAATCTGGAAGATCTGGATCAGAGTTAACTGCCAACAGCACTTTGTTTAAGGTAGTGGTTCATTGTTAACAAAGAACTGGTGAACTTTAACGGATTGCAGATCTCACACTCACAAATTCGTCGCAAACTACATCCACCATTTATCTAGCACGTGGTCGTTTTTACCGGTATCTTCACCAACTGACGGTTTTTCTTTGGGTGTACTGTAAATACTTGCAACTGACACACCAGTAAACTCGGATGTTAATTTCATCACGTCTTCGATAGCAAGTTCAGGATATTTCTCGTAGAACTTGTTAAATATGTTCAATATTGTTGTCTTTTCAGCACTTCGCAACGGTTTGCCGCACTTGTTTTACAACACTCACTTGTTCTGCCATGTTACTTTCATACTGAATAATGCGCGCGCAGAATGAATTAGGCTGGTTACAAATTCACTTAACTGCGTATTCTTACAGTTTAACTATGCTTAGTACACTTAGTTCATGCTTTAGCAAACATTAAATGACATTTCAGACCTCAGTAACATTATTTCTTCAAGGGACTATTTACATGGCGAAAGCGTCAAGAGGGCGCGCTGTGGTCAAAACGCACGTGGCTTTGTTTACGTCTCCTCTAATCTCTAGATGAACAGAGTATAGACTTTTTGCAGTTTAGAATTAAAATAGAGGTTTGACATTTAGTATGCAAGTTTTTCTATACCTATGCAATACAATTGTGCATTTATTTTCCAAAATATCAATATTTATCAGAAATATTTTTTTCTGTTTAGAACAGAATAAAAAGAAATATTACTAGTAGTGACAAAGAAAAAAAGCATATACTTGTACATATGAGTGTAATCAACAAACAAATGCAGTTTTCTTTAACAAGTTATATTCTATATGTCCTGGAAACTATAGTTTATCCATCAATATTAAGTACAAAAATTGTTGTGGAAAAAAAGCTATTTAAAGTTTTGGAGCTCAGTTATGGGAAATATTGCTCTTCACATATCCACAGGTTTGGTACTTCACTAAAATCTTCTGAGAAAAACCACAGAACTCTCTCAAATTCACAGTAATACATTCTTCTTTACACTCACTACAACTTCATCTGTACATAGGAGAGCAAATGAAACACTTTCAGCTGTAAAGTTAAGATTCTTCATTTTCACCTACTGTAGAATGTCATCTTCTGTTAAAAGTTTAGCTTTCTTTTTCTTTATCTTTCCACTCCACACTTCTCCCACTATATTTGCTAAAAAGACAAGTGATACAACAAATGAACTACACACATGGATTCTTTAGCTGTTTTGTAAACAGTGTAATTCATTTGTAAAATTTTCGATTTTTTTTTTGTCTACCGATAGCAGCACTTATGCAATAGGATCAGCCAAGGCAAATGTCTCATTAAAATTCAGAAGTCACAAGTACACCGAGCCTTAGCTATAAACTGAAATCTTGACAGATTTGCCACACCCACTTTTCATTGCAAGCGTCTAAATAAATTTGAAAAAAAAAAAACAACACCGTTTTCCATGTAGATTTAACACATAATATTTAATGGCGATATTCTGCACATTTGAAGACAATATTTCTTCAAAAAAAATTTCTGAAAAAGAATACCATTTTTGGCCATGTTGGTCAAGCCATGGGAAAATGATTGAGCGCATTAGGAGAGCAGAATATAGCCTGTGTCTTGAATCACCAATCTCATTTGTATACATACTCGCAAATACAAATGTGAGCGGTGATTCAAGACACAGCCCATTTGAATGTCTAATAGACGTTAACATATGGAACAATAAACTCAGCTGCATGTTGGAATATCGACTAGTGTTAACTGCGCTGCAACGTGACGTGAAACTTAAAAATACTCTGCTCTCCTAATGCGCTCAAACATTTTTCCATGACCGTACCAGAGTGTCGCTTTAACCACATCTACACGAATCAGTTCTGAAATAACTTCACACCCAGTGCTGTCTGCCGACTAGAAGAAGGCGACCGGGTTTTAAGGTAAGAGAGGGGGCTTGAACTGTTAGTCTGCTCTCGCAGTCAATTTGTTTACTACCAATTGTTTGTATGTCACAGTATTGCCCCTCTGGCAACTTGTCCTAGATCTGGAACGTTTTGAAGTCGTATAGCAAAAGAATTTCAAAGATAAGCGACCTCTCTGGCGGTTTTAGATGACATTTAGAGACAATCCTGGAGGATTCAAATTTTGGGTTTGATACAGTTGATAGCTGAGGAATTGGGTTTTTGAATATAAAATACCCTTCAAAAATTTTCTCCTTGAGAAGGATTGCAGTTGTTTTCCTTGTGTTTGCATAATATGGTTGTTATATCTACTGAATGGGCATACAGTAGAATATTTATTACTGTAATGAATATTGTTCATAACTTCTAGTTTCAGTGCATAGGGAAGGTTGCTACAATTGGCCAGGGCGGCCAGAGTGGACATTGGATTTTGTTTCTTTGATTAATGTTGGGTGCAGCGTGTACATTTTTTCTTTCTTTTCTTCATTTGTAGACCCGTCTTTAACTTCTTTGGTCATATCGGGAACTAGAAAAAACTGATGACGTTAATACTCGCTGAGCTGTTGGGTTTCTTAACGTCGAGTTTTCATTTCTTTTTAACATTAAACACACTCGTATTTGCTTCCATATTCAGAGTTCCAGACTCTAGGTATAGGGAATTACTCTGTTTAAAGAAAAATTCTCAACCCCAGCCGGGAATCGAACCTGGGACTTCAGTTGAGAAGCCAGAACGCTGAACACTCAACCGCAGAGGCAGTTTGTACTCGTATAGTTATCTATATAAGATGGCCATTAACCCCGTTAGAGCAAATGAACAATATTTCGATATAACAGAATCGAGGAAATGTTTGAAAATACGAGGCATTCGGAAAGGTAAACAGATAAGCCGCGAGCTCGACCAGCGTAAACATCGGAAGTGCCATCGCCAGATAACCAGAATCTTCTAGAAGTTTCGCCTTCTCGAACTTCGTGGAGCTCTTATAGCAATAATAGTAATTGTGAAACAAAATCTCAAGGATCGAAACGATTTTAAATTCTAAGAGCGGTAATGAAAAATTTATAGTATAAAAGTGTATAATATAAATGTGCAAGGAAATATGGACAAATGATTGGTCGAGAAGTAGAGGGAATTCAACAGTGGATTAACATTGTAAGAGGAAGGGGAAAGCAACAGGCTTTCGAGAAAGATGCAAATGTAACGTTGAACAAACCAGCTGCGGAAACGTAGAAGAAAGATGAACAACGTCAAGGAAAGGTAAAAGTTTAAGTTCTGAAAGTGATAGAGTTGAACAGAAAGTAACGTGAACAAAGAGTAAAATATTTGTGGAAATAAACTCCGAACGTAATGAATTAATTCTCCTCCAGCAATAGCTGCGTAAAGTAGAAACATGTGTACTTCCTGAGAAGTAGTCCATTTTCACGAAGTCACGCCTTAAATATAACAACTGCTTATTAATTAATGAAGTAAAATGTCTTGAGTACTAGTTAGTAAATCATAACACAGTATTAATATAAACTTTTATAACTTCGAGCGTGCAGCGTCACCTAATTATGTTGCAGTAACTAAATGTCAATAAAGCAAGAGACCTGTGTGCAAGAATAAAATAGCGGCGATTTCTTGAGATTTTGTTGCTAGGGAAATAATAACTAGAAGAATATCATGAGAAATATAATCATGCTTGAATGTCAATTTAGAAAACTGAAACCACAAATAATTTTACTATTGGAAAATCATATACATAGGGATCCAAAACTGTTAAACTCGCTCTTTGATAGATATCTTATAAGCAAAATGCCATAGAGTTACACTTCGTGAGTGATTGTGTAGCTTAATGTTTTTTCAACAGAGGACAAACGCCACGTGAGTCATTTTGTGTTCAAAGTGGCCACCATTAGCATTGATGTCGCTCAACACAGCCAGTGAGCACGGTATAATTGCGGCGCACGATGCTTCAGTGAATTCTCGTAGCTGGCTTCTGTCGAAAAAACTTCATTCTTCCAGGTTCTCTAGAGTAGTAGTCCAGAGATGTTAGGTCTGGAGACCTTGGTGGGTACTCAAAATCATCCCTTCGACCTATCCATCCTGCTATAGCTACAATATCTCATCGCCAAACCTCTCGAATGCCAGGGAAAATCGATGTTTGTAGCATATGGAGATAGCCTGACCAGTTACGGTACTTTCAAAGAAGAAAGAGACCAATCAGCCCGCGCAATGACAGACCACACCACATATTAACACCAGGAGATGCACTTCCTTGACCACAGGGACGTATGGATTTTCAGCAGTTCAGTAAACACAGTTGTGACAGTTGATGGTACCAATCAGTTTAAACTGAGGCTCGTCAGACCAGATAACTTTCCCTGGAAAATTCTCATAATTGTGAAATATGCCTTCGAACCACTCGCAGTGTTCAACCCTTCGATCCGGGTCGTCTTCGCCCAGAGCGTGCAATAGTCGTGGAATGTAAACTTTCCATTTTGCAGCCTTCAAAATTCGCGGCACGCTTGATTGACTTACCCTACTTTCGCATGGACACTGATTCACGGATTTCTGCGGTGGTCGTATGAAGTGTTACAACACTGCAGCACTACGAACTGGAGTTGTCACTGTCCGTGGTCGCCCAGCTCTTCCCTTACGCACATATTGAACGAACCAGAACCGTAATCAGGTCGTACAGGTTCTCCTGTACGGTGTGTCTTTTCGCACAGCACCTAGCCGCTAATGCGACTTTATCTGTGTGATATGGGAGGTTGTCCGTGTATTGTCGTGCGTTTTTGTTCTGGGCAAAGGTTTCTTTCTGTATACCTAATTCAGGATACAGAAAGGGGGCAGGAATAGGTGATGGGTAATGATGTGTTGGAGGATGGGAGTGGCATTACCCTTATCCAAGGACGTCCTTGGGTAAGCGGTAACTTTTCTTCCTTCTAGGTGCTAAGTGGTCATATTGACCTAATACCCGTACCAGCTGATTGGTGTGGGAGTTAATTTTCGAGTACATGGTTCGGGATCGCTCCTTTACCAAGTCCTCGATGTAGGGAAGTCCTGATTGGGTATGTAGGATGTGAGACGGGAATCTACGTCCGGTATTGAAGATCATTCTTAGTGCCCTGTTCTGCACCGACTGTAGTTTGATGATGTGTGAAGGTGCAGCTGATCCCCAGGCTTCGCAGCCATAAAGGATCATGGGCGGAATGATGGCCCGGTAAATCCTTAATTTAAGGTGGTTGGGCATAGTAGATCTGAGGATAGGGTAGAGCTGTCTGAGCGCAGCGTGACCAACTTTGGCCTTTGCGCGGACGTGTGGGGCGTATGTTAGCCCGCGATCGAGGACAACGCCTAAGTATTTGGCAGAGGTTACCCATGGGATATTTCTCCGCCTAAGCCGAAGTGACCGATCCGGTCGCCAATTGCGAACCTTACCAAGGAGGAGAGCGGAGCTTTTCCCCGGACTAATAGCCATTCTCCACTTTTCACTCCAACGGTCGACGGCGTCGAGTTGTCGTTGAAGGGGAGGGAGGCAATATCTCACATTTTTATTCTGTGCCATGATGAGGACGTCGTCCGCATACTGGCATGTCGCAGTATGTTGTTCCGTGGGGAAATCGGACATGTAAGCTGCGAAGAGTAGCGGGGAGAGTACACTGCCCTCTGGGACTCCGGCCGCTATTTGTCTTTTGGTAGACAGTTTTCCTTCCACTTTCACTCTGAAAGTGCGGTCCTGAAGGATATTGAACGATTCCGCCTTTTTCGAATTTATCCCGAATACCGGCGGCAATTGTTCGACGTGTTGGTGGTTCAAGTCCATATTCAGTCCATCAATGTCGTACCTCTTGTACTCCCAGTACCACTTCAGTACTGCCTTGCGTTGCTGAAACATCAATTTTACAGTTATTTTGTTTATTGTCTACTCGCAATTCCTTTCACTCACGCAGGCGTGTTCTCAGCTGCGTGACTCGTAACCATGCCATCTGTTGAGAAAACATTGCACTACAGAATCGCACCAATTTGTTTGCACGATATTGTCCAGCAATAAGTAAGTACATAGTTATGTACTGGGTGGAAGGAAAGTCATTACATTAATTTAAACCAGTTTGTCCAGATTGTCGTGACACTCCCCTACTCCTGAAGCATAATTGTGCAATAGAAGAGGCGTGTCCACATGCATAATAGGAGAGGTGCGGATCAGTGTATCGCTCGCTCTCACTGTGATAACTACACAGTAATTGTTTACAATACGTAAACATACAGCGCTTGTGTATGCCTGGCACTGCCTTTGTTCTGACATCACTCGCTTAATCCCCACCACTCCAGTCACTTCTCCTTAATTTCTCCTCTCCCATGCATGTGAAGTGTCACCACGATCTGGACAAACTCTAGATTTCGGTATTTGGAACACATTTTGTATCTTACGTTTTTGCCTCTGACCATTTCCTACGGAGATATTTTAGTTTTATCAAAAACAAGCTGGCAACACTGGAGATTGCGTAGGTGCCACTTTCACTAGGCCATTACATAAACAAACACCGTAGTGTTGCTTCTTTTGAACATAAATACCATACCGTGTCCTTCCAAGTTTCCTGTGCGAGTGTAGGACAATCAGAATCGTTATCTCCCAAAGCATTACACCACCCTGCGTCGTGTTTGCAAACGACCGACGTGTTTATATCCAGAAACCAGTTCAATTCCCTGACCAACTCAATGCAACGTTGCCGAGTTACTTCACATCTGAAAAAGCTGCTCTGAATGTTCCTTTAATTCTTTTAAGTGATAAATTATTTCGAAACCTTGTGTGACGTCCCACAATTACTACCGAAACTGTCAGAAATGTTACTCGACGCATATTACAAGTAACAGACTATTATCTTCGTACATTCTTGTGGAATTACGCATCCAATTTGGAACAAAAAACATTTTTTTTCGAAATCGGCTGATCAAAGAACAAAATGCCATTAGCCTTTTTGTTTGTGATGCTCCTATTAAACACACATTAGAAGCACTGTAATAAGTTCCCTTCCACCAGATATATTGTTGTATATTATATGTTGTTCTAAAAGTGACAGACATTTATTATCATAATTTCCAAGAATCATTTAAGGAATAAATGACAACATGGTTGAAACTTTAACTTGAGTTATTATTCAAATAGCCCTTATACCCGGCGCCACAAGTCTCATACTCTAAAGCTAGCCAGCGAGGCGGCCAGGGTTCGATCCCAGGCGACCACATGTGGGATTTGTGGTGAACAAAGCAAAAGCTGCGTGGGGGGGGGGGGTTTCCTCCGGGTTCTCCGGTTTCCCATCCATCTCATTCCACCGGTGCTCCATCTTCATTCCATGTATCATCAGTGTCATCGCCTGCGGTGCCGCGTGTAGTAAATGCGGGCGTTAAACACTACCGCAAAAAAGCCAGCGAGTTAACACAATATATTAAATATCCAATAAACAATCACTATTGCACACATTACCAATGTGTGACAAACTAAAACACCCACAAACATAACTGTTGCATAAACGGTGCACATTTGTGTGGCGTAGGAATAGGATTTGGAAAACCAAATAAATTAAATAAACAAAATAAATAATAACAAAGCTTTATATAAGAATAGTAAATCTGCTAAAACGTCTGAAAATTCAAGAATATTGAGAACCTAAAGACCATCCGAAGCCGCAGGATCACCACGACATCGAGGGACCTACAACAGAATCCATGGACCACAACATAAGAAGATAAGAAAGAAAACGTCCGTGACATCTAGAACTTCATAACATAAGTACCAAGATAAAACTTTTTAAACAGTCGCAATTTGTATTCTGTATATTTTGTAGAAAACTAGTACATAAATTTAAAATAGTGCATGCATCCGAGAAGTAGTAGAGTAGTACATAGTAAATAAAAGAAAATTAGTAGAGAAATAGAGCAAAAATGGATCTATGGGAGAACTGAATGGGGGGGGGGGGGAGGTTGCATGCCATTTGCGCAAAACTGACCGCGGGATACCGTTGCAGTACCGCAAAAATTCAGGTTACGTTACCGCAAATGAATGTGACAAATTAATAACATAGTGAATGTGATTACATAAATTTAGATTTAAATTTAAATACATGGCTCCAAGCTCAAATTATATTTCCTGGTTCACGTCTTGAATGTTCAGTTGAGAGAGATCCGGCTCCGGAAAATTGTAAACCTGGACTGAAGTGAGAATACACGAATTAAATCTCAGAATTAAGACATCTATAATGTTTCTTTGGTTGCCTCCAAATACTGTAAATGATGGGTTTGTTGAATTGCACAGCATATTTCCTGATAATCCTCCAATGAATGCTTTTGTCGAGTATGTACTATCCGAAAACCAGACCACTGGCGACACCACATTTCCATCGGCGTTATGGGCTAGTTGTCCTTCAGGCGATCCCCGAACGACAAATGGAGCCGAATCTTTCCATAGACATTAAAAAAAAAAAAAAAAAAATATCATGAATCACATCCATCTGTTCATATGCTGACCGCAATGCTCAAGGAAATATACATCTTATCACTCCTTTGCAGAACAGGAAAGTTGGAAAATACACATACAACGTGGATCTTTGAGAAAGTCATTCCGCTGGTACAATATCTTAATAAACTACACAACTTTGGGACATCGTTACCAGCTACAACAACTCTGAAGAAAATGAGTGCTATGGCGAATCCTCTGGAGAATGCAGTGGACGCCACACTTCTAGTGTAAGGTAAGCCTTAATACTCATTTGCGCTAATGATGTCAACTTTTGCGGTACTGTAACCATGCTCATTTGCGCAAATGCAACACACGTGTGCGTAAAAGTGTTGCACCGGAACGGGGTAATGTTAGCCAGGAACATCTGAGCATAATTACATTATTGAGACAGATGAAACTGGAAATGACAGAAATTAGTAAAGGGCAGACAAAGTTAGCTAAGGAACATAAATAATTAGGGAGATCACTGAAAAACAAAGCAAATTAGCCAGTGATCAGAATGAGGTAGCTAGGGAAATATCAAGGGAACAAAATCAGCTTGCTACTGATATCAATAACAAAGCCAGTTAGTAGCTGATATAAATGGTAAAAAGGAAACATTCAAATGTGAGCAAATTATATTTCAGACAGAAACAATAAGTGAAATAAAAGACGTTAGAGAAAATTCTACACTGTGAACTTAATTGTAAACAATGAAATTGAGAATTTAAACTGTAATTGTGAGAACATAACTAATAATGTAGCTAGGAAAATAGTAACTAAAAGCTTAGGTACGATCAGAACTGAAATGTGTGCACAACCAGATTTGGTTGCTAAAGTAGTAGATGACCAAAGTAAAATTTAAGAAGAAATTGTTGAACTAAAAGAAGTCACAGAAAAAGTAAATTGATGTGCTGAGAAATCAAACAAATTACAAGGGGTTGTGGACACACTTCATGTTCGTCATGTGCCTAAAATGTGGATAACAATGTGAACAATGGCAATAATGTGCTAAATAATGAGGAAATGTATAGCAACTACAGGTCGTCACAAACTTACAAATGTATTCAAATATAAACCACACACAACACAATTTTCACCTTGCAACGCAGTCTACTCCAAGCATTTAACGTTAGAGATTGCAGGCCGAACTTTTGATGTTAAGCAGGGGAGCAATCTGAAACGGTTCATTAGAGACATCGAGAAATATTTTAAAATAAAAATGATACCAAACGAACTGAGAATGTACGTATTAAAAAATCCTCGAAAAACAGGCAGCAGAATGGTTACATAAGCCACTGTCGGGTGAGGAAACCTATGACATACTTAGGGGGCAATCGCTTAAAAACCAAATCAGAATCCAACTATCCATAGGCAAATACAATCCCGAAGACAATTTAACAGTGGCAGATATTTCATGCGACTAGCAAATAACCCATAAAATATCTGATCCTCCAATGAGCGATCAAACATTATTTGCACAATAACCCGACATTTTCCAGAAAATATTAGACATAATCAAATAGCAAAACCCGTAGATTTTTCGGATGTGATCGAATTGCTGACTGCATTTCAAAGCAAAAAAAAAAAAAAAAAAAAAAAAAAAAAAAAGAAAAGAAAAAAAAAAAAGCAACGCATAAGCAACGATAGTAAATAATTAGCTACTAACGATGCGGTAATGTATTATCGGAACACAATGCCACGAACAATCGATCCTCACCACCTCAGAACAACAATGAACGTGGAAGAAAGGCTCAGATAAATTGTACGACGTTTCAAAGTGGCAACGGCACCTATGGAAACAAAGCATATCAAGGTACACGATTCTGAGGACGTTTCCTTGGATATTAGGAATTATCAAACATCAATCACATTCATAGACCAGAAACGCGCGCGCGCACACACACACACGCACGCACGCACACAGCCCGACAGGAATAAGATGAAAACCTCGTATCTGCTGCAAATGATACAGCAGACGCGAGGGATAGTGATGCCCCGATTGCAACAATCAGGAAAACTAAAGCGCGGTTATACCATGACTCCTGACATAATGTCAGTCTAGGTGGCTCAGTTGGTTAGACGTTGGCCTACTGATTCCAAGGTCGCGGGTTCAAATCGATGGTTTTTAAGTGTGCTTAAAAACGACAGCTCCATGTCAGTAGATTTACTGGCATGTAAAAGAACTCCTGTGGGACAAACTTCCGGTACATCGGTGATGCTGATGTGAGCCTGGCAATTGACAGCGTCGTTAAACAACAAAATAATTTAATTTAATCCTGACATAACCTCGAAGCACATAATTCCAACACATGGAATCCCCTAAATATGTGTAACTGTATAAATGTGGATAGGAAACAGAATGTAGGTAAATATAACGCAGGTTGCAGCTAGAATTCTTAAGCCCGGCACAAGTAAAGCTAGAAATTAACGACACATTTCAATACCGGTGCATCAACACCTGTATTCCGCGAGAAATGGTTTATAGATGTATCCAGACGGACAGGCACTTACAATATCTACTTATAGTGTAGCAATTTGAAAATAGATGAATGTATTTGGTTTGTAGGACCTAGACTACAAGCTGATGTGATATTAAGATGCGGTCTCCTGTATCATTGGAGAGCCTAGCTAAACTTCGATGAGCGAAGTAGGCAAGGATGTAACATTTCCCTTACTACAGGAGGAGTTTGCCGCAGGCGAATCATGTCACACAGATGATACCTTGCGAAGAATAGACGAGAATGACTGATTATTCATCAAGCAAATGAATATTTATAAAAATTATATAGTTACTATTAATGAAATTCCGCCACCAAATGCCAATGACGTATGTCACATTAGAATCCTGCGACGAAATACATTGCAATTATGAAAATGCTCTCAACACAATGCCACAGGCAAACCCGACAACAATAAGTACCAAGAAGAAGCAAGCATCTCTGGTGAGCTTACAGAATTAAAAATAGCAGAAAATAAAAATCTAGATTTCCAGCAGAAACGACAGCTGGATGTATTCTGTAATAAGCACCTGATACTTGTAATGTTTACGAATGGAATTTTGAAGTTACAGATTGCAAAATATTTAATCACAAAGCTAGACCGATTCCAATTGCGATCAGAGTAGAAGCAAATGCAACTGTACACACAAGTAAACTATTTACAGAAACTTTGCACCAGGAAAAGATCAAGCTTGATCACTCAGCTGCTTACTATCTATGGAGGAAATATGTAGGTACATATTTAGAATAACAATAATTCTTGGTACCAGTAGGTTCAACAAATTGAAGATGTAATAAACCATATTCCATACAAGAACAGGATTTACGCCAATTGAATTAATGTCAAATGAAAGATATAAACTATTAATACCAAATTTACCAAATAAAATATTTAAATATAAATTAAAAATTTTTTATTAAATAAAATATTTCTTTTAAGATCTGAATGGCTGAGCTAATATAAATTTACGTGGTACTCACCAGATATTTCTGGAAGAAACCACCAAGTAAATGTTGTGTTACTTGCGAAAGTTGGTCTGCTGTTATAGTTTTACCACATGGCTGACAATACAGGATTTTATCATCCTAACTGAAAATATCCTTAAATTCCGCAGCATATTGTTGAATACGGTAACTTGCACTACCTTTCACTCTAGGCATGTTTAATTTACCGTGAACTCAAAACGTCGATACGTAACTTCCTAACACCACAACACAACTAGAATGTCTTATAAACTTGTGGATTCACAAATGACTAATCCACTATCCTATAGTTTAATAAGCCGGGCTGTGAAGCGGTAACAGATGCTTAATCAAGTATATGACATTGGAAGAATTCTGCGTTATTACCTTGTAGGCTCATGTAGTGTGAGAAAGCATGATGTGACTTTTTAAAAGCAATTCTGCTGCTGCTTTCATGTGATTTTATGTAAATATGTGAAAATTATTTTAAAAAGATTTTCTATATGTAATTTTTGTGAATATCCGAAAATATTTATTTACATAAAAATCAGAAAACGTGTGCTTTTATGTCCAATAAAACTTAAAATATTTGGTCTGGTGTAAATATCCAGAACATTAAACCCAGTTTCAAGTTCATATTAGGAAACAAAAAAATTTGCCTAAAAATCCGAGCTCTACATATAACTATAGGAAAGGAATTATTGCATACGAGAAATGTCTCGAGAAAGCAGAAAAATGGAACAATAAGGTAACCAGAGGGGGGGGGGGGGGGGGGAACGGAATCCAGCGATAGGTAACAAAGCATTAGTATAGATTCCGTCACATATCTAAAGAAAACGAGAAGAAATCTGCAGTTATCCAATTGTGCGATGGACCATACAAAATTAATAACAAATTTGGAAAACATACTTTTGAATTAGTAGGTGAAATAAGCAACAAACCAATAGAGAGATACATCACTCAAACGCTATAAGGAAGATTGGGAATCCAAGGCAAATACAGTAGATTGTTAGGTGAAGATAAACACAACACTAGTAATACTATAATACATTAATACCTTACCATTACGATACACGACAGTGATACACAAACACAAATGGTAAAGACACTATAAAGAAGGAAATGCTTTAGCAAAGTAAAAGGAAATTGCCAAGATTTATTAATTATGTATAAATGTAACATAAAAATGTACATATCGCTGTTAATGAACTACACATAAATATTTTCAAGAATATGGAGAGGTCTTAAACAAGTAATTTGAGATGGGACACTTTGGCCTGTTGTTCAAATCTGGAAGTTACGGGTATAAGTTTGTGAAGTGCCAGTACGCCACTGACTAACCATTCGGGAGTGCAACACACGAAAACGAAGGAAGGTTTCAGATCCACGAATTTGAATATACGCGGAGCACGGATGTAGAGGGAGTGCTAGCCGAAGGTCGTCATAGCAAACCCAATCACTGCCCGTCGCTGGACACCGCGCCGTGATGCCAGCATACCCTAAAGCAGAACTGTGTTGCATGTTGCAGGCTTACTTACGCAAGGCGGCGAGCAGCTCAGGTGGAACACATTGTTTGTTTAGAGCAGGCATGTCAAACATCGCTCCGAGGGTGTGAAGAGAGGGGTTACCCCTCCTTAACTGCAGTAGCACGCGCTAGTAGAACCGGTTTTCGCTTTGTTTTTCCCGTTTTCCGATTTGATCATCACGGAGGGAGGGAAAATAGGGGAAAATTTTTCCACGCCTGGTGAGTGCTGTTTGACACCCCTGGTTTAGAGCGTACCTCTCGCGCAATGGCTATGAATTAGCGCTCGAGTAATAAGGTCATCGTCGTTTTCGAGTTCGAGTCTCGTTCACTGTTTTTGCATTTTTTTTTTCTTTCTTTTGAGTAGAACATATTAATGATATTTTGGCCTAGATTTTAAATTCTGTTTCAATTTATGCATTTTTATTATTACAACATATCAATATGATTGTCAATTCTAGCTAACAAAAAAATTGAATCGTGCTTAATAGCTTCATATGCTGTACTTCAAAATGGCAGTGGCCTAAAGGGTGAAGTATACAAACATTTTAAGACTTTGCGTCATTTTATGCAAAATGATAAACTGAACTTATTTGGCAAAGTTGACAGAGGTGAAGGAAGGATCATTCCTACTCTATCCAAGAGCCGAATCAAGCAAATGATAATAGTGTTAATGCTCTTCTTCGTATGGAATAAAAAAGGAAACAAAAACAGCAAATACAACGAACCTGTGACCTTCGGGACAACAGCTTTTGGCGTTACAAATCAAACTATGAGCAGTTGTTCAGTGTCGCATTGTCAAGATTTGAGAGATTTTTGTGGCATTAAATCTTGAGAACGGTGATGGCAAGCTGCTGAAAATCTATAATTCTAGATTCGGGCAGCAGACTTGGAGACATTTTAAGCCAATTTTTCATCAGGCTGTGCTTTAACACAGGCTTATCAGCATCTGATACCAATATGCTTAACACCATGTGTTATGTTAGCCGCGCACCATACATTGCCTATCTCAAATTACTTATATTAGTCACAACCACAACCTCTCAAGTTATTTCGGTGTTGCTCATTAACACTATGTTCAACTTTTTAAAAAAAGGTAAAATAGAATGTAATACATAATACCAGTAATTTCCACAGGGAAATTCAACAATTCTAAGAGGAAATGAATCAGTAATTTCTAGAGGAAAATCTACACATAACATGTTACGTTCCTACTACGTTTAGTACACTAGAGGAAGTGTTGTATTCCATCCAAAACTTCGATGTCGAGATTTCACCGGAAATATATGTTTTGAGGTCCCTGAATCCAAAAAAGCATTTTTAGAAACAGGTCCGTGTGTGTGTTTATCTGTGTGTCTGTCAGTCTGTGGATAGCATAACTCAAAAACGAAGTCAGTTAAAAACCATAGTTGGTATTTAAGCTTAATGTCTTTCAAGGATGTGACATGAAGATTTCGAAGAAAATTTCTCCACCCTAAACTACTCTTTGCATGGAAAATTGTTCGAAACTTTTTATTTTCTTGAAAATGGCTCTAACGATTTTGATTAAAATATCATGTTTCAGATATTTTTATGACAAATGAAATATACATCTTGAATTTTCTGGCTATAGCCCATGAAGTCCTATTTGCTGTGGATGACTTTTTCACAGCGGGTAAACCGTAAGAGATAGACCAAATCTTACTGTACAGAAGATGTAGATCTTTCTAAAACACAATTTATGTCTGAATACATTTTTGTAGAGTGAACCATTTCGGAGATATTCCTTGTTATTTGTGTAAGTTTTGGAGAACTTATATTTCTTTCAAATGAGACATTGCTATTCATTTTTATGTTAACTAAGCAAAGAGAACGGAATTTGAAAGCTTTAAAAGATTTGACTATCGCTCAAAGCCTACTGTATTTCCATATTTCCCTTGTACCTACAAGGAAATAAGCAATAAGATAATTTCTGCCAATGTTTATCTCAACTAACACGATAAAGATAGAGGTATAAGAGATTGTAAGAATGGTTAGTACAAGAGTAGAGAAAGTCACGTGAGTGTAACACATCAGTTTTTTTAAAAGGAGAAAACCAAGTGGAAATTGGTAACATAGTACTATGCCAGAAAAATATGTTATATGAAAAGAGCCATTTGAAACGGTATTTCTTTGTACATAAATTGTCATTATAACTATAAATTGTATATACAGGTGTCCAAAAAGACACCGACAACGCTTAGTATGCTGTGCGGCACGATAAACTGATCGGTTTTTAAATAGGAACCCATGTCGGGAAATGCACGGTTTGGACGCTGTAGCACATCCAAGTGTGAGATGGGTGTTATGTTAACATATCGTCAATAAACCCAACATTTAGCTGTCTACATTATAAATGGGCTTCGAATGTGTACCTCCTACGTCAGTGCAGAGCCTATATGGGCGGTGCTGAGCCTCATGCCCATGTTCCAATACGTGCGGCTGTCTTTGAGGATTTTCAATCGCTCCGTGGACTCGAGCCATAAGGTCCTCCGCTGACGTTACAGGAGTGCCATGCACCGCACTCTTCGTACAACTCCGCAGAAAATAGTCGAGAAGTGTCAGATCTAGCGACCATGCTGGCCATGGAACTGGTCAACCTCTACCAATCCATCGATCTGGATATGCGACGTTTAGGTGATTCCACACATTTACATCTATGTGTGTTGGAGCTCAAGTCGGCTATTGCAGCAGCTCTGTACTGGTACACATCGCAGTGCTGCTAAAAACGTTACTATACTGGTAACTACGTACATAAGTAACGCAGTAGGATGAGCACCAAGGTCTCTATGGAGGAATTTAGTGCATGCGCAGGAATGTTATGCTCAGGTCGTTCATCTGCAGCGCACAGATCGCTAAAGGGTTGCATACCTTCCGTATTAAGGTACCAAAACCCATGTTAACAAATTGTCACAACCATTCGTTCTCAAACTTCGACGCTCTCCAGCGTCCAAACCGTGCATTTCCGGACAGGGGTACCTATTTGAAAACCGATCAGTTTGCCATCCCGCACAACATACTAAGCGTTGTCGGTAGTTTTTGGGACACCCAGTATATGTACATCCAAGGTGTTGGGGGGTATGACTGTGCAGACTTCAACGCGACTACTTGACGTTAAGCTAAAACACAACTTTTACTATCTTTCTCGATAGTGCATGGTTGCGTAAACAAAAAATAAAATTGGTCGTATGTTTGATTGCCAATATGTCAGCACTGCTTTATAGTTTACTTCTGCAATAGCATAGAGAAGTAGAGCTTCAAAATATGCGATAGTCATATCTTTTCCGTTTGTTACTAAAATTAGTCGTTCAGTCATAAAATTATATTAAATAATTGGATTCTAGAGTGCCTGTTGGAATACATTTGTGGATGTACATTTGGCAACAAATGAGCATCTTTGGCGTGCGTAGGTCAGGAACGTTGACAATAAAAACTGTCTGCTCGGAAAGCTTGAAAGGAAACCACCCTTTCCTTGTTACTTGCTGTAGCTGATTAACATACAGACACAGGGTGAAACCAATTTTGTTCATATTTCCTTACACTGCATATTCTTATAAATTATTCATTATTTATCAGTCAGGATTTAAAATCGTTTTGATCCTTGAGATTTTGTTTGACAATCTTTTACATTTTCTAATATTTCTTTCATATAACAATGTGGCTACGTTCATTCTTTAACTAATTTTTGTGCTATTTCTTCTTTTTCCCTATATTTTTTTAACAAATTACCTTTTGCTTACTAAATAGCCCTACTCTGTTGCCAGACTGTGCAGATAACGTTTTCAATAATGTTCAATTATCTTCTTTATCTTACACGACAGATGAATTTATTGAACTTTTTATTCGTCCTATTTGAACCTACCATCACGTGAAAGTGAAAATGCGCCCTCATACCCCCAACATCCTGCGTATACGTATACATATACAGGTATGCGCGCGCGCACGCACACACACACTCTCTCTCTCTCTCTCTCTCTCTCTCTCTCTCTCACACACACACACACACACACACAGGATGTAAATGAATAACACCGCACGAATTTTTCTGGTAATAGAGGGTTCATAGACAATCAATTGAGATAGGAAACCAATAGTCTACGACGTCAAGTTAATGAGTTATACGTATTCAAAGTAATTCGAGATTGTGACCAATAAATCATAACCTGAAAGAAACATATCAATATTACCCACTGGAATCACAATAGTGCTTATTAGGAACTTAGTGAAGCCTCTCTGCTGTCTCTTTGAAGAAGCACTTTTAAATTGTAGCGCTACGAAAAGCACTTAAATTGGACACTTAACATGTGTCTGCACGCCACTGCAATGGATAAAAGTCTGTGGCAAACGGCTACAGAAATATAGGAGGGTTCTCAAGCTGTGCTTTGGCCGCGCGGTTAAGTCGACTGACTGTGGACCTCCTAAAACCGAGAATTCGAGTTCGAACCCGAAGAGATGAGAAGTATTTTTACTTTCTCTACTGGTAAGTAGCGGAAGTATTGTATTCCACCCAAAAATTCGATGTCGAGATTTCACCGGAAATATATGTTTTGAGACTCCCTGAATCAAAAAAAAATTTTTAGAAAAAGGTCCGAGTATGTGTCTGTGTGTCAGTCTGTGGAGAACATTGCTCAAAAACGAAAAGTCCGTTAAAAACCAAAGTTGGTAATTAAGTTTAATGTCTTTCAAGGATGCGACACGAAGATTTTGAAGAAAATAGCCCCAACCTAAACTACCCTTTACATGGAACATTTTTCGAAAATTTTGATTTTCTTGAAAATGGCTCTAACGATTTTGATTAAAATGTCGTATCTGTGAGATATTTTTATGGCAAATGAAATGTATATCTTGAATTTTCTGGTTATAGCCCCTGTAGTCGTATTTACTCTGGACGACTTTTGCATAACTGGTAAACCGTTAGAGATAGACCAAATCATACTATACAAAAAATGTAGATGTTGCTGAAATACACAATTTATGTCTGAATACATTTTCTTGTAGAGTGAACCATTTCAGAGATATTCCTTGTTATTTCCTTTCGGGAAATGAATCATCGTTGTTCATTTTTTATATGGTAAGTGTGCAAAGAGAAGAGAATCTCAAAGCTTCAAAAGATGTGGCCATCGCTCAAAGCCTTCTGTATTCTAACCCTTGCACCTACAAGTAAATAAGCAATAAGTTAATTTGTAAAATGTTTATCTCAACTAAGAGGAAGAAGATATAGGAATAAGAATTTGTACAAATAGTTTGTACAAGAGTAGAGAAAGTCAGGTGAGTGCACCACACCAGATTTTTTTTCTCCTTTCTTTTCCATTTTGAGAGAAATGTACGTTTGGTTTAAAATAGCAAAATACGACCATGATATGCAAATCACAGAGTATTGTTTACTTTTGTTTCTTCTCACATCTGATGACATAGGCTGGGGGGTTATGTATTCTCATTTGTCTCAAGCTGACTGTAGGCTATTTGTCCATGTCAATAACAGAAATGTTCCTTCCAACAGTTGGCCTGCTGTAAACAGTTCGTAAAACGTTGAACCAAGTAATAGAACAAAGCACAACTTCCGAACGAGACGCTGAATATCTATGTGTTTGCATGACAAATGTGTAATGCTGCCAATAGGTGACCTTAATAACCCTAGAAGACACTAACACCAACCACCATATGGTGACTGTTTCCTACTCGAGTCACCCACGTCTCATTTCCTATTTCCTTTAGCACACAATAACATTGCGTTAGGCTTGAACCATCTCATTTAAGTGAAAACGAAATTCTCAGTGTGCACCTACTATTTAGGTCATGCAAGTATAAATAATAATTAAACTTGAAACAAAAAGTTTAAACATTAGTTAAACGAAAACTTACAGCGACACAAATGTTTCGTGTAAATCAAATTAGATTAAGCATGTACTTATGAAGAAGGAAGGAACAAATCTGATGTGTTCCGCTCATATGACTTCTCTACTCTTGTACTAACCATTCTTACAAACTCTTATTCCTATATGTTCTTCATGTTAGGATAAACATTTGTACATAATTATCTTATTGCTATTTCCTTGTAGGTGCAAGGGGAATATTAGAATACAGTAGGCTTTGAGCGATAGTCAAATCTTTTAAAGCTTTGAGATCCCGTTCTCTTTGCACGCTTAACATATAAAAAAATGAACAACGATGTTTCATTTCACGAAAGTTGTTTTCCGAAACTCACACACATAACAAGGAATATCTCCGAAATGGTTGAACCTACAAGAAACTTTATTCGGACATAAATTGTGTATTTTAGCAAGATCTACATTTTTGTATAGTATGATTTGTTCTATCTCTAACGGTTTACCAGTTATGCGAAAGTCGTCCAGAGTAAATGCGACTACAGGAGCTATAGCCAGAAAATTCAAGATATACATTTCATTTGTCATAAAAATATCTCAAACATACGACATTTTAATCAAAATCGTTAGAGACATTTTCAAGAAAATTAAAATTTTCGAAAAATGTTCCATGTAAAGGGTAGTTTAGGGTGGGGCTATTTTCTCCAAAATCTTCGTGTCGCATCCTTGAAAGACATTAAACTTAAATACCAAATTTGCTTTTTAACCTACTTTTCGTTTTTGAGTTATGCTGTCCACAGGTACACAGATTAACACACAGACACACACGGACGTTTTTCTAAATTTTTTTTTTTATTTTATTTTATTCAGGGGGTCTCAAAACATATATTTCCGGTGAAATCTTGACGTGGAATTTTTGGGTGGAATACAATACTTCCCCTACTTACCAGTAGAGAAAGTAAAAATAAATATGGGGGTATGATGAGTATGTGAACCTTTCGCTTTTAATACGTGGGTGCCTTCGCGTCTGGGCGCCATAACCATTGCGCTAAATAGACTGGCTACGAAACTCGTCCGCTTGTTTCATCATAGGCTATAGCTGCAGTGTTCATGATCAGTAGCGTGCATACCCTCAAACAATTTTAAGGCACAGTTCTGCTATTTGTAATCCAAGACCTTAGGCTTCCTATCTCAAATTGATTGACTATGAACCGTCTATCACCAGTAAAATTCGTGCGGTGTTATTCATTTACATCCTTTATATATGACATTAGATAGATCACTTCCAAATAAACTACTGCCTATGGAAATGGACTTTTGGCGTAGAGAAATAAAAAATCGATCAAGAATGGTAAAAAATTATAAACCAGGAAACCAGAGAAATTATGGAAGCTGATACCAATATTCTCGAAGTGTCGAAGAAAGAAGAGTGAGGTGGTTTGGACAATTTAAAAGCGTAGGGGAAGAAAGAATTATCCTAACGGCTTGAATCTCTAAATGAAGTTTGTCCAAAATATGAATCAGCTGTGGCAATTTCCAAGCAAATGTTAAATACTTGCAACAGTCTCATTTCAGAAACATTTTAGTGCTAGTTGGCCGTGATTGGTTCAAAATAATGGGCGTGAATTGGATTGCTCAGAATTGAAAACCTGGCAAATGAAATAGTCTAATAGATATCTCTAAGTTGTATACAATGGCCCTGTAGGTGCATAATTTCCATGGCAGTCTTGTAAGTGTGCTGAGTTTCTGGAGAACAATGCGTGTGATTTCACCCGAATGCCATCACGCGGCGTTCCCTGGAACCTCTGCTCACCTTCCTAGCGGCATGGTAAAATAGTCACCTAAGGTTCGCGTCGAACCTCCTGCATATGACCTTCAGAGGCTCCACGGCTGTAGCGAATCACAGGCGTACAGTGTTGCCTAGTCAGCACTAGCTTCGTCTCGCTTAGTAATTGTTACGAGACGCTCGGGCATTAATAGTTTATTAAAAGCTTAAAACCTGTGTCACATATAAACAGAATGGTCTTGCAAGCATGTACTTGTGTATTTTGTCAGAAGTGAAGCAGACCTTGACCTGTTAACAGAGGTGTGAATAAATGTACTGTTAAGCTTCCCCCTTTCTCCCAATACACCCCTAATTACTCTGACCGGGGGACAAAACGGTAGATAATGTGCAGTTCTATTAATTTGTAGAAGCTAGTAACATGTCGCTAAGTAAAGCAAGTGGTTGTATTTAGTGATAGAAGAGGACAAAAATACAGTGAATTACGTAGTCAAGCACAAGTTGTTTATAAAATGTATGAGTATTTTAAAAGGAACTCAAGTGACAAAGAAAGGTGCAAACTTGATTTCAAAAAAGTGCCATGAGTTAACTGCTGGAGTGTGTGAAATCAATCCATTTCTATTGTCACTTATTTAGTTCAACTGATTATTAGGCTGCGGATTTTGCAAGCAGTTTGCTTCAGGTTGTGTACACACAAAGCATTAGATCCGTCGCACAAAATGTAAACAGCCGTGGCTATGAGTCACAAATATGGAAGGCGGCATGATCACGTGACCGCTACAAGCGTACATTCGGGTGCACAAACACTACAGCATGCAATGCTATCGACAGCAGAGCATATACTGCCTATTTTACATATTTCATATTACCTAATTCAATATATACGGTGCAAACAATGTATACTACACGGATCTAATGTATGCAATATTTATTGTATTTTTAGATATTTAAAATACAATTTTGGTGCAATATAAACAATTATCTTTTTAATATACAATGGGTTTATACATTTTAATATGCATCCTATACATTTTCAACAGCATAGTTCGCATATTTAGTGATACAACATTTCATAAGATGTACATTTTTATTGTTAGTTGCTCCTATGCAATCACCATTTGCAGTGAATCACTATACACATCTTGAAGTTACTGAAGGTGAATCTCTTACGATTTGCAGTAAGACATTCCCAGTATAGTGAAAAACTGCATTCTATGTCACAAATTGAATTATCAGCCACAGAACCTCTTAATTAAGTACCTTTCCATATGCATAATTTAAGTGTCCTTTCTGTATTGTTCTTGTATATGGTACGATTCTCTTTGTATACTTTCCATGAAACTTCTACGACATGGATTGTGTAATTTGTTAAATGAGAATTAGTCTGTATCATCATGTTGCATAAATCTGCCAAAAGGTCAGATTGTGTGCTTGGATATGAGGTAGAGGGCATTTTTCATCCGGTTCATTTGAACCCACCAAATGCGCCTCTTGGCAATGTCGTTTACTACAACAATATTGTACATTTTTAAAGCGTTTGTTCCCTGCTATTTCTGAATGACACAGTTTTCATTTTATTCTATCATTAATAGTAAAATACTGTGAATCCAGTTGTTTAATATATTTCTGTATTTCCCCTTTGCGTGATTTAGGCATATTGTATTTCTGCATATAACCACGTATGTGCCTGCCTATGACTGTGGCCAGAGAAAGCGACACGGAATAGGCTCTTGAAGACAGCAGGACAAGGTGCAATGTATATGCGCACAGACTGTACAGGGAGGAGTGGAATCTTCGACGGCACTGCCTAAAGTCCGGTTGCAGCGCAACCTAATTTCTGTTCGTTCTGGCGTTAGAGCTTAAGAAATCATCAGCCTACTGTTTAGCCAAATTTTACCTAAGTTTTTATCTGTACAGTTGCACTTAATACAGTCTTATTTTTTAAAACATACATGACAGGTGTCAGCTTCTCCACGTGGAGAGCTGCAATGTTGTCAATACGCAGATAACTGATAATTAAAGGCCGGAGGCGTGTGCGTTTTTCCATAGGTATACTGCACCTGGACATCACTGTTATCACTCGCGCATGTAAACAACTGCAGGTAGGTACAGCCTGACAATGAAAACCGCCTCACTGCAGCACAACCCACAAGCATCATAAACCATGGGACCCTAATGACCTGGCTGTCGTCGGGCCCTTAAACCCTACTCACTCACTCACTCACTC
This sequence comes from Tenodera sinensis, assembly GCA_030765045.1. Classification (NCBI taxonomy): domain Eukaryota; kingdom Metazoa; phylum Arthropoda; class Insecta; order Mantodea; family Mantidae; genus Tenodera; species Tenodera sinensis. Next base: position 296,946,040 of record CM060964.1, on the reverse strand, counting down.
ACTCACTCACTCACTCACTCACTCACTCACTCACTCACTCACTCCCTCACTCCCTCACTCACTCACTCACTCACTCACTCATAAACCATGCATTCTGAACTGCACTTAAACGCTTTTACATACTGCTATTTATTAACTATAATATCGCCACAGAGTGCATTACACTGGTCACAATGTACATTCGTAAATTATTAAATATGAAATTTTGACGCCAGCACTTTTTAAACAGTGAAAAACGTGACACGATGTCAGAGGTGCAAATGTTAAAGAATTCCACTCTGTCGTCTGGCGTGTTTTCCTGCTTACTCATTTTCAAAATTTCACATATAGCTTGATAAGCAATATCTTTGTTTACAACTTTCTGAAATTTAGCTTTCACCTTTTCGATACCTGGCACAAGAAGTATCCTATTAATTGAATTAGCTGTGTTCTATTATACTCATGATCTTGGACATTTCCAAACCCGATTTTTGTAATTGTTTAATAGCTTTGGGTAACACTGCAAAATTATTGGATATGGACTGAAGATTTTCAGATAGTTCCTGCGATATCAGAGACTTTGCAGTTACAATAGCAACAGTCGTGTTATATTACGCCTTGACCTTGCCTATGCATACACTTGCAAGGCAATGCTTCATCAGGTTGCAGAGTACATTGTTACGTTGTTTTCGACTCTTGCTTCTATCACATTTGAAGGCCGCGCTGTACTTATGACGTCTTTCATACTCTGGTCCAGCTAACCTGAATTACATGTGAGCGCACATTCCTCCGGCCTTTACTGTAATCCTCGATACTCGAGACATATAAACAAACGTTCGGGTTCATCTCACTGTAGCGAAAACAGTCTAATATAATCTATATAATCTACTTTAAGAATAAAAGTAGTTTGTTCTCAACACGAACAAAGCAATTTGTTCTCAATATGAATTCACTGTGTCTTTGCGTTTACACAATTGTGATACTGAGTATCCATTTTACAGCTGAATCCCTCCCTCTCTCTCTCCCTCCCCCCCCCCCCTCTCTCTCTCTCTCCGAACAGCAGCTAGGCGTTAGCAAGAAGCCATGGGACTTACCAGCATGAGCAATAATAAAGCGGCCATCTTTTCCTATAGGCCTCTTGTGGTACTTTTAAGCTTATCATGAGTACCTTTGACACGGTATGACCGGTTTACCCAGGTTACATTCATCCACACCAACCACACTATTTCCTTCAAGTTCTTGTTTTGTATTTCTCTTAAAAACAAAGCGCTTAGCGCTACAATATGTGATTTTTCTAATATCAGTTTTCGGTTATTTAAATTTTGAACTGAATCCAAGTTCATGGAGGATTTTGTTCCAAGAGCCAAAATAGGTGCGCTTCTTTAAGAGAAGAGCATACCTGTGGTAGGATGCTCTCTTATTGGTTGTAATAGCTATATATGTGCCTTTTAATAACATCTGACTGAAAACTGTCCAGTTGCATAACTGGAGTTACAGTTCGCGATGGACCTGGCTATAGTTGCTGCTCTTTAAAGATTCTTGAAACAGTCACCTCGCTTATTTTAAGCGTCCTTGCAGTTATTTTCCTCACTTGATTGAAAGGAATAAGAGATTCATTGTGAAGGAGCGAATTTCTGTTCGAAGAACTCCCTAAGAGATCATATTCTCCAGCTTGGCTGTGCAATATATAGGGTGTCTGTTAGTTCTTGACGAATGGAATTTTTAAATGAGAGGTTAGATGCGAGTCACTTACTCGCCTTTACGGCACATAGAAGCACATGCGTGTATGTTGTTCTCATGTTTCTGCGCTGAAGAAGTAAAATAAATACAAAGTAAATTATAACAGTGATGCCAGCCATGTGTATTGCTCTATCAATCTTTATAACTGTTTACAATTAATTTTCCTGTCTTTCTTCTATTCCCAACATTTCTCCCTCGCCTACTTCGTCTGAATTGTTGCCATTTTCATTATCTCTCATTAGAACACTGGCAGTGACATGAACCCATACCGCACGAACTTTGGGGTCAACTGTACTAAAACATAACACAGGGAAGCAGAGCTGTTTGTTATTGTAATATGAACTATTTGCTGTCCTGTTGAGTAAGCCCAGGCTAGCTCACTGGATTTTCGCTGAAAGTCATTTGCCAAGAACTAACGCAACCTTGACACCCCGACCGGAAGCTGATATTTCCCATGGGCCTTGAATCCTCTGTCTACCTCTATCTCTACCTCCACCAATTCCTGCTTGCATGAGTACGTATTTTAATTTGAGTTTTGACAAAGTAGGCTAACAGCACACAACGAAACTGAACGCCCAAACAAGCTAGAAAACAACTAGCGATAACTGACGTGAGAAGTACATATTACTTGGCAAGGCGTAGAGGCGTATCGACCTTGGCTGTCGAGCGCTACGATCCCTTCTTATCTTGTTTATTAGAAGAGCGAAATAATAGTAACTTGGCATATAGTCAGTAATAAAACACAAAATGGATATCTCGCGCCTGCCGATATATGAGACGTTGCTGTCCTGAAGGTATTATTGCAACTGAACAGATTGTACGCACACCGTCTAGCCATGTTTGTGCGATAACCTCGCGTAAACGGCTGGGCAGTTTCACATTCTTTCCGATACGCTTCATGGCTTTGCCAGGTAGTACATGCTTTGTCAGTGTACCTAATGTGGCAACCTTTGTTTACGTTTCCATAGCAACGGTCTTCCCCTCTTAACCTTTACCCCCCCCCCTTGTTTGACATCTGTCAGGTATGTTCTTTTAAAAATCAGACTGTAACTCTCTGTAAAACGCTATTCTTACGCTGTGCGCATACCATTATATATATATATATCTTTCACGCATAAGCAAACGATATGGCTACGTTGTAGCGCGCTCTTATTGGCTATTGCCATATGTAGCAGATTTGACGCGGATAATAGCAGAATTTTAGGGGTGGGAGGGTGGAAGAAGTAAAACCTTTAGTGATAAAAGACATTAATACAGATACTATATAATACCTGACCACTGATAAGTTGCAAGCTCCTTATGGAGAATAGAATGAGTGAAATGAATTTTAAATGTCTAGAATAGAACTTTGCCTTACCTTCCTTTATATAAGTAACTTAAATATTGATATCATGAATAAATGTTAGTAAATGTTATTTTTCTCTTCTAATTCAGGAGCAAAACCCATCCTAAGTCTCCCTTCATGCCTACCACACCAGAAGAAAGCTGTGCTCAGTCAACAAATGCTCCTGAATCTAGAAGACATTTGAAGAGACTGTCAGCTTGTGATCCAGTGGCTCCGGCAACCGGCTAATGCTTTGGTAAATTTTGTAACTTTTTTGATAATGTTAGTAACATTACTTATCTAATGCATTTGTTTACAGCTTGGTAATTGAAGACTAAGTATGATTTAATAAGAATCTGCTTGAAGCAGTTTTATGGATTAAAATAAATTTATAGATTCGTCTTAAACCCTTTAATATCTGAAAACTGGGGCAAAATTAAGATGGCTGTACTTACTGTATTTGTCTCAGGAGTTAGCTATGACCTTGTTGACACAAGCGAACCTGTCATATCGCACTGTTGTTTTTTCCTCTCGCGCTGGCGTTTTACAGCCTGGTTCAAAAGTAACTTATCCTTTCGTTCCCAGTACAATAAATATTACACGAAAGAGCATCACTAATACATTGTATTACCGCATAAAACAAAGCAATTGTGGTCATACTTTCAGTAATATTACTAATGAATTATGTTTATTGGAGACTCAAGAGTCACATTATATAATATTGTAGCAACACTGGCACTGCTTACAGTCCAACTGATGTTGAAACAGATGTTGAAATTGATGAACTTCAACATGAACACATTCGCTATATCTCCGAAAACAATTCTGATTTACTCGCAAAAGTTCACGCTGACTTATTGCCTGTGTTTCTCTTGTGATTTTGTCTATCAATACATGTAACGTGAAAAATAATTTGATGGTTACACTTTATTCTTCAACATTCCCCTTAAATAAAAATCACATGGAGATAGGTGAGGGGAATGAGATGGCCGCAATCCTCGACTAATTATTCTGTCACCATAAACACTTCGCAATTCATGTATAGAATTACCAGCAGTGTGTGTTATAGTTGAATCCTGCTGGAACCAGCCACACAATCTTTCATTTCTTAAAAGTTGCAGAACAAATATTTTAAATAGAATGTATACAAACGTGTGAATCAACTGTTGTTTCTTAAAATATGGGACCGATAATTCTACGCGCACTCGCTGCGCACCAAGTCCCAACTTTTGCAGCCTGGTGAGGAACTTCATGAATTTAAGGGGACTTTCGGTAAACCAGAATTGTTTTCGGAGATATAGCGAATGTGCTCACGTTGAAGGTTATCAGTTTCAACTTCTGTTGTGATGCAGGTAAGCCTAGTGTAATATAATACCGTAGTTAGTGTTCCTTACTCATGATTTGCCGGTCGTTTACATGCAACTCTGGCGGAGGGCGCGCCGGTCCTCGCCCGTTTCGGTGCCGCCGTGAGGTGGTACGGCCGATCTACGAACGCACTGTACTTATACCCAAAGAAGATGACAAGCGGTTTATAAGACCGGCTTACTGTTTGTTAATAGTCTGAAAGTTCATAGATAAGCTACAAAAGTTAAATGCTGAATGTTTAATATTAACTTTATTAATAATATACGGCATTTTTCATAAGTAATGCTCAATAACAATAAAACGCATTTACAGGTTTAAAATTCGCGAAGCATAAAATGTAATATTTGAAGTATTCTAGACCTATTCATATATGTCAAGCCTGGGGAACTCGCGGAATAGCTTGAGTGACCCTTTTTACTTTCTCTACTACGCATAGTATAGGGGACACCGCTTATCGGTAGTTCCCAAGAGGTCAATATGGCTGACATTGCACTAAACTGCAGACGACAGTACCTTAACAAGCAGTACTGCCAACCTACATAATAAGAGCATTTATAATCTCAAATATCAGAGGGTTAAAGTGACATGCTTTCAAGCGCTAATAATGCTTGAACATCGTTACCACACAACACATGATGAATCTACTCATCTTCGGCAAATCTTGTTCTGCAATAACACTTTTGGATAAAATTACTCACGAACGTAAATATCGTAATGTATATTTAATGCACAAGTGTGTTGCGAACACAAAAATAACAACAGTAACTATAACTGTATATACTGCTCTAAAAGAATTAAAGGCAAAACCACGCAAACACGAGCAATACAATGGCGTCCACAGCTCAATTAACACGGCGTCTAAACAGAATCTTGTTTTAAAATTTATCGTTTGGCTTCCCTGCAACGGGTTCAAAAACAAGGGCTTCTGTGGCAACATAACGGGTGCAATAACAGCAACTATGGCCGTAGCTTTACCATGGATATATGTTACGAACAGTTGGCAATACTAATGCAACCTAACAGATGGAATATCACCAAATATAACCAGACTGCACCATAATGGGGGAGGGGGGATGTTACAGTTGATTTTTGGGGTGTTCCAATAAGCTGTTGCCTCTGTAACTAGGGGAAGTATTGTGTTCGACCCAAAAATTCGATACCGATATTTCACCGGAAATATGCGTTTTGAGGCCCCCTGAATAAAAAAAAAGCAATTTTAGAAAAATGTCCGTGTGTCTGTATGTGTTTGTCTGTGAGTAGCATAACTCAAAAACGGTCGGTATTTAAGGTTAATATCCTTCAAGGATGGGAGACGACGATTTTCTAGAAAATTCCTCCACCCTAAACTACCTTTCACATGTTAAATTTTCATCTTCTCAAAAATGGCTCTAATGATTTTGATTAAAATGTCACATGTTTAAGACATTTTACGGCAAATGAAATGCATATTTTGAATTTTCTCGCTATAGCCCATGAAGTCCTATTTGCTCTTGATGAATTTTGCATACATGGTAAACCGTAAGAGATGGACAAAATCTTTCTATACAGAAAATGCAGATCTCGTTAAAATACACGTTACGTCCAAATGCATTTTTTTTTTTTTTTTTTTTTTTTTTTTTTTTTTTTTTTTTGTGGAGTGAACCATTTCGGGGATATTCCTTTGATTTTGTGAGTGTTAGAATGCTTACACTTTTTCAACTAGAAGGTCGTTATTCACTTTTTGATCCCTTGGCCGTGTAAAGAGAACGGAGTTTCAAAGCCTTCATATAGCCACCAGCTTTAAAACCTTTGACTATCGTTCAAAGCCTATGTGTTCCCGCGTTCCCTTCGTATCTACAAGAAAATTATCAATAATATAATTTCTACAAATGTTTATCTCAACTAACATGAAGACAGAGGAATAAGAGTTTGTAAGAACGGTTAGTACAAGAGTAGAGAAAGTCATGTGAGTGCAACTATGAGATTGTTTTTCTTCTAGTTGCTAAATATATTAGCAATGGAAAGCCCTGAGGGTGCCATTTGGGCAGCCCTGGTATGTGATATGTCCGTACTCTTTGCATTTTGTTTATATTGTGTTAAATAGATTGCCTATTCGAGGAATTTTTGCTGTAAAGTATACAATATATCATGTTGTGTGTGTATTCTGTCAACTCCTATCATAACCAACATTGTAATGCTTTCAATTGCTACTAAAACATATATTTTAGGCTGATATCATGGATATAACACTTCTACACACAAGTTTGACATATGAATAAAAAATTTAAAATCTTTCCATAGCAATCAATCTTTTTTAATACCCAAATGGAAGTGTTGCATGCAAATAAAGAAATTAACCAACTTTCAGAACGCTTAAAATATTGCCGAAGGCACCACATTCTGTAACACAAAGGCTGAAAATGATATTTGTCTCTTGTAAAATATTTTTCTCAAAATATTAGATTTATGTCCAAAGATTTTTGAAAATTTGGGTTAATTATTGTGCTAGCAATGGGGATACTACTGTTGTAACCTTGCGCGATCGCTAGCACAAGAGCGCATGTTTTCTAATTGTTGATATATTGAAATTGTAGCCGCAATCTTTCTCAGAGTGTCAATGTCAAGCATAGTCCTTACAGGCACATTCCCGCGAGTGGAACACACTAGGTGTGTAATTGTTGCTGACAATGAACAATTACAGCACGAATAATATATACGTATATTTTCGTTGGAATTATGTTACGCAATGCATTATGCTGCTTTCATGCTCAAGTTTATCTCGGGGACATCGCATTCTAAGGACACGAATATCCCACAACATTTTGCTGGTAATATGTGAGCCGGCTGTATCTGGCTTTGTATTGAATAACTGCGGAACATTCAGTCATCATCTGTTCTTCTAACTTGTATGGAAAAAGATCGACATACTTTCAAAGGTCTCCTGCACTCCGTTTATTCTTTCCCATAAGAAACAATACAATATCAGAAAGGGGGACACTGTGGTACCAAATGGACTTTCTTCCCTAATCAACAGATTTTAATGACATTTTAAGGTTAAATTGCACCTGCCACGATATATTGTTGGTAAAAGTTTAATTCTTCTAGATTACATAGTTTTGTAACTAAAATTATGTATTATGTTTTTATACAACATTTAACAACAACAACAACAACAACAACAACAACAACAATAATAATAATAATAATAATAATAATAATAATAATAATAATAATAATAATAATAATTACAACAACAATAATAAAAGGTAGACTTTTTGCAGATTAGAACTAAAATAGAGGCCTGAAATTTGGTATGCTAGTTTTTCTATGCCTATACCATAAAACTGTGCATTTGTTTTCCAAAATATTAGTATTTATTAGAAATATGATTTTTTTCTGTTTAGAACAGAATAAAAATAAATATTACCGCATATAATTGTACATGTGAATATAATCAAGAAACCCATGCACAGTTTTCTTTAACAGGTTATATTCTACATATCCTAAAAATTTCAGCTTTATCCATCAATATTTACTGGAAAAAAAAAAAAGACCCCAAAGTACAAAAATTCTTATATGGAGAAAAAGGCATTTAAAGCTTTAGAACTCAGTTATTGGAAATATTGCATATCCACAGGTTTGGCACTTCACTACAATCTTCAGAGAAAAACCTCAAATTCACAATAACACTTTCTTATTTACACTCACGACATAATACTCATGAAAACAAGTTCAAAATATTACTGTCAACAAGAAGGTACACAGGAGAGCACACATAACACTTTCAGCTGTAGAGTAGATTTTTGTCAAAAACATTTTTTTCTAGAAAACTATAAACTTTTCAACATTTTGTTATTAGATTTTCTTGTTATTCACAACATGAGAAATTCCCTGTTAAAGTCTGGAGGATCATTTCACTTCCGTTCTGTATATTGTCTATATCATTGTGTCAAGACCAACATAACAAAAGTTGAAGGCGCTACTATCTATTCTCGTGTGTACAGTTGAATCGAGTAACAAATAATTAAAATGTCGGACACCAGTGACAATAACATGCAACGTAGAATATAAGAAACATTTTATAAATGTTTTAAACTTAGACACATGGTCAAGCATAAATAGACGAATGAAACTTGAGTATGGTGGCAGCAATTAAGATGCTCGTATGAATATTATGAAACTCGCTGCTGCTCGTTTTATAAAATATACTCGCATCTTAGTTTCCGAATATTTGGGTGAAATACGATGCCCCCACTTATAGGTAAGTAGTAGAAAAATCTGATGTGTTGCACTCACATGACTTTCTGAACTCTTGTACTAACTATTCGTACAAGCTCTTATTCCTATATCTACTCCATGTTAATAGAGATACAAATTATCTTATTGATACTTTTCTTTTTGGTACAGCAGGCGTTTATCGATAGTCAAATCCTTTAGAGTTGGTTGCTCTATGAAGGCTTTGAAATTCCGTTCTCTTTGCACGGTCAAACATAAAAAAGTGAAAAACGACCTTCCATTTGAGAAGTTTTATTGAAAATCTCACACAAATAAGAAGGACTATCTCCCAAACGGTTCACACCAAAAGGAGACCTACATTTTTTGTGTGGTAAGATTTGGTTTATCTCTTACGGTTTACCAGTTTGGCAAGTCATCAAGAGTAAATAGGACTACGTGAGCTATAGCCAGAAAATTCAAAATACACATTTCATTTGCCATAAGAGTATCTTAAACATACATTTTAATCAAAATCGTTAGAGCCATTTTCGAGAAAATAAAAATTTTCAAAAAATGTTCCATGTAAAGATAGTTTAGGTTGGAGCTATTTTCTTCAAAATCTTCGTGTTGCATCCTTGAAAGATATTAAACTTAAATACCAACTTTGGCTTTTAGCCGACCTTTCGTGTTTGAGTTATGCTGTTCACAGAGACAGACAGACAGACATACATACAGACAGACACAGACAGAAGACAGACAGACAGACATACAGACAGACAGACAGACAGAGACACAGACACAGACAGACAGACAGACAGACAGACAGACAGACAGACAGACACACACACACACACACACACACACACACACGCGCGGATTTTTTTTCTAAAAAGGCTTTTTTTATTCAGGGGGCTCAAAACATATTACCGGTGAAATATATACATTGAATTTTTGGGTGGAAATACAATAATTTCCGTTCTTACTATACGTAGTACAGAAAGGTAAATTAATTAAACCTATTTAAAAGCCTTTGTTTAAATGTCTCATAAGCACTACCACAGTTAGCCTGTGTGGGAGTGTGTTTCTATACTTCCTCTGTTATTTAGGAATACACGTCACGCTTTGATTCAAGTTCTTAATGAAACTTTACTTGCCCTGGAGTTGCTTGTAAGCTTGAAAACTAATCCAAACTACTGTGGCACCTATTGCCGGGGGATTGAAGTTCTAGGCAGAGAGCACAGAACAACTCGAGCGAGGAATGTCAAATCTTAATTGAAGTAAAGTGTGGCTCTTCTAATAAATTATGAAGTAACCCCATCTAACCTCCTTAAGCGCTCAGATCGCGACCCTTTAGGGCGGCAATGTCAGCTCCAACATAATTCAGTTGTCTGGACCGCGAACAGCCCACCAACAACATCGACGACATAAATCTGCCAACGTGTAAACTTCCTGAAAAACAATCTCTGGTAGTATTATTGTTCAAACAAGAAGCATACAGCCATTATGTTTGGAATAATTGTGTGATCACATTGCTCATGTGAAATAAACAAATAAATAATAACCTTTAATGCCGATAATACGAATCAGTAGACTCAGAATAAAAAAACTAACTAAAATCCGATGTGTTGCACTCACATGATTTTCTCTACTCTTGTACTAACTATTCTTGCAAACCTTTATTTCTCTATCTTCTTTATGTTAGTGGAGATAAACGTTTGCAGAAATTATCGTGTGCTGATTTTTTGTAGGCACAAGGGGAATATGGGAATACAGTAGGCTCTGAGCGATAGTCAAATCTTTTAAAGCTTTCAAATTCCGTTCTCTTTGAACAGCCAAGAGATAAAAAGTGAATAACGGCCTTCCATTTGAGAAAAGCTTAAGTATTACAAAACTCACACGAAATGTTCACCACACAAATATGCATTTGGACATAACTTCTGTATTTTAACATCTACATTTTTTGTATAGTAAGATTTGGTCTATTTCTTACAGTTTACCAGTGATACAAAAGTCATCGAGAGTAAACAGAACTACATACGCAATAGCCCGAAATATCAAAATATACATTTCATATCTTAAACATATGGTACTTTAATAAACATCGTTAGAACCGTTTTCGAGAAAATCAAAAATTTTCCATGTAAAGGGTACTTTAGGGCGGAGGAATTTTCTTCAGTCTTTGTGTCGTATCCTTAAAGGATATTAAACTTAAATACCAACTTTGGTTTTAAGTGACTTTTCGTTTTTGAGTTATGCTGTTCACAGACACACACACACACGCACACACACACACACACACACACACACACACACACACACACACGCTCGCTCGCGCGCGCGGGCGGACCTTATTCTATAAATGCTTTTTTTAATCAGGGGCCCTCAAAACATATATTTCCGATGAAATCTCGACATTGAAATTTTGGGTCGAATACAATACTTCCTCTAGTTATTATACGTAGTAAAAAGAGAGGAAAGGAAAAAAAAGCAAATCGCATCATCATTATTGTTGTTATAATAATAATAATAATAATAATAATAATAATAATAATAATAATAATAATAATAATAATAATAATAATAATAATAATAATAATAATAATAATAATAATAATAATAATAATAATAATAATAATAATAATAATAATAATAATAATAATAATAATAATAATAATAATAATAATAATAATAATAATAATAATAATAATAATATTAATAATAATAATAATAATAATACTAATAATTATAATAACAATTATTATTATTATTATTATTATTATTATTATTATTATTATTATTATTATTATTATTATTATTGTGGTGGCGGTGGCGTCGGCGGCGGTGGCGGTGGCGGTGGCGGCGGCTGTTGTTGTCGTTATTATTATTATTATTATTATTATTATTATTATTATTATTATTATTATTATTATTATTATTATTATTATTATTATTATTATTATTATTATTATTATTATTATTATTATTATTATTATTGTTATTATTATTATTATTATTATTATTATTATTATTATTATTATTATCATCACTACTACTACTACGATTACTTTATGAAAATTGTATCGATCGCGATTATAACATGTCTGAGATGTTGGCATGACCTAAAGTGTGTAGCATTAAATTTCTCTGAAGAGCCCCTGAAGACGTCTTCATCCTTACCGAGTTTAAATAACTAGCAAATTAGAATATATCGATTTAAGAACTATTATGGAAAAATGCGGATCTCATTGTAACATTCTTTCATTTCAAATAACGTTTTTCGTGCATTAGCAATATTTGAAATGTTCAGTCCTGCATTTTAATGCTGCAAAATTTCAGTTCGGTATTACACTTTGTATTGTTAAGTAGCGGTCACTTTGTTTCTCATGAATTTATTCAAAAACCTTGCAATAGTGTGTGTATGTGTGTATGAGTGTGTGTGTGTGTGAGTGTGTGCGAGTGTGTGTGTGTGAGTGTGTGTGTGTGTGTGTGTGTGTGTGTGTGTGTGTGTGTGTGTGTGTGTGTGTGTGTGTGTGTGTGTGTGTGTGTGTGTGTGTGTGTGTGTGTGTGTGTGGAGTGAACCATTTCAGAGATATTCCTAGTTATTTGTGTGAGTTTTGCAATACACTTTTCTCAACTGTAAGGTTGTTATTCACGTTTTTGTCTCTTGGCCCTGCAAAGAGAGCGGAAGTTCAAAGCCTTCATATAGCGACCAGCTTTAAAAAGATTTGACTAGCGCTCAAAGCCTACTGTATTCCCATATTCCTTTTGCATCTTCAAGAAAATTACCAATAAGATAATTTCTACACATATTTATCTCGATTAACATGAAGAAGATAGAGGAATAAGGGTTTGTAGGAACAGTTAGTACAAGAGCAGAGAAAGTCTTGTGAGTGGAACACATCAGATATTTTTTTATCTTGGTTGTTCATATTTTGGTAAAGTTTTCATGTTTTGCCTTTCTCTAGTTGTTACGCAACAGCTGTTTATGTCCAGGATGCATGAAGCATTAATTAATATTACACGTTGTGAGTGAGTGAGTGAGTGAGTGAGTGAGAGAGTGAGTGAGAGAGTGAGTGAGTGAGTGAGAGAGTGAGTGAGTGAGTGAGAGAGTGAGTGAGAGAGTGACATGCATATGCCATTCTAATGAAACCTGTTACTCTTTGGAACGAAGAAGTGACATTCAACGGGGACATTTGTAAAAACAAATGGTGCTTGTTCCAAGCTAGGCTCCCCACGTCACATTGTCAAGTGGTCCTTATTAAGGACCCTCCTCGCCGTCATGTCGGATTTAAACGCCAGGGTGCAGCACAATGTCTCCTTCCACGCCAATTGATCCAGCCCAGCTACCAAACGTGATTACCAGTGGCCGTTCTCCTAGCAATGTGATTAAGTATACTAAATCACTGTAACAAATTAAATAAAATAATGCGACATATAGCTCAGAAAATAGAGACTTTATTATTGCAAACGGAATTACTTCTGCCTGGATACAAAAATGCAGCTTCAGGCTCTAAATCGCTTCTGTGCTCCCCCTCTCCATAGACCAAAAAAGCTACCATAACTCCAACGTTCTTTTATAAATTAAGCGTTTAGTTTGCTAAATTTAAAATGATTTGTTCTGATTATCTAAAAAAATTCTTTAAGCTGTTCTTTCACAATATGCATAGTTTTGTAATTATGTACAGCCATGGAAAAATAATTGAGCGCATTAGGAGAGCAAAATATTTGTATGAGTAAGTACCACGTCGTGTTGCAGCGCGGTTTACACAAGTCTATATTTCAAACATGCAGCCTGCGTTTATTTATACGTATGTTCCATATGTTATCGTCCGTCGGGCACACAAATAGGCAGTGTCTTGATCATCACTAGCATTTGTATTTGTTCCTGATAAAGAAAGGGGCGTTGTAGCAAACTGCCGATTTGTGTATCCATCAGACGATAACTTGTGGAACGACTATCAATAAATTCAGCTGCATGTTACAAATATCGACTTGTGTAAACTGCGCTGCACTGCAACATGACGAAACATTCTGCTCTCCTAATGCGCCCAATCACTTTTTCCATGACTGTACCTATCACTAGTAGAATTCGCAACCACAAACTTGGGCTTTTTCAAAAGATTTATGTGTGCGTGTGTATGTTCAGTGAACCTTGAAACATATTTCAGAAATATCGATACTGACTTTTTGGACAGAATACAATGCTCACTCTGCCTAGCGATGGAGAAGGTAAAAATCTTGCAAGTCGTATATACATAATGCTGAATTTTCAGCAAAGTATTTTATGGACACTGCAAAACCAGAATTATACTGCGGTTTTGCCTTTCTGGCCATTTGAACGCCCGAATTGGTCTTTTAAATGTATGTGCCCAAGTGTGCGCAAATAATACTTTTTTAACAAGCCTTGATATTCCAGTAAGCGTTTCTTACGGTGTTTTTGTCAAATTTCTTTCTCATATATAGGTATGTTCTTTGAAGGTTAATGAAGAGATGTAAAACGCTTTTTCTCAATATCAAGCAAGATTTTGGATTTAGAGTTTTAATAATTTAATACATGCTTTGCATACTTTATCACCTTTTTCCATGGAAAGTTTTAAGGCTACCCAACCTTTAATCTTTCATTGTAAATAAACAAATAAAATATTCAAGCCCGTAAGATCCCTGCCAGGCAAGGACCTCTTGCCACTTCTGCTAGGGTTAGATCAAAAGCAGTCGCAGAGTGAGCTAGTCTTTGTGAGTTAAATTTCCCTTGGACAGTCTTGTTTTTGCACATTTCTTACTGCCCCTACTTGCTGGTTGCATCATCATGATTGTGCCTATCTTCCCTTTATACTGATATTATGACCCCTCACCTTTTCATTCCACTCTTTCCACTGCACTATCGATCACTATGCTTTTATCCTCTCCCTAATTTCTTTCCACTTCACTTTGTCTCTCGCCATTCCCATCCACTGCACACCCATCACTGCAATAAGTTCTTGTGACCTTCTCTGCTCTGGGCGTCCTCTGTTCCTTTTCCCTCGTCTTGGGTCGCATACTTTTGTGGCATAGGTCCACCTATCCTGGTGCATTCTGGCCACGTGGCCTCCCCAACACCATTTGGTCCTCCTAGCATTGGTGGTCGCGTCCTCCATTCCACTCCTCGTTCGTTATCCTGTTTTTGAGGCTAACATCCAGTAGTCTTTGCATTTTTCACTGGCTCACTTGTATCGTCTGGATCTGTACTTTGGTGAATGTCCAGGTTTGGCTTCCGTATAAGAGAATCGGGATGACATAGGCTTGCAGGATGTCCGATCTTGTGTTGACATTGATATGTCTATCTAGTAGAATACATTTCATACTCCAAAACTTACTCAAGGCTAGTCTAATTCTCTTTTTATTTCTAAGTTCTTATTTTCAGTTTGACTGATTGTCCTAGATAAATGTATTCTCTACAGTATTCTATCGGCTTCCCGTCTCCTATAATTGGTGTCCCCGCAGAATTGGTCATTAGCGTGGTCTTTGATGGATTCATTTGTCTCTGCTGCAGTGTTGGAGAATAACAAAATGTCATCTGCGAATTTCAAGTTGGTCAGCCTTCTCCCAGTGATATTTATGCCTCTGATTTCCCCATCCCAGCCTAGTTTCCTGAACACTAGCTTGAGGATGTGTGTGAATAATTTTAGGGATAGTTAAATTGCAATATTTAAAAGTTTAAACTTCCTAAAGTGTTCTGCCGCATGGAAGATTTTAGATGATGAGTTTCATTTGTTTACTATTATCTTCTTGGGAAATTAGGTACATGGATAATTAAAATGTTTACTTTCTGTGCTACGTATAGTAACTAGGGGAAGTACTGTATTCGAACCAAAATTTTGATATCGAGATTTCACCGGAAATATATATGTTTTGAGGCCCTCTGAAAAAAAAAAACAGTTTTAGAAAGAGGTCCATGTGTGTGTGTGTGTGTGTGTGTGTGTGTGTGTGTGTCTTGTGTGACTTCTCCATAACTGGTAAACCGTAAGAGATAGACCAAATCTTACTGTACAAAAATATAGATCTCGTTAGAACACACAGTTTATGTCCAAATGCATTTTTTGTGGAGTGAAGCATTTCGGAGATATTCATATTCCATGTTATTTGTGCGAGATTTGCAATACTTACACTTTTCTCAAATGGAAGGTCATTATTCACCTTTTTTATTGCTTGACCGTGCAAAGAGAACGGAATTTCAAAGCTTTAAGAGATTTGATTATTGCTCAATGCTTACTGTATTCCCATATTCCCCTTGTACCTACAGGAAAATCAGCAGTAACATAGTTCTTCAAATGTTTATCTCGGTTAACATGAAGAAGAGATAGGAATAAGAGTTTGTAAGGATAGTTAGTACAAGAGTAGAGAAAGTCATGTGACTGTAACACATCAGATTTTTATTCTATTGTTATCAACATGTAGTAAAAGTTTCAGCAAAATTGTTGACATTTGTAGGAATTACCAATTTTTAGTACTGAGTACCCTCAAATAGAATAATGCTAATTTGAAATTTGGCTTTTAAGTATGCTTATTTTAATTTAAAACTACGTAACAAGCACTAAAAAGGATTATGTGTATTTGGAGAAGTTGGGGGGGGGGGGCGATATTTTAATCTAAAGTCTCTTAATCGGGGATAAGTAGATACTGAGTGATATGAAAGGAAGGAAGTAAGAAGCTACTAACTTGAGACTGGAAGGGAAGGTTTAACAGTAAAGTCACGCATGTGGTCCGGAAATCCCCCTGGTTTTTATTTTGTATTCTACCTAAGTCGACGCACGCTTACAGGGTCGGCAAAGAGTTGGAAGAACACTGTAGCTCCATCCAAGTGCAAACACTGGATAAACTGTGCCACAGAATCACAGAATTCTCTCACTTCAACGGGTTCACGATATCACATTACACACCCGTGCGTCTAATCTACATCTAGTCGCAAGGCTAGTCCAGCTGACTCTTTTCTCGAACACATTTAACAATGCCGGTAGTTAATCTGTTATAACCGGATGGAAGGGAAATTATTACATTCATTTAAACCATTTACAGATCTCATTAATTGTAATGCATTTTCTATCGCTCAGTTTTTTTCTATGACCATTTCATACTCTGACAAAACGCCAAGCAGACGTATTGGAAATCTGTGCCTACTCTGTATTACCCAACACATCAGAAAAACAATTCAAATATGCCAAAGGAAAATGCAACGCAAACTCCTGGGGATATCTCTGAAAGACGGAATCTTTGCTGTGAGATTAAATCAGTTATTACAGACAAAATACTTGACATACTTAGCCGCCACGTGGCGAGACTACAAGACAACAAAGAAGACCGAGACCTCTTCAAGGAACACGCAGGGCAGCAGTGGTCACAAGTAGCGAGAGGAAGAAGCGACTGAAAACCCTTAGCTTACAGGCATATCTGTGTAGAGAATAATATAAATAGTGAATAGTGGACAATAAACATATGCAACACTTAACGTGGAATAGCTCACCACGTTAGAATAAATGAGCTTTCCCTCTTGGCAGCAGGCCTTTGTTCTCTCTTCCGTTTTCTGATTAGCGTATGTCTTGTGAGCGTAAACAAACAAACGTTTCGTGTCTGCTAGAGCTCGCACATTCGTTCTTGAACAATGACCTTGAGCTATAAAACAGTTGAGAGTGGATATACCGTCTCTCTCCTGTATTCAGCGGACTTACGGTTCGTGTTACTTGATGCAATACGCAGCGTGAATTTTCTATCCCTGAGTGCAGTTGACTGTAAAGTATTCTCGTACGGATATTAGTGTGCATTTGTTGAGTTGACTTTGTCATAAGCCCCTTTTAATAGTCCAACTCGTGCTAACGATTATGAATACATAAAGGAGTGAGCGAATGAGTAAGTGAATGAGTGACTGAATAAGTAGAGTTTAAGGGCCCGTCGATGGGTAGGTCATTGAGGCCCATACACGAAGAAAGAGGCCAAGCATAAGTATACTGTCATTGACTCAGGAGAATGTGTTTGTCCTTGAACTTGCAATCGCGCTGTGGAGTCGGGAGCTTCTTGGTGTGCTGTAAACAGAGTAACACCAGCAATCAAAATTACTGTCTACAATGCAGTTGGACTGTAAGAAGTGCCAGTGTTGCTACAATGTTATATCGTGTGGTTCTTGAGTCTCCAATAAACATAATTCATTAGTGACATTATTCAAAGTATGACAATAATTACATTGTTTGGTGCAGCAATATTATGTATTAGTGATGCTTTTTCGCGTAATATTTATACCGGGGAAGAACGGATAAGCTGCTTTTGAAGCAGGCTGTAAACCGTCAGCGCGAGAGGATAAAACAATAGAGCGCTACCTCAAGTTCACTTGTGTCAACCGCAAGGTCATAGTACAGTAGGTACTCTACTGAGCTTCTGAAAAAGAAAAAACTGGCAAGAAAGGGTTGCTGCAGCCCCTAGCGTCTTGCGCAGTTTTATCCGCTTAATTTTGCTAGAAGAGCAAAAACCGTGAAGAGGAAAGAGCATCATTTGGGGCTCCAAGGGGAGAAACACAAACAAACGAACATAACGTCTCAACATGAGTGTGACGAAAGATGGGAGAATGAACTGAAAGAATAATAATTATAGTTGATGACAGTGGAATGGAAAACAGTGAATGGATAATGACATTGATGGTGATTCCACAGAAGACGAAAATGTCGTATGTCAGGCATAAAATAATTAAAATGTGATAAGACGTAACTGATTTGTTTATTGCAACTGAAATCGTTATTGGAACCATGGTAGGTATTAAATTTGTTAGTGGCTTTACGAACACACTGTATAGAGACATGTGGAATAAACATTCTACTCATAGTTTGAGCGATGACACGCAATAACTATTTAAGATAATGAGCTAAATTTTTCAAGGTATATTCAGCAATACCTTTACAGTTGATTGATGAAAAATAAAATACTTCTGCTCATTAGAAGGAAAAGTATGATTTTTTTAAATAGAGCTCTAAAAATGCTATTGAAAAATGATGGGTTTTAAATTTTAAGAAGCCTAACTAATCCAAATACTTAAAAACTTTTTCGGTAAAATAAAGCCTGTTTAGGTGCAAATGTGTGGTCAAAATTTCAGCTCTTAGTGTCATTTAGTTTATGAGATATGGGGCATTTTTATAGAAAATTTTACTTGTTCTGAAATTGCTTCCAAGCATACAAATTTACAGCAATCACCAATCCACTTCTTTTACTTTTATCCTCCAGAATGTTTGTTTCCACCACAAAGACTGCAACTCAAACTTTCAAACAATGCTTGAGTAAGCAATTTTAAATTTATCATTAAGCTTATGTCGTGACAATCATTATTTGCAGTATCATAAGCTTGTTCACCTATTTCTAACTTCCTCTGTGGAGCGCTTGATAAGTGAAGTTGAGGTTCCGAAATGCTTTCATTTACTGCACCTGCTGACATAACCTCATCGGAAATAGCATTTTTAATATTCCTACGGGTACATGGGTTACCTGTAAACTCAATTCTCATGAAAACACTTTTGGTTTTGTCATGTTTACAAAACACACAACAAAACTCTAAAACGCGTATGTAGCACAAAAATGTAACCAAACTTTCCAAACGCAACTTTGTTGTACTTCGAAACTCTCACATGGAGGGAATACGAGGGGGATGCCAATAGCTGAAGTAAAACTTTCCGACCAAAATAAAAAAGATCTCTTCTCTAACACCAGTTATTGATATTTTACCAAGTGAATGTACCAAAATGTGCTAAAAAGATACTACGCAAGATTATTTTCAACAATATTTTTAAACTATTTACAATTAGCTTACCTCTATGAAAGTTATGCCAAAATAAACAGGAGATTCGAAATATTCACATGCAATTAAAACATGAAAATGGGGGAAAAAAACGATAATCCCATTTCGACTCCCCTTAATTTAAATGTTTCAATGTTCAAAAACGATTGCACGAGCTATACCTCGTAATTGTTATGTGAATCTCCCAGTTATGGAGTTTGTGACCTAAACTCACAATCTACAGATAGATACTTTTATCAGCTCGTTCGACATTAAATGAAACATTGCAATTATTCATACTGCTGTAATGTAATCAACCAAACCACCTTTCTGACAGGCAAACACAAAGACATCGTTAGATCCTCATTGAACGCTGAAAACATCCCTTTCATTTTACACTGTTCTAACGTAGGCCGATAACATGCCAGTTGCATTTGTTATTTCCCCAAAATATTACATCACCCTATCGTCTTTTCTTTTTCCTTTTTTTTTTTTTTTTTTTTTTTTTTTTTTTTTTTTTTTTTTTTTTTTTTTCTCTAAATTAAAGGACACGTGGAAAACAAAACCCCTAGTCACCCTTCAGATAAAGCAGAGGGGTGGGTTAGGGTACATTTATTTACGTCCGGAAGCCGGTTCAAATGCGTGACGTAGCCTGACCTTTTTGCATTGTTGCCGAGTTGCTACAACCACATTACGTCTGCAAAAAGGTGTTCAGGATATCCTTTTAAGTGATTAATTATTTCAGAACCCTGTATGATGTCTGTAAAGTAGCTATTATCCAAACTATGTCAGAAATAGATTACTCTACTTATGCTACACGTAAGAAGCTATTTTCTTTGCATATTCTTATTGAATAAAACCTCTAATTTGCAACAAAATCTACTTGTTTTTTGTTTTTTTTTTTCGGAAACGACATATCAAAAACAAAATAATATTCCACTATTTTGTTTGTAATAAAATAAAATTATATCATAGGGTGCATACTATCCACAAGGGAACCCATATGAGCGAATTATGACGGAAATAGGAACTTACGAATCACATATTATGGAAGAAACATTATATACACAGATAGAAGGTATAATTAATCGTGTTCCGAGTCCTACGATAGGATTTACTCCGACAGAATTGATGTTAAACGAAAAACTAAAATCATTAAGCATTAACCAGCAGGACAAGAACTAACATTTAACAACAGTGCAATATAGCATACGAAAACATGTCTTACGAAAGATGAAAAGTGCAAGTAAAAACAAAAAAGGAGAAAAGTGAAATGGAATCCAGCGATAGCATATAAAGTGTTGGCAAAGATCCCGCGGATATCCAAAGCAAATTAAAAGAATTCTACACAAATGCAATTGTTGTATAATGAAACCATATATGAAATGTCATGAAAATTTGGAGAACATAGTTTACCACTCTTAAAATAACTTAACAGCCATCACATAGGAAAACACGATATGCAATCCTTTCGGCCATATAGGGGAAACAGCTTATCTGCAGTTCCCAAGAATTCAATATGGCCGACATTGCACTAACTGCAGTGGACATTACATCAAAAAGCAGTACTGCCAACCTACATAGTAAAAGCACTATTTCTAATCTCAAAATCACAGGGTTAAAGTAACATGCTTTCAAACGATAACGGTAACTTCGTTACCACACAATACATGAACACTCACCTTTGGCAAATCTTGTTCTGCAATAACATCTTTGGATAAAATCACTCACGAACGCTAAATATCGTAATCAGTGGCGTAGCGTGGTGTGTGAACTTGGGCATGACTTAGCTCGTGTTAAGGGTGCGGATGGGTGAAATTTCTAAATTCTACAATTCTTAGTGGATTTTGTTCAAATTCACATCAGACATAATGCATATAAGGAATAATGTACATTAAAAATTTCACCGTAATATCTTTAACACCTTTAAATTTATTATCTTTTCTAGCTATTGTTTTGGCAGCGGAGAGGATTTCAAAATTTTGATAATGTTTAATATCATTCTATTATAGATAAGTGCTCTCAAAAGAATGTTGGGAACAGAACATTTTATAGTGATTTGGTTCATTAAATAAAAATGATTAAGTTTGAAAGAATAATTTTTTTCACAATTTTTATAGTTTCTATAGAACTTTATAATTCACCAAATGGTAAATATTAAAGTTACAGAACAATCACTCCCGCTACTCTTTTGTGCATTCTCAGTGATTCCATATTCGAGCAGTAGGTTTCCAGGAAATGCAGCGTTCTCTCTACAACGCGTGTTTTCCTCGCAGTAAACCACGCAGAAGCACATGAGCAGTTTGCATACCCTGCCTTAGGTGAGTGAGTGAGTGGTTAGGGTTTAAGGGCCCGTCGACAGCTAGTCTGCCTTAGGTTTCCTGCCGTATTTTTCTCTTACACGTTCACACATATCACTCTTCAAAATGCTGTTTGTTGTACTCTGATACGTGCAGAAGAAGTTAAAAATATGAAATTAACCTTCACTGCCAAACAAAAACTGAAAAACTTAGCTTTAAACCTCATTAACATTAACAAGCGAGATGCACTTTTCTACGTTGCATCCACTGCGCACGCACATCGTTTGACGTGACTGGCACGGGGCAAACCGCCCTGTTTCAATGCTTGGAGTGATACGCTAACAATACTAATTTATAGCGGATTTCGAAACATACTCCCTAGCAAGCATTACGCCTTTTGGATTATTATATACATAATATAAAAAGGTAACTAAGGAAAACTGGCAGGGTATGCAACGCATCACCCACATCCATTGACGCTACGCCGCTGATCGTAACATATATTTAATGGAGTACTGTGTTGCGAATACAAAAATAACAATGGTAACTATAAGTGCATATAATTCTCTAAAACAATTCAAGACAAAACCAGGTACACACAAACAATACAATGACGTCCACAGAATAATAATAATTAATTAATACGGCGTGTAAACAGAATCTTGTTTTAAAATCTATCGGTTGGCTTCTGTGGCAACATAACAGGTACAATAATACCAACTATGGCCGTAGCTTTACCATGGTTATATTTTAAGAACAATAACCAGAACGCGCCATAATGGGGAGAAATGTCACAGTTTTTTTATTTTTTTTATTTTAATTTTTTTTATTTTTTATTTATATATATATATATATATATATATATATATATATATATATATATATATATATATATATATATATTTTTTTTTTTTTTTTTGGGAGGGGGTACCCCAATAATCTGTTTCCTCTATACAAAGAAGAAAAGGAATCTACAACTCCAGCCTGATAATAGTTACTGTTGTTAGATTTCTTGGTGAGGGAAACATAACTACACCCAAATAACCAAGAAGAAAGCGAAATATTATCACGAATAAAAATATTATACAACATAACACTAACACAAACAATGAAACCCAAAGCACAAAAGAGAGACTTCTTTGTACCAAAATAAATAAACATATTTGTTAATTATTGAAGTCACCGAGCGAGATAGCTCAGGCGGTAACGTCTGTGGTCCGCATTCGGGAGGTCGCGGGTTCGATCCCCGAGGCCGACCTTCCTGACACTCTTTAATTGCTGTGGTTTTGAGCGTCCCATTGTATATTGGACGTGAAAGATCGCTTAATTTTGCTCAGAGGCCTCTTTATCAGGCTTGAAGTTCTTTTCGGAGGCGACTCTGCATAGATATTCTAAAATTTTGAACTATTTCTGTTTTTATGTTTTGAGAAAAGCTTCAAATATCGCGTATTGAAAAGTTCATGTGTAGACTTTCGAAGTGTTCAATAGTTAATCCATAATAAATTCTTCATAAGATCATAAAAATGAGTGACTGACTTCTGTAAACAAAACTCTGTTTTCTTAAAACGTACATAGAAGTTTAGAAAATATGTTTTTTATTATTTTAATTACGTATTGTTTACCATTTAATTTATTCCTATGCAACATATTTTGTCCGAGCATTTGCGCAATGTTTTAATTCACTAGGTTGGCAATAATATGGTAAGAATAAAGTGGACTGGCTGTACCACTTTTCGCTTAATGTCCTGGCAATCCGTAGGTACTGCGCCAACTTAGTTGCAAATAATAAACCCTCCTTAATACATGAGAAAATATTTGCGAGGGACTATACCTGGACAATTTTAATTTGCATTTAAAATGGTATGAAGTTATAAACAGGCATATGGTATTCCCATGGTTTCCTTGGAAACAGACGACTAGCGACAAACATGTTTACTATTCCTTCCGCTACGTAGCGCACTTGAGAGAAGCATTAAATACAAAAGCTTTTCTGCTCGACTGACAAACATGGCACTCTTTCTCTCGACGGATTAGATGCCGGGTAAAACTCTTGCCTTTAGTGTAATTATAGACCTCGCAAATTGTAAATTGTCTTAATTACAGCACCAAGCACTGCTTCTGCAGCTTAATGGCCCCAATTGACTCATTCCCGTTTTTAAAGAAACTCTTAACCGCAAGATCTCAGCTGGAGTAAAGATTTGCGTTACGTCAGCTCTAAATTAGGGACTCGCGCCGCCCGTTACCCCAAGAAAATGAGAGCACGTCAGTTTCTCAGCGTGTTTTACACCGGAATGAATCATCATTCATCCCAAAATTACATTCCTTTTAAAGCGGTTTCTTCAGTAGAGCTAGTGCGAAAGAATCTTCAGTGTCCTGTAGCTGGCTTTTGCATAATGTGCCATTATTGTACACAGAAAGGCGTTAGATATTCATGTTTGACATCATTGGTCTTCATCTGTCTCCCCTTAAGCGTAAATTTATAATTAGAGAGTACGTTGAGTTCTACACTGCATTTGATGCTCTAACTGACGGGTTTTCAACCCGCGGTCCCCAGACCGCATGTGGACCTCGAAGATTGATTACAGCTGCATTAGTTTCTTATTTTTAATATATAATACGTGAAACAACAGCGCATTTCGCAACAAGACTTCCTAGCGAACCGCTTTTCGTGATAATTAGGGGTAGTGATTTTTAGCATTTTGAAGTCAGAAATTTAGCATTTTTATTTCTACACTTAGCATTTTATGGCAGTTATACTTTTACAATTTAACATTTTGCTGAACAGATGTCTTTTTCATAATGTTGATGTAACCTTAAAATCACATTTTTAAAGAGTTAATAGTGGAATAAAAATGTAGGAGAAAAATAGAATTGCTACAGACTAAAGTGTACACATAAAAAATCTGATGTGTTGCACGCACATGACTTTCTTTACTCTTATACTAGGCATTCTTACAAAATCTTATTCCTCTATCTTTTCATGTTAGTTGAGATAAACTTTGGCAGAAATGATATTATTGCTTATTTCCTTGTAGGTTCAAGGGGAATATGGAAAATACAGTAGGCTTTGAGCGATAGTCAGATCTTTTAAAGTTACTCGCTATATGAAGGCTTTGAAATTCCGCTCTCTTTGCACGGCTAAAATATAAAAAATGAATAACGACTTTCCATTTGAGAAAAGCATAAGTATTGCAAAACTCACACAAATAACAAGCAATATCTCCGAAATAGTTCCCTCAAAAATGCATATACACACAACTTGTGTATTTTGACGAGATCTACACTTTTTTATACCCAGTAAGATTTGGTCTATCTCTTACGGTTTACGAGTTATCCAAAAGTCATCAACAGTAAACAGGACTATCTGGGCTATAGCCAGAAAATTCAAAATATACATTTCATTTTACATAAAAGCATCTTAAACATATGGCATTTTAATAAAAATCGTCAGAGCCGTTTTTGAGAAAATTAATTTTTTCGAAAAATGTTCCATGTAAAGGGTAGTTCAGGATGGAGGAATTTTCTTAAAAAATCTTTGTGTCGCATCCTTCAAATATATTAATCGTAAATACCAACTTTGGTTTCTAACGGACTTTTCGTTTTTGAGTTATGTTCACAGACACATACACACACACACACACACACACACACATACACACACACACACACACACACACACACACGCGCGCGCGCGCGCGCGCGCGCTCTAAGATGCTTTTTTTGGATACAGGGGAGCTTCAAAACATATATTTCCGGTAAAATCTCGACATCGAAATTTTGGGTCGAATACAATGCTTCCCTTACTTACTATACGTAGTAGAGAAAGTAAGAAAGGGAGAAATCCTTGTGCAAAATCAGAATATTAAGAATAAAATACACCAAATTCATTCCAACCGTACAAGATGAAGGAAATCATAAAACATACCCTCAGCATTTTGTTTTGTCATTCCTGTTCTCCGTGTTTAAAATTAAATTGCTTTACTGAATTGTGTTTGAGTTTTTAAGTTTCGATCCCAAATACTTTGTAGAACTGCTTAAGCAAACTCTGGGTATTTGAGATAACATTAGGCAGCATTAGCAGGTAGTCTGTGTATCTATTTTTCTGCATAATTTGTAGGAGCTGGGAGTTAAAATATCCGTATCCGTCAAAGAAGGATAAAGCAAAAACATGAATAATAACTCGAAAGAATGGGATTTTTCTTTTACTTTCACTTGTATCGTTCAAATCTATTGACAATACTCGGTCAGCGGTGACGAGATTAAAAAGTTCACCAACCTCTTTAGAGAAAACATTAACATTTTTCGTAGTTTCTTCTCTGCAGTGGTTCAACCTTTCATTGCACTTGAGCAAGTAGTCCATAAACATGTTTTCATTTTGTTTTTTTCACTTTCATTTGAAACAGTCCATGAATTGTGATATTCTTCTCATTTAACATAATTTTCATATTTTTGGTCAATTTCTCCTTTATTGCATTTTCATAACACATTACACAGTGGTTTACAGGTCGTTAAAAATGAAAATGCCTTTATGAGCATCTCGTGCTGTATCGCATTTGCAAAAAATCACTGTCTGAATACGTCAAGTACGTTTAGGTAATATTTCGCTTTATGCAAAATTCTGAATTTGCCGATTTCCCAATGTTTGCAAAACCAATAGAGAAAATGAAGTTGTAATGCAGATTTTGAGTCTTTTCCCTTCATTTCACGGTTTTTAATAGAGTAAATCTCCTAGGACTGTTAATGAAACGGGTGAAATGTTCCTCAGATGAGTCTCGGTTGCATAGAATTTACTGTTTCCCCACTTTTATCTTCTCAAGATAAGGGAAACTTCAGGAAAAAAGAAAAGAAAAATCTCATTCACGTAACTCGCCACATCTGAGATTTGAACTCGAAATCTTAAAAGCATGAAGAAAACAGAATGGAGGTGGGGATTCTGAGTGTTACTTTAGGTTACAAATAACTCTGAATTAATGTTTTCTCTAACAGAAGCTTTAGGTTTTTCAAAACTGTATTTTTCTTCATATTTTTAAAAGTCTGGCATGGATATTCTACACAGCAGCAGAAATGATTCGTGGGTTTCCTTTTTGCTGCTGTAGAAAATCGTGGGATCTGGATAAACCAACCTAAAATGTTGTGTAACCCTTGCTTGGAGATTTACGGCAACAACTGTAATTAAATACACTTGTCCGGAAGACAATAGGTATTTAAATAAACACTGTTAACATTTAACTGTAATTTAAAGGAATAAAATGGGTAAATTACAAAATTGAAAAGAAAGAAGTTTGATGGCCGAGAGTGTTAGAAAACCTGCAATATACCGATGTCTAGGAGAAAAAGTCACAAAATATTTGGGCACAATTACTGATCAGGTTGCGAATTGTGAATAAATATTTATTAAAATTGTTTTAAAAAATCAGACTTCTGTTTCCATAAATCTTCGTTTTCTATTAGTGTTTGGTTATTGAAAATATTATAAGTGTAAATCGCAAAGAGGAAATTACATTTTTCCTCGTAATTTAGCGCAGGGACCCTGAATATCTGTATATTTTATATTAAATTAGCTCAAAGTTTACAACGCTAATCTGTTAGAAAGATTCAGCAAATGTTTCAGGTAAAGGAATGGTTGATACAATAAATCGTGAACTAAATTTAGTATTGAATCACCGCAGTTGAAAGCGAAGTTTGTACCTATGGGATTGTAAAAATAGTTTTAGCATTAGCATCAGAAAAGCGGCCAGTTGATGTTGATGTAAAGACCTGAAAAGCATTATGTTTGTGAAACCGCGAAGTGGTACCGGTTACTCTGTGCGAGTTGACCGGAAAGAACAGGGTACGGCCTGAGAGAACCAGCTTCAACCAGTCGCACCTTTATGCCAGGGTCCTTGTTCGCTCAACTGATTTAGTGCCTTCCATTCCCATGGCAACTCAGAGCGAGGTGTTTGTCTAGCGTGTCTTGTTTATTCCGTGGACTGCAGTGAAAACGTGATTACAATTACGATATCCCTGGTCAGATTTCCGTCCACTGATACTGGGAACAACCGTAAAAAGCTATTACTGCAATTACCACCGCGAATTATTCATATAGGTATTGTGCAGGACATATCAACCAGATGCATAGAAATTATTTCCGATGAAATCTCGCTATCGAGATTTGGGTAGAATACAATACTTCCCCTATTTACTATACGTAGTAGAAATGTACATAATTACAGAAACAAGGACAATTTTTAAGTTCTTTATATTAGAGCATATACTCTGAACAATGAATGTGATGTGTATTTACCAATGAAATAATAAGTAATAGTGGCATTACGCTAAGATTCGACTTCTGTGCTTAACCACGCTCGGTTAAATGCATAGTACAGTAGTCTAGCGTGTTTCTTTAATATAATTGTATATTACAGTTACATTTTTACTTAAATATCATAAATACGATTATTTAGTCTAATACATTTTAGGAAAATAAATCCTAAGTACATTTTCATTTTGAATGTATGTTGATGCAGGAAATGATAGGTTAATTTATGATGAAATTTGATTAATTTATATGGTTTTTAAATGATGTTGCACAGAATATTTGAACGGTGAGACTCTCTCCTGCCTCTTCGAGGTGGTAGTGCTTCTGGAGAAGAAATGTTTTAGCTATAAACAAAAACATGCGCGCTCCTTTCTTTTTTTATTCTTAGGCAGGGGCTCCTCTGTCAGTAATTAACTGCTTTTGTGAGCAGTATTATACTGCTTAAACATGATAGGCACGTCTTTACTTGGACATAGTATTCTACTGCAAAGGTATGAATGTCAGTTACAGGTTCAAGGTCGTACTGCCAAGATTAGGCCGGGTTCCTTTTCTTGCAGTAATTTACTGCCTCTGCCCTGGCTCCAGTGGCAATAGGTCACTGCAAATGCCTTACGTACCACGTGCTATCTCTTTCTCACCTGTGTTTCATTGTGTTTCTCATTCCATGCTTATATTTTGTTAAAATGGAACTCTCGTAATAATAAATTGATGTTTAGAAATAACCGGTTCTTTATAAGTTTGAGAACGGAAACTGTATAAACAGAAATGCAAAAATTGAAGCCTGAAGACTATACAAGAAACACAAATACACAAAAACCCTCCCCTTATCACACTCATACATATATACGATAAATATCAAGAACAAGAAGAACAGAAAATACGAGACCATCTACAACACTTCCAAAACATTTAGACACACAATAGACACAAACACACACTAAAACCTCTAACATAGAAAAACACACTAAACATACAAAAAATACCAATGAGCCAAGCAGCAACATTAAAATTTAAAAAAAAAAAAAAAAAAAAAAAAAAAAAAAAAAAAAAGCAACAAAACCTAAGATCTTTGGGCAAAAGCACATGAATGGAGCCATGGATGTGGAACACGGGAACTGACACACAGATACACAAATCACAACACACTACACTACACAATGTCAACAAAAACACAAATAATACAAATACGCACCTAAGCCGAGGGAAATCCCAACACGGAAACGAAACAAATACCACAGTAGGCTGAAGAGGGGTTTCCCTAAACAGCCCGGGCATGTTGTAAGCATGCCCAAATAAACATTTTTGAATTGAATTGAATTGAAGCCTGAAGAAAACTAACCGAGCCTGCGGAAATAACTTGCAACTTTCTGCTCAAAATATGAAATAAACCAGCAACAAAAAGTGATAAGGTCAGCAGTACATGACTGCCAGTGGAGCCCGACTCATTGAATAATGAATGTAGGAGAATGCAATACCTATCTTCTCGGGTTATTGGAGATTATTTTAAATACTACAAACATCTCTTTATTAGGGGAAATGTCAAGTAAATGGATTGCATTACATAAACAGTTACAACTGCCTTACTCTTGGTCACACGTTTATGAAATAGGAAAATGCTTTACTCCCTTATAAGATACACATATGTGGTAAATTTACATAAAATTGAACAAATATATTTTTTTTACAAAACTGGATAGGCAATTTTTCAAAACTATATAGAAATGTGTACCATTTTAATGTGTACCTTCAGAGATAATTACCTAAAATGTTGCACAATGCTAAAATAATTTATTGTAAGCGTCTTGGTTTCTGAGGCCTGGTTTATTTTATAATTTTTTTTAAAAAAATCTTTCCAAAATAGATACTTTTTGATAGACGTGTGCAGTACTATCAGATAGGTATGTAACATAACAGCTATCAAGAGTTGCTTACGTGGAGTTGAAACTTTTATATAATATATAAGTGTGCAGAATTTCTGCAAAATCTGTCACATTGCTTGTAAGAAAATGGTACAGCCATGGAAAAAATGATTGTGCGCATTAGTAGAGAAGAATATTTCTAAGTCCTACGTCGTGTTGCAGCGTGGTTTGCACAAGTCGATGTTTCCAATATGCAGCTGAGTTTATTGGTAGTCTCTGTTACATATGTTATTGTCTATCGGACACAGAAATAATGAAACTTTCGGGAAACGACGCACGAAGTTTAGGTTTGTATGACAATAAAAAAACTTTGTTGTTCCTAACTTTAAAAACCTCCATGTAAATGCTAAGAATCATTTTGGAATCATCTGAAGCTGTCCTGTTTCTTTTCCTTCTCCGAGCATTTTTGCCGGTCCATATACATAAGCAAAGGTGCCTCCTATAGCAAGAAATCTCTGATAATTATAATTTCTGTGGTTAACGGGGCGTGTCAATTTGTGTATTTTACATTTTAGGTATTTCCTGAAGGAATTTTGAAATAAAACTTTAGGGACTTGTTACTTAAACATCAGAGAACAAAATGAAATGAAAATAAAAAAATTGATGTGTTGCGCTCGCATGACTTTCTCCACTCTTGAGCCAACTATTCTTATAAATTCTTATTCCTCTATCTTCTTCATGTTAGTCCAGATAAACACTTGCAGAAATTGTCTTCTTGCTAATTTTCTTGTAGGTGCAAGGGGAATATTAAAATACAGTAGGCTTTGGGCGATAGTCAAATCTTTTAAAGCTGCTCGCTATATGAAGGCTTTGAAATTCCGTTTCTTTTGCACGGCCAAGGTATAAAAAAGTGAATAACGACCTTCCATTTGAGAAAAGTTTAACTATTGCAAAATTCACACAAATAACAAGGAATATCTCCGGAATGGTTCACTCCACAAAAAATGTATCTGGACATGACTTAAATGCTTTAACGAGATCTCAATGTTTTGAATAGTAAGATTTGGTCTGTCTCTTACGGTTTACCAGTGATGCAGAGGTCATCAACAGTAAACAGGACTACATGGGCTATAGCCAGAAAATTCAAAATATACATTTCATCTGGCATAAAAATGTCTTAAACATATGGCATTTTAATCAAAATTATTAGAACCATTTTCAAGAAAATCAAAATTTTCTAAAAATTTTCCACGGTAGTTTAGGGTGGAGGAATTTTCTTCATAATCTTCGTGTAAGCATCCTTGTAAGATATTAAATGCAAACTTTGGTTTTTAACCGACTTTTCGTTTTTGAGTTATGGTGTTCTCAGACAGATAGACAGACAGACAGACACGGACCTTCTTTCTAAAAATGTTTTTTTTTTTTTTTAAATTTTTTTTATCCAGGGAGCTTCAAAACATTTGGGTCGAATAGAATACTTCCGCTACTTGGTATACGTAGCAGAGAAAGTTAAAATTGACATTTTGACCATTTTAATTGACATCTCTCCTTAAGGATACCCATCTGTGAAATTTTGAAAATCTACAGTTTTCATTGGATTGATTTGAAATTTTAACACAACAATCACTGTATAGTGAGGAGTAACTGTGCTAAATTTCATACATTCAGGCAGATTAGTTGCAAACATATTTATATTTTATTATATTTTTTTTAATATATGTATAAATGGTTCCCCATGATGCAATTTTGATTTTAAAAACTTGATAATTTTCAGTTATGTCCTGTAATATAATGTTAGCAAATTGATGAGATAATTTCTTAATCTTGTTATTAGTTTGGATAAAAATAAATTTTAAAGTTTGAATTCATTATTTTTTTCATTTAAATTTTGAAATGTAAACTTTAATATTTAATTACTCAGCAGTTATTCACTTTATGAGAAAATTATCTCATCATTTCTTTTTAATGTTATTTATAAGCAGGTACACCAAATTTCATGCATAAGTGCTGAAAATTGCATCGTGTGGAGCATTTTAAAGAGCAAACAGTGCTAAAAATAAAAACGTGGAAAAACTAAGTTTGAAGTCATAGCAAGAATAATGGACCGTATGGATTTAAATGGACACGACCACTTACAGGCAATCAGTTAGACGGCCATGTGACATAGATAAAAAGGCGGTAAGGCTGTAAAAAGCATATCAAAATAAAGCAGACGATTTATACTATTTGATAAAACAAAAATCCATTTTTGGCAATTTTGGAAATTTTTAGCCTTTTTTCACAGATGGGTATCCTTAATGGTTTTAGTAATTGTTATATGTATATTAGATCCGCTCTAAGAAACACACTTTGGTATAACTCCGCGCAATACATGTGCAGCGTAAGCAGTTGACATGCAGTAGCTCCTCAGTTTCTGTAAACTGATTATTTGATTACTTTCTATTTCCAAATAAGGGTGAAAAATGCAGTGCATAACAATAAAATCATTAAAGGTATTTATTAGTGCATTTTAAAAGTGATACCATAAAGAAAATATAGGATCTATTCTCTGGTCGTTGTTTACCTCAAGTGTGCTTCTTACTTCGGGAGGAGTATGGATACACTTACTTGAGCGAATTCTGAAACATCTTCCGCTAGAGGATTTCTGCCGTTCTCTCTCTGTAGTTCACGCTTGAGAGCTTTGCGTGAACGACTAGTCTGAATATTCTTCCTAATGCGGCGTAAATCACGCTCTGTTAGTAACCCAATATTACCCTTAGCTAGCTCCTGACGTATGAGTTTGGTAGGTCCCTCGTGTAAACATTCCTTAGCCTTTCTCTTCAGAGAGTTGCTGAGTTTCTGCCGATTTAATTTGCTCGTATCTTCCCTTTCGTGATTATGGTCTGTATGCGATTCTACAACGCATTTCGAAGCGTTTAATTTAACAAAACACCTGCACGTTGTCTTCGTGCACTTGTATCTTTCAACACCAATAGCAAGTGGCTTGTGAAAACAGAATTTGTAGCCATCTATCAACAAAAGTTTCTTGTTTTTCTCACTGAACATCTCTTCATACTCCATGGCTTACACAAAACACGCACGTAAACAGCTGGTAGCCCTTCAGCTACGCCAATCGATAACGTCAAGTACAGGTTACGTAATACCTCGCACAGGGCGGGAATGAATTCGGAAGGAATCAATTCGAATACCACTGCGCAACGCCACGATCCACCATGGAAATTTCCACACCGTATGTCTGGTGCGCACGACCGGTTGGATGGGCGTTGAGAGGGGGGAAAAACAAAATGGAAACCGGTGTTATTAGCGACCTCTCTCCGGCACCTAGAGTTGGCTACTTTGTCATGTTATACCGAGCGGGATGGTTCAGGCGGTTTCGTCTGTGGCCCGTATTCGGCAGGTCGCGGGTTTGATCTCAACCGTCTATCTAACCCATTAGTTTTTTCGGGGGTTTCTCCGGGTCGCCAGACGAATGCCAATAGATTCATTACATCTTCCGAATTTCCTTTACACGGAAGATTTTTCAAAGTTTTATATTTTTAAAAAATAGAACTAATGATTTTGATTAAAATATTACATATTGAAATATTTAATATTTTGTCATATTTATATATTATATAATGTATAATCTAAGGCGTTGTAACTCTAGGAAAAAAGGTAAGTTGATGCAGCTAATCATAAGTAAGCAAAGGAAACTCATGATACTTGTTTAGGATTTGGGTCAGAATTCAGGACAGTGGTCAAGTGTAAGTCTGTTGCACCTTCTATATCTGCGGGAGGAAGAGATGAAGCGAGAGAGCTCGAAGGGCGGCCAGATCTGATGGTGAAGGCGCAGCGCAGTGGGGTATTTAACATTTCCATACTTTATCGATTTCCCCTTCAATACTTCCCCTCCTACCCTCACGGGTAGCTTTGGGCAGAAGGCTCCATGTCAGGGAAGCAACAGTTCTCTCCTCAAAGCACATCTACTGCATGTCATACAACACTGTCCACTCTGACTAACCCTTCAAGATGAAAGGAAACGAAATTGGGAAAAACCATGAACAAATCTAAAGTTCCAAAGTCAGGGTGCAGGTCCAACGTGAAGCAAACCCAGGACGTCCACATTCCGAGCCTGAGTCGCCATCTCTGTACGTTAGTCTACAGTTGTCAATTCCAAGCCTGGGTAAAAGCGTGAGAGAAAGCTATCGAAATTTAGCTTCATGTATATGCAAATTGCCTATGCTAAAGGATTGAGGATCTACCTGCAACCGGTCAATTATTATAGTAAACTTGACTAACGATACTGCGGAACTCGACCGTTCCTACATCCTTCTGTCCCCCAAAGTTAATTAGCACGAGCCCTTCAATCACTGTGTACCTGCTCTAAGCAGCTTTGGTGATATTGCTCTTCTAACGCATTCCTCAACTGCCAGAGACGGCAGAGGTCATGGCTGCCGCTCTTACTTATACCTTTTTACTTTCTCCTCAGTAGGGGAAGTATTGCATTCGACAGAAAATTTCGATGTCAAGATTTCACCGAAACATGTTTTGAGGCCCCCTGAATCTAAACAAAAAATACAGTTTTAGAAAAAGTTCGTACGTCTATGTGTATGTGTGTGTCTGTGTCTGCGAACAGCATAACTTAGGAACGAAAAGTTGGTTGAAAACCAAAGTTGGTATTTAAGTTCAACATCTTTCAAGGATACGACACGAAAATTTTGAAGCAAATTACTCCAGCCCAAACTACCCCTGACATAGAAAATTTTTAGAAAGTTTTAATTTTCTCAAAAATAGCTCTAACAATTATTTTGATTAAAATGCCATATGTTTAAGATATTTCTATGGCAAATGAAACGTATATTTTCAATTTTCTAGCTATAGCCTATGTAGTCCTGTTTACTCTTGATAACTTTTGCATAACTGGTAAACCGTGAAGATAAGACCAAATCTTACTATACAAACAATGTAGATCTCTTTAAAAAACACAAATTATGTCCGAATGATTTTATTTTTTTTTTATTTTTATTTTTTTTTTTTTTGGTGGAATGAACCATTGCGGAGATATTCCTTGCTATTTGTGTGAGTTTTGCAATACTTAAACTTTTCCCAAACGAAAGGTCTTTATTCACTTTGTTATCTCTTGACCGTACAAAGAGAACGGAATTTGAAAGCTTTAAAAGATCTGACT
The DNA here is from genome assembly GCA_030765045.1 of Tenodera sinensis. Classification (NCBI taxonomy): domain Eukaryota; kingdom Metazoa; phylum Arthropoda; class Insecta; order Mantodea; family Mantidae; genus Tenodera; species Tenodera sinensis. Next base: position 296,911,028 of record CM060964.1, on the reverse strand, counting down.
ATCGCTCAAAGCCTACTGCATTCTCCTATTCCCCTTACACCTAAAAGAATATCAGCAATTAGATAATTGCAAATGTTTATCTCGACTAACATGGAGAAGATACAGGAATAAGAGTTTGTAAAAATGGTTAACACTAGAGTAGAGAAAGTGATGTGAGTGCAACACAGATTTTTTCTTCTTCTCTGCCTTACAGAGGAATTACTGTATTCCACCCAACAATACGATATCGAGCGTTTAAAGAAAACAAAATATTAGGGTACTTTAAAACAACAATTTATTTCAAATAACGTTTTCTAGCACCAGCCAGCCATTTGCGATACATTCTCTGTTATTGGTTTCAATTTTTCAATACTTTTACTTTTTGGTGTGCTGTGTCAACATTCAGGTGTTTCTAGTGATGTCATGGGCAGAGTATGGAGTTTCAGAGATGGCATATTATAGGAAGCCACTTTTTGACATGAAGTAAATAGAAAATAAGACGTCTTTTGTAAGACTAGTTTGTAGAAGTTCTACAAAAATAAGTTATCGCTGTTAGAAAAGGTCATGGAATGTAAGACAACGTATTTTAAATGTACTTATATTTTAACGATGTACATAATTGGTCGTCAGGCTTGTATTCATATTTTAAAGTAAACAATGTAATATTAGATAACTTACTTTTTGCAGATAACAAATTTCTCATATCCAGGCCAAAGTCTACCTTAAAGAAGGATCCTAAAAGCTAATTTTATTTAAAACTGACAAAAAGACTAGGCGTTGCTCGTGATTTGACTATTTATTCCTACAATTTTAATTAATTCTAGTTTGAGCGTATTAAGTAATATATTTTTTAAATGTCTCCAAGGAAACACAAGACTATTGGGAAGTGTATACTAAGTATAAAAGTAACATTCGGTTATATAGTTGTATGAATTTTAGGTTGAAGAGCGAGTACAAAAGCATGTGTTATGTAAAAGAAAGGCGAGTAGAGAGAGCCGTTTGAATGTTACTCTTGCATTTCTATTTCAATCATAGACAACTGAATGAATTATTCTGATTAATTACCGGTAAAATTTTCCGGGTAGCATTCTTGTAAATTTACAGGTGCGTTGCATAGAAAGTCCGCGTCTTCAAACTTCGAAAAATCGGCAAGGCTGAGAAATGGAAAGGTTGAAAAGAAAAGAAAAGGAAATTAACAACGTTACAAAAATGCGAATAACACAGTTTAGCTCCCAACGCTTCTTTATGACTCGGAAAGCCGGACAGTTGCATCGAAACACGAAAGTAGAATTACAAGCACAAAAATGAAGTATTTGCGGAAACGTATAGGAAAAATCAGAAGGGACAGGATAAACTGTCAAGAAATAACCTTAATCAAGAACCAGTAATAAACAACAGAGACAAATGTTGGATATATAAATAGCATGGATGAGAGCAGGAAACCAAAACAGGTATGGGGGGCCAGAGTTGTTGTAGTAGTGTTTAACGTCCGCTTTTACTACTACGGCACCGCAGGCGGGGGAGGCCAGAGGGGAAGGAAGAAGAGTGTGAGGATGACCAAGAATAGAATGGAGCAATTGTGTGGAGAAAATAGTGAATAAGAAAGGGAAGACTGAGGGAAGCTAAATAACTAACAGGGATAGGACAAAATATAGGAAATGGATCATGACAGGCTGAGGAAACCCGACGCACGAAAGGGCATAAGGGAGAGGAAAAGATAAAGAAGAAGAAAGTTAAAAGCAAAAGATATTTGCAATTGTTATTTTGAAATGTTCATAAATGCTCTAAGAAATCCAAATCCGTATGGAACATGGTCCTCTGAGATAGGCTAATGCGATGGCTTCTCTCCAGTTGCTGTCTGGAAAGTGAAACATGTTGCTAGGACGTTCCCCTGGCCTTGGGAGGAGTATGCAATTGAGAGAGGGCACATTATGTAATGACCTAACCTCGCTGGAATAGTGCTTCCTCTCTCGGAGGTCGCCAAACTTAGCATGGGCTCCAGGAATGTCCTGTCCACATTAACACAGATTTGCGTTTATCATACCTACTAACCAAAGTATACTCATTAACAAGGACAGGTCCATCACTGCAAATCCAGCCTCCTCCATTCTCCTTTCTTTTCCACGTGTGTCTTCTTCCCGCACATTGCCCATCAATAGTTACTTTCTTTCGAATATTTCTTTTTACTTTCTTTACTGGTAAGTAGAGGAAGTATTGTATTCCACCCAAAAATTCGATGTCGAGATTTCACCGGAAATATATGTTTTGAGACCCCCTGAATTTAAAAAAAAAAAAAAAAAAAAGAAGTTTTAGAAAAAGGTCCACGAGCGTGTCTGTCTGTCAGTCTGTGGACAGCATAACTCAAAAACGAAAAGTCGGTTATAAACCAAAGTTGGTATCTAAGTTTAATGTCTTTCAAGGATGCGACAAGAAGATTTTGAAGAAAATAGCCCCACCCTAATCTACCCTTTACGTGGAAAATATTTCAAAAATGACTACGATTTTGATTAAAATGCCATATGTTTAAAATATTTTTATGACAAATGAAATGTATATCTTGAATTTTCTGGCTATAGCCAATGTAGTCCTGTTTACTCTGGATGACTTTTGAATAACTCGTAAACCGTAAGAGATAGACAAAACCTTACTGCACAAAAATGTAGATTTCGCTAAAACACACAATTTAAGTCTAAATAAATTGTTGTAGAGTGAAGCATTTCGGAGATATTGCTTGTTATTTGTGTCAGTTTTGGAAAACTTAAAACTTTCGTGAAATGGAACATCGTTATTCATTTGTTATATGTTAGGCGTGCAAAGAGAACGAGATCTCAAACCTTTAAAAGAGCTGACTCAAAATCAAAATTTTCGAAAACTTTTCCATGTAGGGTGGAGGAATTTTCTTCAAAATCTTAGTGTCGCATCTTTGTAAGATATCAAACTTAAATACTAACTTTGGTTTTTAACCGATTTTTCGTTTCTGAGTTATGCTGTTCACAGACACACACTCACACACCAAACACACGCACACACACAAACACACATGGACCTTGTTCTAAAGATGCTTTTCTTTGCATTCAGGGGGACTCAAAACATGCTTCCAGGGAAATCTCAACTTCGAATTTTTGGGAGGAATACAATACTTCCTGTGTGTGTGTGTGTGTGTGTGTGTGTGTGTGTGTGTGTGTGTGTGTGTGTGTGTGTGTGTGTGTGTGTGTGTGTCTGTCTGTCTGTCTGTCTGTCTGTGAGCAACATAATTCAAAAACGAAAAGTCGGTTAAAAACCAAAGTTGGTATTTAAGTTTAATATCTTTCAAGGATGCGTCACGAAGAGTTTTAACAAAATTCCTTCATCCTAAACTACCCCTTACTGGAAATTTTTCGAAAACTTTCATTCTCTCAAAAATGGCTCTAACGATTTTGATTAAAATGTCACATGTTCATGATATTGTTATGGTAAATGAAATGTATATTTTGAATTTTCTGGTTATAGCCTATGTAGTCCTGTTTACTGTTGACATGCATAACTGGTAAACCATAAGAGATAGATCAAATCTTACTAAAAATGTAGACCTCGTTAAAACACACAAGTTATGTCCTAATTTATTTATTTATTTATTTATTTTTGTGGACTGAACTATTTGTGTGAGCTTTGCAATACTTACACGTTTCTCAAATGGAAGGTCTTTATTCACTTTTTTATCTCTTGGCTCTTTTATCTCTTTATTTCAAAGCTTTAAAATATTTGACTAACACTTATAGCTTACTGTATTCCCATATTCCCCTTGCACCTACAAGGAAATAAGCAATACGAGAATTTCTACAAATGTTTATCTCGACTAACATGAAGAAGATATAGGAATAAGAGTTTGTAAGAATAGTTAGTATAAGAGTAGAGAAAGTCATGTGAGTGCGACACACCAGAAGTTTTGTTTAAAGCCTCGCTTTTCCTATTGTATATTTGACTTCTTAATGAACAGCTCGTGTTATTAGTTATGGGACATGTGAAGTATATAAAGTTGTCTCCATGCTGTGCTACCTCTTCTCAAATCCCCAAGTGTGTATAGCTTGAGTTTCTTTCAATAACTTTAGTCGTTGCCGTTCAGTTGTTTTCCATTCCTTGGGGACAGTGATGCATGACTTCCGTAAAATCATGGTGCAAGCGAACTTGTGCGTTTGATGGCAGTAGGTTAGGGGACGTGTTTTGGGGACAGCTCTCATATAATTCTTTATGCATGCTTGAACGTTTTACGAATATTCAATCTTCTATAACATCATAACCTTCGGCTCTGTCGGCGGGTATATTCCTTCAGTTGTACCCATCATCTTTACACGAATTAGTTTCATAAACCACCTGATTCACTGCTCTCTCTACCAAACACTCTCTGATAATTTGATTGCCCTTGACGCCAAACTGCTACAAATTAGATGGGGTTTTGATTTTGTTTTAGGAATTTTACAACAGCAGGTTAACAGTCACTTGAATGTAACATTCACAACGCCATGATCATTTGCTTTGGTTCAAAAGTCGATATCTGCCATTATGCATCGAAAAAGTGATAGGTTTGCGGCAGATATACCAATTTGTTGTTTTTATTTAAGGGACCCTGGGAGTGAATTTTGAATTTTCTATTACTTTCTCTAATGGTAAGTAGGGGAAGTATTGTATTCCACCCAAAAATTCGATGTCGGGATTTAACCGGAAATATATGTTTTGAGATCCGTTGAATCTAAAAAAGCATTTTTAGAAAAAGGTCCGTGTGTGAAGTCCGTTAAAAACCAAAGTTGGTATTTAAGTTCAATGGTATTCAAGGATGCGACACGAAGATTTTGAAGGAAATAGCCCCACCCTAAACTACCCTTTACATGGAACATTTTTCGAAAATTTTGATTTTCTTGAAAATGGCTCCAACGATTTTGATTAAAATGCTATATGTTTGAGATATTTTTATGATAAATGAAATTTTTATCTTGACTTTTCTGGGTATAGCCCCTGTAGTCGTATTTACTCTGGACGACTTTTGCATAACTGTTAAACCGTTAGAGATAGACCAAATCATACTATACAAAAAACGTAGATCTTGCTAAAATACACAATTTGTGTCGGAATAAATTTCTTGAAAGCTGAACCATTTCGGAGATATTCCTTGTTACGTGTGTGAGTTTCGGAAAACTTAAAAACTTTCGTGAAATGGAACATCGTTGTTCATTTTTTATATGTTAAGTGTGCAAAGAGAACGGAATCTCAAAGATTTAAAAGATTTGACTATCGCACAAAGTCTACTATATTCTAATATTCCCCTTGCACCAACAAGGAAATAGCAATAAGATAATTTCTACAAATGTTAATGTTAACATGAAGAAGACATAAGAATAAGAGTTAGTAAGAATGGTTAGTACAAGAGTAGAGAAAGTCATGTGAGTGCAACACATCAGATTTTATTTTTGTAGGCATGAACTCAATACTTTGCACACTTAAGGGTGTTTATGTTTTAAACTGCCACTCAACGTTCCAGCACAATCTGTTATATAATTTTGAGCGAATTAATTACTCAATTTATTCACAATGCGAAAACACGTCAATGTTCAAAATACTCCGTGTGCGTCAAAAACTAAAATATCACGACAGTTTTTTGTTTCATTTTATAAACTCCAATTGCCCAACAAACACGATCAATCTCTGGTAGAATAATAAAAGAATTACTTTTAAAGTAATTAATTTCCTTACTTTGATAGACATTGAAAATCTTTTTTTAAAGTTTTTTGTGTATTTAATTCTTTTAAAGCTAAAAAGTTTTCAGATTTTGAAGCCAAAGACTGAAGTGTAAGTCACACAAATGGAGCACATGCTGGAAAAATTCTAGGAGCATAGCACAAAATTTAATGCGTATGGAGCAGATAGTTTATTAAAAATATAAAGTTGAGAAAAACCAACTTTACACACATGCATCATTACCATGAGTCAGATTACTTATTTGGCCTAAAACTGCCCTGCTGCATATGTCACACCTTCCCTCTTTTATGTAGTAGTCTCTCTCCTCAGATTCAGAGTTTAACCACTTTTTATGCTGAATTTTGTTGTTTTTGAGCCCTTTTTGGCCCATACTTTGTTCAAATACTTCCGAAAATTTAAGCAGAAAAGGGGCACTTAAATAGAGCGCACATGGCATTTAATAAAAGCCTGCGCTAGATCTTTAAAAGTGGCAGAATGTAAAAAATTTCAATGCCAACCGATGACTGAATATTTGAGAGACATTTATATACTTAAACCTAAAAATCTCAATTTGATAATTTTTCGGTCATTTTTCAGCCCTAGGGTCCCTTAATCCCCAAAGCTGTAATGCTTGTTGTACTTTTATAAATTCAAATGGATATACCGCCATCCTTTACGTTAATTGAATGATGACCTTACAAAGTGGATGAGTGCCAAATTTTTAAAAATGCAACTTTAGTATACGACGGTGTTACACGGCGTCCTGCATTACCCTATAAAAGTGTTAAGTGAAATACAGAACCATTTGGTTGCAATGTTGCTGAAGATAGAGCACCATTGGTATGTAAGAAAGCTATTTCTTTAGAATGGTGTCAAGTGCAAATTAATTTCGCGTACAAATTTCCTTCCTCTGGCTTGCTTCAGCTTATGATTTTTGTGTGTATCTGGCTATGAATGTTGTGGCTGCAGCATTAATAAGTGCGGACACATAAATATGGAATCAAATGGCAAAAAGAGGAGGCCTAAAGACTCAGGCAGTGAACAGAATGAAAGAAAGAAGTTGAGAACAGTAGGAAAAGACTATATAACCGGAAAAATGTACATATGCCTGCAAAGAAACAACCTTCATTACAGGTAAATATAACGACCAAATAAAATTATCATTAAATCACTATATGTTTAATTCATATATAATAAAACGTGTTGTTTTGAAAATGCACACATGTATTTGAAATTGCGTCGACCACGGAGTGGTACCTGTAAGGTATGTGATCAACTTCACAACAAAGTGCGTTTCCAAAGATAACCCCAGAATAACGCAGATATGTTTCAACTAGCATTGCATTAGAGAAAAGCTCAAAAAGCTTACGCAAAGATGAAGAATAATGCCAGTAAATCTCAAGAGCCTGGAGTGTAACTGAGTTGTGCAGCGTTTTACTAACAGCAGGTTGTATTTCTTCCGACATTGACACATTCAGAAATGTTTTATAAACGCCAGCTTAGTTGTTTTAATTTTTGTTGTCATTTATGTGATATGCGTCCTCTTACATGTGTATGTGGCATGAGGGAATCGCAGGGAGAGGAGGTAATGAAATTCCATCATGTCTCTGAACATGGACTTCATTCATTAAAGGAGTATGACCCTTTGGAGTGACAACAAGAACAGGATGCTGATTTTCTTGCACATATTTCTAGTTGCTAACCACGTGTTTGATCAAATAGATCATAAAATTCTTGTGAGTGGACACAGTTTCATGCAGTGTGGTAGGGATTTTGCATTGATCGAAAAACCAAAGGGGCTAATGAAAAGCTACATTCCTAAAGATCTACACAACGTTGTAAAATTTTCCAAGATGAGCATTTCCGTCCTGGAAATGGAAGAATGCAACCTTTTTAACCTTCAGGAAACAGCTGAGAACTTGATTACCACTAAGAATCTGAATATAACTTCTGCAATTTGGATACATGTTAAGTCTAACTTTCCTGGTGTTGATTTTATCAGAGATGCATTTAATAAAGCTAGTTGGAAACATATATCAGTTCTTAGAAAAGGGGTTACTGTAAATGACCTGAGAAGGGCTAAGCTTCATCAAAGTCCAACAGAGTACCAACAGAAAAGAAACATCTCTTGTCCTTGGCAGAACAGTTACCTGAAGAAGAGCATCGTACGTTTTGCAGACATCTATTCTGATTTACTGTAAAAGCTCACTCATTCAAATATTTGACACATTATTTTTTTTCTAAAATGAGTGTTGCATTTTCAATCATCATTAATTCACACAGTGTAAGTCTAATGTTGCATTCCGTATAATTTGCATATTGTCATGTTTTCTCCTATACACCTATTCCAGTTTATTACTTACGTCAACTCAAACACAAATCAACAAAGACGGTGTATTTTTCACTACTTTTATTAAAATTAGAATCACTGAAACGAAAAACATAAAGGAAACATGTGGTAACATAATATTCATTACCAGACACGGAATTCTTAAGCAATTGGCTTCAAACTAACTATACTCAAACCATCATCAATGCATAGAACGTACAAGCAGTGACCATGAGATTTTGACAGCAGGTATAATTCGGTCTCAGTCATGATTGGTCTGCACACGTCACATACTGTACAGGGAATGGAGTGGGGGTGGGTATTTGAGACGTCACAGCACAAAGTCCAACAGTTCAACCTAATGTCCTTTCAGGCTTTAATACCTGTTCATTACTATCAAAGCTGCGATTTTATTACAATTTGAAATTATTCATCCAAGTTAGCAATCCTTACCTATACCTACTTTTGAAAATAAATAATCACAATTTGAATAAATCCTTCACATTATATAATGTACTTTCATGTGCAATCATTAATGACTTTAAGCAATATTTAGAAGAAAAGAAACTTATAAGGTTATAAAGTCTAACGTGTCGTATTTCTAGTTTGCGGATATCAGACATGATTTATTAAAATGGGTATGGACTTACGTCTCAAAGGCAGCTTCAACTAAATAATGTTATTCAATTAATTAGTAGTAGTGTCATCGAAGAGACAGATCCTTTAATAACTCTCTAACAACGATTCTCAGACCTACCTTCATATGAACTTTTCCCCCCTGTTTTTATGTCTGGGAGGGCATCCCCGAAATATTGGGCACCAATAAAGATACATTCTGTATTACTGCATATTCGTACTGAAGTTTCCTTTTAAATCATTAGTGATAGACTTTATGAGACACAGAGATTTAAGAAATGGAATTAAAGAGCATTCGTTTCGACACTCGGCCGACCTAACGGAAATTTTCTTGGCACCGGGAGGCATGTTCTTTGCCGACGTAATCAGAAAGCTATAGCCCTTAAATTCAAGCGATCTATAATCCAGATTATAACTACAATAGCCATATGCCTTCGTCAGAGTAAATATTTAAAAGTATGTGCCACACACTTCTCACATCCTTTAAGATAATTTGCATTAACATTCATTAATTCTTCATGACCATGTAAATAAAACCATGCCTCTTCCGTTGAAAAATTAAACGCTGGTCGATAGTGATCATTAATATTACTGTATGGAGAGTGTTGGAAACAATATTTCTTCGACTTCGATTTAAAATTATATTATTGAGATATTGGTACAGAAGTAAAATTGACTTCACTCTTATTGAATGTTATATAAGTGGGAAACCATAAGAGAAATTTAACAAAGAAAACTTCACTAATTCATTAAAACGTCGCATATGTCAATTTCTTTCGTAGCATTAATAGCTTCGTAAATATTTGTTGTTCAAATTGATCCAGACTGAAGTTTACATTACTGTGTATGTCAACTGTGTACGTTTGAACATTCGTGACTCCTCTTCTTCTTTTTTCTTTTTGCTACCAAAACTCGACTTGGGATTTTGGGTTGTGTGCCTCAGAGGGTAGGCGCTGGCGTACTGATTCCAAGGTTCCAAGGTTGCCAGATCGATGGTTTTTAAGTGTGATTAAAAGCGACAGCCCCATGTCAATTGTATGAATTGTGTGTCGAAAGGAAAGTAGGAAAGGATATGTAAATTTATTACATAAAAGAAGAGCGAGTAAAGAAAACCATGTGTATGTTATGTTATGTTATATAGTAACATGGATAGAATCTGAAACATCTCCATGAAAAAATACGAGACGTGCCGAATTTGCACGTGATCGGTCCAGCGGTTTAGGAGGGCATAGAGGACAAACAAACATTCATTCATTTCTCGTATATAGACCAATGCTTAGAAAAGGAAGTATTGCAAACATCCGAAAAGTCGACATATCTTAACCCCTTAATACGCAACGTAACATATGAGCAACATGTAAGTTTGTTAAGTTTTCATATACTTTATTGACTTTTTTCTGATTTTTCTTATGATAGCCTAAATACATAGAATTCAAGTATTTGCAGCTGTCTTATATTATAAAAATATTTTTTTTTCAATAAAACCGAAGTGCTTTCTGTTTCGAAGAATAAGAAGCAAAATGCATGCAACTGCAGTAAAATGGATAGCATACAAACCTCCGTGACGAATTTCGAGGTGATCGGTCAAGCAGTTTAGGAACACATAGAAGACAAGCATTCATTATATACCAGGTGGTCCACTCCAGCCGGCCCTGAGGTAAGTAGATAACACTTCGTGCGTTAAAAGATTGCAGAAATAACAGGGGTAAATTCAGTCAGTGGCGTGCATGAAATTTGTTCTGCTTGTAAGAGAAGCGGGCGACAGAGGAAATACCCAGGCTTCAACTGGCGTGTGCAGCGCGTGATAGAGAGGAACAGTCTTAGAATATTTTCCACTTTACTTACAAGACTTTATTTACCAGGAAATAAACTCATTTCTGTGTATGCTGCTAATGTCTAACATTACGGATTAGAGATTGTAATTAAAATTATTATAATTATTTGTGGAGGTGGGGTGGCGGTGCTGGTGGTGGCGGTAGTGGTGGTGGCGGTGGTGGTGGCGGTGGTGGTGGCGGTGGCTGCGGAGTCTTTCTCCCAGTTAGACCTGGAATTCCTGCAAAGTGAGCTTCAGGTTTTTCTTGGTGAGGTTCATGTACCATGGCGAACAACACTGTGCACCGCCTTACCAGTATGAGCCTGTAAAGGTCCATTTCAAATAGTTGTATCCTGGACACTAGATGGGCTTAGGTGGCCCAATACTCTGGCCAACAAGATCTTCTGATCTAACCCCACTGGATTATTGCTTTTGGAGACTTTCAAGAGTATTGCTTTTGACACAAATCCCTTCAAAGGAACGTTAAAGCATATGCATCTGTCACATCCGCAGTTCTTAGAAGCCTCCATATAGACAAGGAGACGGTTGAAACATTGTATCAATCAACAAGCAGCATTATGAACACCTCTTCTATGAATAACATAGACATAACAGTAGCCTTTGATGATAATAATAACAACGATGAGAATAATAAAATAATTATAATAAACCATAACAATAGCAAAAATATTAATATTAATGTAATAATGAAAATGATAATAGTAAAACAAATTGAAATAAAAATAATAATTATGATACTAATAATAGTGATTCTGATGGTAATAATAACAGCAAAAATTAACAATAACTAACAATAATAATTGGACTAATAAAAATAATAACAGGGATACTAATGATTATGATAATAGTAATAATAATAATTCCCCTAGGTCGTCTTCCCCTTATGCAGTGGTTACCCTCATCGCCCGGCCGCTGCGTCCTCCAGCCGCAGCCAAGGCCACGGAAGAGTGCAGGTTGGGGGTGGCGGGGGTCAGCACGCCGACTCCCCCGACCGTAAGGCGACTACTTGACCTTTCAGGGACGCTACCTTTCTATCAGGATAGCTCCTCAATTGGCCCTTAAGGGACCTAACGAGGCTGAGTGCACCCCGTACCAGACCTCCCAGCGGGGAAAAATCCCATGCCTGTACCGGGGATCGAACCCGGGTCCTCCGCGCCAGATGCAGGCACGCTACCAACTGCGCTACGGAGGCGGTAATAATAATAATAATAATAATAATAATAATAATAATAATAATAATAATAATAATAATAATAATAATAATAATAATAATAATAATAATAATAATAATAATAATAATAATAATAATAATAATAATAATAATAATAATAATAATTATAATAATAATGATAATGATAATGATAATGATTAATGATTAATAATTAATAATGATGATGATGATGATAATAATAATAATAATAATAATAATAATAATAATAATAATAATAATAATAATAATAATAATAATAATAATAATAATAATAATAATAATAATAATAATAATAATAATAATAATAATAATAATAATAATAATAATAATAATAATAATAATAATAATCATAATAATTAATAATTAATAACAATGATGATAATAATAATGAAGATAATTAAGAATAATAAACTAATGAGAATAAAATGAAGGTAATATAATAACAATAGCAATAATAACTTTTCCCTCTATTATCACGCGCTCTACACACGCCAGTTGAAGCCTGGGCATTTCCTCTGCCGCTCTCGCTTCTCTCACAAGCAGACCAAAGTTCACACACGCCACTGATTGGATTTATCCCTGTTATTTCTGCAACTCTTTTAACGCACGAAGGGTTATCTACTTACCCGAGGGCCGGCTGGAATGGGCCACCTGGTATATTAAGCCGCATCTGGAAAGCAATTCATCCATATGCTTTATGCTTTAGGGCATTACTTAGAAAATAAATTGAGACAATTCGGTCCTCCCTTATCTCTGGAAGATTAGCTACAATGTCGAATAAACTTACCGGAACAGAAGTTTTATTAGAAGCAAGGCGTCGTGCTGTTTTTCGTCGCAGCATGTACAGATTTCCCTTAATACTTTCATATTTTGGCAATTCATCGCCATATTTCTGCTGGAGTTCCTGAAAGACATTAACAGTAAGGTGAACGAAAACTGGGATTAACTTTATCTACCAAAAATTTAAATGCCTTAATTTTACAATAAAGGAGAGCAAAACTGTCTTCTAAATACATTGTTTTAGGCTGTTTGAAATATGTTTGCCTGGTATTTGAATAAAATCATTTAAAAAGTGTAACTACTGGTGTTTATCCGCATGATCGTTGCCGTTAATTTATCTCTATCAGTTCAACAAATACCAGCATGGATTTTGAATTGAAAGGAAAAGACTGCTTTGGAAAATGTCTGGCGACGAAATTATTTTTTTCTGCTAGACGGATGGTAATCACAGCCCAAATATGGACATAGAATGTACATTTCTCGTCAGAAATAATGAGCCGCCTCAAGATTCTAAGTTCCCGATTCAGAGCTTTGCACTTACTCATCGTGGCGTAGCCCTGGTGCACAAGGTAACAGTTGAAACTAAACTTTAGATCCTGTGACGCCGGCCCACGGCAGCGGCGGCCGCGACGCACAACAAAGGACGGTCGGGGCCAAGCTACTTCACACCACATAGCATGCCGGCGAGAAAACAAAGGCGCTCAAGATCGGGGTGCCTCGCGCGACTGTCTGTGTATATGTGACTAACAACAATGAGCGGGGCGCATAACAAAAGATCGTTGGAACCTTCGAGAGGCATCCGACGGCTGGCGTGTTTGTGGAAGTCGAGAAAGGTCAATGTTACGCCATCTTCGCTGAATAAGGAGGTGAGGAAACAGCAGAAGAAAGAGTTACAGATAGGAGTCGGTCAGTGAGTGCGAAACCGCTGTGTATGTGTGTGTGTGTGTGTGTGTGTGTGTGTGTGTGTGTTACTGTCGTTAAAGATACGTCGCGTCGAAATGAAGAAGTTTTGCAGAGTGTTGAGTGATTGTACCGTCAGAGTTAGTGTTTGAGGGACAGAAAAGTGCAGAAAACAGTGAACGGACTGAGTCAAGGCTACGAGAAGAAAACAGTTGGGAGTTGCAATATCACGAAAGACTGTAGACTATGTTAACGTCAGTAGAAGAGTTTACTGTGTTTTTGTGCAGAAGCTTGGAACAAAAATAAAGTGACAGAAAAGTAGCTGGACGATTTTGTCATTTTGTTATACTGGCGTCAGAAGTGGAATTTGTCGAATTGTCGTTTTGTCACTGTACTTTACATTTTGTTTATATTTTAAAATGTGCTCTACTAATACATGTAGAGTTGTTTCTAACAACAGTCAAGGCGTTTTAAGAGCTGAAATGAGTTCATTGATGCATGTAACGTCTGGCAAGCAAATGTAAGCATGATGGTTACACATACAGGCGATCGGAGAACAGAATTGGCGTAGATAACGCACATGTCTGCGGTGCGGGTTAAAGACGAAGTTCCAGGTTCGAATTCCGACACAATAGCAATATTCGCAGCCACCCGTTTGTAGGACGGGATGCTAGATGCGAGGGAGGAGGATGCCAGAGAATTATACTTTTTTCCACAATCTTGTGGATCTCATTCCCTGCTGAATGACGGCAGTTGTTGACGCTGGTGGTTTGTCGACGAGGTATTAGCCGTATCACCGCCTTTTGGATAATGAGTTGCTTATTTCACGCTTTTAACAATAAGAACAAAGTTTATTTTGTGTTTATTTGTATTTATTAAGGCTTGCTGTTTCCCTTGATAGCCTAGAAACCTAGCGGGATGGCTCCGCTGTAACGTGTGAGGCTCACATTCGAGAGATAGTGAGTTCGATTCCCGTGGTCAATAGCCTGACACATGAGATTTTTTCGGGGTCTTCTCGAGTCAACCAGGTGAATGCTGGGAAGTATATTTACACAGCCCCCGAATTTCCTGTCCTGTCCTTTCATTTCATTTCCATCCGGCTTTTCAGGGCTCTTTGTCAGCTGCGTTGCGAGGTTGGCGCCCCTCCCTGGCTGGTGATTGCGCTTTGTAAATAAAGTTCTCGGTGCCGAGGTGGCGTTGCGGTGGTCTGTCTTAGGGGGCCCACTAGTTGAAATCTGGATGGCAGGCGCGAACCTCGCGTCGAGAAGGACTAACTGTAAAACCTGTAGGGACCTGTCCTTGGTGGATGTCTCCTTGTGGCTCGCCGGCCGCCCTTGGGTACTATCCTCTCATCCCTTCGCCCGGGGTCTGACGTACAAAACGTGTGATATGTGTGGAATCCCCAGCGATATGAACCAGTCAATCAAACAATCAATAGCCCAGAAGTTATGCACAGTAGCCTTTTTACAATGTCGTTGGCATAATAAAGTTTATTATAAAATGTCGTGTTACAAGAAATATTCGTTTATTACTGAACTTGTACAAGAATTCGGGAGTGCATATTTTACTGCAAATGGTGACAGCATTAAATGTAAGTTATGCAACATTATCTGCATCGTTCATGCGTCAATTGTACCTAGTTTCCTCCGTGCAGTGATCACGTGACAGACTGACCTCTCCCACTTGCTATAGTTCATATTCCGCAACATTTCGTTCTCTGTATGAAGGTTCGCTCCCTACTTATCAGTAAAATACATACGTACAATGCAACTACCTAATAATGGAGCAACCTACTCCAAAGAAAGTAAATAATGCCGAAAGTCAATTTAAATCAGAGTGGGAACTTTCTTATCATTTTTGAAAGTCATGACAATAGAACAGTGCAATAATTACATGTGTAAGAAAATCATCTGTTGAAAGACGCTATAACACAGTACACTTATGGTGAAATCATAGTAAACGCAATAGAGAAAGAATTAAAGAGGTTCCTATCTTAGAAAAGAACATTTCTATCTAAGAAATGAGGTTTGTACCAGTGCTTTCTAGATCATTAAAACAAAAGACCAAATTTGGTATTAAAAACTAATTTAACACTGCGCATCGCACGTAAACATTACGCAGTGAGGAAGGAACAGCGCTGAAAAGTGAAGAAGAGACGGCAAGGTGAGCGAGAGAGATAGAGGGAGAGAGAGAGAGAGAGAGAGAGAGAGAGAGCAAGTGGAAGTTTGCACCGAGGTCAGCTTTTCGTAGTCGCACTTTACACCTTGCACCATGCAATGCACCGGTGTATGCACCCTGGGAGGCCCTGCATTACACTAACACTTTCAGACACTGCAGGGGAAAGGGAATCATCTCCCAGCTGGGAATCGAAACCGGGACTCCTCGCACACCAGGCATGTGTTTCATCAACTGAGCTACGAGGCCAGCTGCAAGTGACTCTTGTTTATCGCTTCAACACAAGAGGTAATACTACTACAAAATTAAATGCGGCGAGAAAAACTAACCTCTCATAACATATCAACACCCTCTCACTTATGTTGGGCATGGATATCAAATTATCTATTTCATGATTTGACTCTATGGCAACTCGACCGAAGGGCAATCTTTTGTGCCTCTTCTACTTACGAGGTACCCCCATGAGGATGGGCGAGGTGAATGGATCCTAAGGGCGTCCGGAACGTTGCCACAACAGAGCAGGTGGCAGGGTGCCTACTTCATGATTTATAATGCATAAAATATGATATCCAATTCTTGGATAATCTTAAATTGATAATTCAGAGACAGAATTTTAAACCACTTTAGAGATCATGAGAATTGCCGACAAGGTTTTACACTTTAGTAGCAGCATTTGGTAATTCTGGGGCTGATTTTCTAACATTTAAAACAACTTAGTTCATCTGCACTTACCTGAAATTCCTGGCGGAATATTACATGAATGGGAATAGAAAAATCTTCAATCACACGCTTTTTACAGCGAAGGAGTACTTTTCTAACGTCATTTTCCATGTCGCTGGGCACACACGTATGAGCTCTGTAAGAGCCTGGGATGATTTGCCGTTGCTTCATCTTTATAGCACCACAGCATCGCACTTTCTTTTGTTTCGAGCACACCCAACACGTGATATCGTTCTTTACTCGATGGACCCTATAGCTATAACCGCTGATGAAAAGCATAGGCTTGCCTTTACGAGTAACAGAGAATTCTATATCAGTCAAATCGGAGGAACAAGATGGTTCCATTACGCTAATTGCACGATATGTACGCAAACTGTACGTACGATTCGTTTCACTCTTACGTGTTACTTGCAACGTGCAAGAGATACTGCGGTTGCGTGCGCACCACTGCAGTGGCCCTAGCAAACACGCATTCTTGCGGACATTCCCAGAAGCAGGTAGTTTTTACGAAGCAACCAGTCTTGCAGCTGAGCGACCAGGCAGGACTACATGCCATATGGAGAGAGTGTGATTCTAACAAAGATAACGGTAGTGTTTGCGGCTGGTTTCGTGCCTATGGCCATGCGTACATCTGGAAGTTCAGCCACGATCCATCATAATTACGAGTGAAGTCCAGCAATGTTTTTTCTGTCACGTACTATTTTTCTGAAATATACTCTTACAGTTATAGTAGAATTTATGTTTGATTACTCCGACCTTTTAATACAGAGCAAAATATATAAATGGGAAGGTAACAGATAGGATTGGCCTTTGCCTATTTGCTTATTTTGTTCCTTTGTTTAGAATCGTAGGCTTTGTATATAAAAGTATGTTTAATGCTTACAGGATTAAAATAATTTTATAGTGCCTTTTTCTTATATTATTGCTTAAAAGGCCATATGTCTTTCTTTTTACTTTCTCTACTAAGTATAAGTAGTATGGAAAGTATTGTATTCGACCCAAAAATTCGATGTCGAAGTTTCACCGGAAATGTACGTTTTGAGGTCCCCTGAATCCCAAAAAAGGAATTTTTAGAAAAACGTGCGTGTGTGTGTATGCGCGCGCATGTGTGTGAGTGGTTTTCTGTGTGTGTGTGTGTGTGTGTGTGTGTGTGTGTGTGTGTGTGTGTGTGTGTGTGTGTGTGTGTGTGTGTGTGTGTGTGTGTGTGTGTGAATGGCATAACTCAAACGAAAAGTCAGTTAAAAACGAAAGTTGGTATTTAAGTTGAATATCTTTCAAGCATGCCACACGAAGATTTTGAAGAAAATTCCTCTACCCTAAGCCACCTTTTACATGGAAAACGTTTCGAACATTTTGATTTTCTCAAAAATGTCTAACGGTTTTCATTAAAATGCCGTATGTTTAAGATATTTTATGGCAAATGAAGCGTATGTTTTGAATTTTCTGGCTGTAGCCCAAGTAGTCCTGTTTACTCTTGATGACTTTTGCATAACTGGTAAACCGTAAGATAGACAAAATTTACTAATCTTACAAAATCTTACAAAAATGTAGTTCTCGTTAAAACACACAAGTTATGTCCAGATGCATTTTCTTGTGGAGGTATTCCTTGTTATTTGTGTGAGTTTTTCAATACTTATACTTTTCTCAAATGAAAGGTCGTTATTCACTTGGCGGTGTAAAGAGAACGGAATTTCAAAACCTTCATAAAGCGAGCAGCTTTAAAAGATTTGACTATCGCTCAAAGCTTACTGTTTTCCCATGTTCCCCTTGCACCAACAAGAAATAAATGCTTATCTTGACTAACATGAAGAAGATAGATGAATAAGAGTTTGTAAGGATAGTTAGTAGAAGAGTAGAGAAAGTCATGTGTGTGCAATACTTCAGATTTTTTGTAATGAGAGCTTATGTCAAGATTTTTGCCTGTCGTAATTTCATTATTTTGTTATTAGCGGTTGCTTTTTAATATTATTTATTAATATGATGTTAACCTATATTGCAATTAACATTTCGCGCTGACCCAATGAACTATTTTTGACAACATGCCTAAGGAAGTTTTTAATACCGGCATTCCTTTCCTAACGTCAGCAGTTCCATTGTCTCGTGTAAAATAAGGGTGGCTATTTAGTACAATAAAGCGTACGGCAAATGGTCAATCACAACAACAACAACAAAACTGTAGAACTACGACTGAGAAATCGATCATTTTGGAATCAACTAATTGTTTTGTTCATTCATACGATGGCTATCGTTATCTGTGTCTCACATGGGAGAAAGCATAGTACACTCAAAAAATTAGACGTATTTCATTGCAAACGCAACAGTAGTAGATCCAGTAATAATTACAAACGAGCGTTCAGTTACAAACATTCGTATGAAACGTATGCAACAAAGAAATTAATTAAAACTTATAGCAGGGTTTGGCATAGAAATATATGGTAACTGAAGAGTGCAAATTCAAAGAAATAATGTTTTGATTCCATTTAGAGAATAGTGAAATTTTATAGTACATTTAATATATTGGATATTGCTGGTTCATAGTTGGTTTTTCTATACTGTTCTGTCATTCAAAATATGCCTTAAAATAGTAAATGAGTAAATTATTGTGCCTATCTTTTGCGTACCTACATTACTGATGGTGCCACTTGCTTTAGTGCCTACTTGCCTGTCTATTTCAAGTTTTTCTTAGAGTCTATTGCGCCGAGCTCTACAGAGAGAAAAGCATTGGAGTGCAGAGTAGATTAAGGAGTTGGAAATGGGGCAGTAGAGGGGGGGCTGAATGTAGCGACAGATGCGGTGTGTGACATTTCTGCACGGAAAAACCCCTTAATTATATTTAATGGCTCCCAGCTATCAAGGGTTGCAATATTTGCCTTTGCAGAAATTACGGTTAATGGGGCAACATTTATGGAAAAACTCTGATGTGTTGCACTGATAGGAATTTTTCTTCTCACTCTTGTGCTTACTATTCCTACAAACGCTTAATATTCTATTTGCTTTACGTTAATCGAGACAGTCATTTGCAGAAATGATTTTACTACATATTTCCTTGTAGGTAGAGTGAGAATAGGAGAACACGTTGGCTAAAGCAATAGGCAAATGTTTCAAGAGTTGGTCGCTATGTAAAAGCCTTGAAATTTCGTTCTCTTTTGTCGGGGGGGGGGGGGGGGGGAATAACGGCTTGCCATTTGAGTAAAGTTGGAATATTGGAAAATTCAAAGCATTAACAAGGAATATCTCGGAAATGGTCAATTCCACAAAACTTTTATTTGACATAAATTATGCGCTTTAACGACATCCACATTTTTGTACATTAAGAGTTTGTCTATCTCTTACGGTTTAGTAGTTAAAATGCCAAAGTCATTCAGAGGACTTCAGAGGCTGTTCCTGGAAAATTAAAGACATAGGTACATTTCATTTGTCATGAAAATACCTGAAACATATGGCAATTTACTCAAAATTGTTGAGCCTTTTTGAAAAAATATTTTCGAAAAAAAATTATATGTAAAGAACAGTTTGAGGTGGGGGTATTATTTTGAAAATCTTCGTGTCCAATCCTTGGAATATGCTGAACTAAAATAACAAGTTTGGTCTTTAAACGACTTTTCGTTTTTGAATCGTGTTCTTTATAGACAGACGATCCGCACGTGCAAACATACACACACACACACACACACACACACACACACACACACACACACACACACACACACACACACACACACACACACACACACACACACACACAAATACTTTTTTCTAAAAATGCCTATTTTGGACTCAAGAGTGTCAAGGCATGCATGTCCAGTAAAATATCGATGTAGAATTTTAGGGTGCAGTATAAACTTCCTCTAGTTACTTAGTACGGAGTAGAGAAAGTAAAAAGTGTTCTTTCACAATGTAAGTTTCAAAGATCCAATCAGATTTGAATAATTTAGTGCCATGACCGTGACTCGAACAAAGGATCTCAACTAAGTCACGATTATTATTTCTATAAATAACAAACTGTTTATATAAGATATAATAAATCTATACGGAGAGAAAGATAAAAGGGGTTTTAATAATAAATACCTAAATGTTCTTACAATCATGTTTAGTTAACTTTGTAAGGTAAATATATTCTATTAAAATTAATTTTTGTAAGTAACTGAGATCGCCTTGGAGGTCTACTTGAGAAGTTTAATGGCATTAGGGAATCTCACGGAAAACCGACGATCCATGATTCAAATCTTTCTCAGTCTTCCCTCAGAAGAAAGACTTTAAACAGCTTACATCTCTCCTCAGCAAATTCTTCTCTGCCTGTCTATCACAACCTGAAATAAACGGTAGTTTGGAAGTTGTTCACAAAATACTTATTTTTAAAGACGAATAGATAGCGTATCATGACGTCTCTCGTTTTCCAGAAGAAGGCTTCCAGATAATTATATGTTCATTGAAATTATTATAAATGATATCGTTTCACATTGACTGTGTTATAAAACGTATAGGTATAGGTGGCGTCCCCGCAAACGGGGCAGAGCACCGGATGTCGGCTGTGCTGTCTAATATCATTTCTGGGAAAGAAAGGTGAGGGGAGAGACCCAAAGAACGACCAGATCCAGACGGAGACTTGCGCAAGCACCCCACCTAACTTTTCCAGTTCGAACCCATCCGACACCGTTCAAGCACACCCCACAAGCTTTTTATTCTCCGGGAAGTTGTGACAGTTGTACGGAGTGACATTTGTTGGCATTTATACGGCACACAAAATATTCCTGGAAATGGCCAAACATGAAACATTTAGAAAGTTACAATGTTCTTCTTTTCCTGATTACCCTCCCCTTGTGTAGGACTTACAAGCCTGTGCCTAGGGTCAGACGCCTGTCGGGGAGCAGAGGAACCTATGGACCGGACAGAGTGAAGACCTGGAAGCGGATGGTCAGCTAAGCACCAGGTATGAGAGTGAGCAAGAGGATGATGTGAAATGCAGGCGAGATGGATGAATGGAAAGGTGATAATGGAGCAATCGGTGGAATGAATGTCGGGGGAAACGGATAAACCGGAGAAAACCCATCCAGACGCCGCTTCGTCCACCACGAATACCACATACGAGTCCCTGGGATCGAAGCCGAGCCGCCTAAAGTTACAAACTGCACCGAGATGCTGGCCAGAACAGTCCCGGCCTACTGCATCTCTCCAGAACTATAAGGGCTGGAATGTGTGGCTACCAGGTAATGGTTTGGGGGTGGCACTCGCTAAGAAGAGTTGATATGCGAGTCTCAAGTAGTCTGCATGCTACAGATTAATTTAAGGGTTCATCCTAATGTTTACTCGCTAATAAATTTTCGAGAAGACCAGTTTGACCGATTATTTTTAAATATGGAAGGGAAAAGAAGGAAGAAGTCAGCATTGAAGGCCGATGGGACTATTTCAAAGGCACTACAGACTTCAAGTTGATGGCAAATTAAAAATCATTTGTAGCTTGTATGGTTTACTCACAGACATTACAGTACACAAAAAGGCTATTGCTGGATGGCGCCAAACCATTGACAATTATATGATGTAAATATTATAAGTAAATAAATTAAATACTCATTTAAAGCTTAAAATAAAATAAAAGATAAAATAAAAGCAAATCTCCCTCTGGAAACGACATTGAATGTCTCTTAAAAGTTTAACACTCAGCACCAGGTCCCTTCCAACCACACCGTTCCAGCATGTCAAACTGACATCTTACTGTACTCTTAATGTAATCAAAGACAATCTGATACTACTTCATGATGCCCTAATGCGTCATTATCTACAAAATAAACCACTAACATTTACTGCGAGTATATTCCGAAGTGCACCTTCTGCATTCTGCAATTATAAACACATTTTGCTTTCTTTAATTTAAACCAGGTATTACACATATGCATATTATACCTGGAAATTTTTATTCCAAAACCGGTTATTAAGAGTTGTTAGTGGTCATTCCGTACAAGTGTCCACATTCCACTAAGGCTCCGTACAAATGTCTGTCCGTACAAGCGTTCCAACCTGGTCTACCCGAGACTTATATGAGCAGTTCGATAGACGTTTGGAAGAAGCCTTTATAAGTACACCTCTATGGCCCAGCCGCAGTACGCTGAACACCGTCATCTGGTCCTTCAAATCTCAAATATAAAATGATAGGGATAGGAAAGTCGTAGTAGAAGAGAAACCACTTCAGCATTCACCTACCCGGGAAAACCGCTAAAAAACCCAAGTTCGGAGTGAGTAGCCATCAGGAACTGAACCTGGGATCTCCCGAATACGAGCCTCACACATTGCCTCGGAGCCATCCCGGTCAGTGCCTCTGAAGTGAATGGTCAGCGTTTTGGTTTCTCAATCCAGAGGTCCCAGCTGGGCGAGGAAATGTTTCTTTAATTAGAATTATTCCCTCCTACCTTTTACTGAGTCTAGAAGTATGGAAGTGGGAGTGAATGTGTCTCCTGATGACAATTAATAAAAATCAACAGCAAAGCTTACAGTCAACAAACTGGTTAGGTCAAAGACTCCGATAGAAACACAAAGGTTAAAGGGGGCTATACAAATAGAAATTGGCATTGTTTAGTGCGGCTGCAATGGAGATTTACAAAGAAGAAAATATATTTCTTGCAGAGGAAGAAACAGTCGATGGTTTCCTTAAGTACAATAATAAAGTAAGAAATAATGAGGCTGCGTGGGACTGTAGCTGTTTGAAGTCAAAAGAAAGGAGAGAAACATAAGAAGTGAACGACCAAGTAAGTTATATAAAGGAAAGAAGAAAAAATAAATACCTACATAAAAGCTTACCTCCGCTACCGATACAGGGTGGAAGGTACTGCTTCGGTCGTGCATTAACCAGGGATTCTTCATGATGAGTGTAACAAATATGCACAATACAATTATTGTCAATAAAGAACCGTTTCGCCGGGAAAAAATGTGCCATCTAGTTTCATGACCAATGGATATAAATGGTTTATTATTTCAGTAACTGTCGCGCAAACATTCTGTGAACAATGCTGTAATACATTTCTACCTTAATTCGAAAGAATTTGGTGACAATTTAATGTTAAAATGTCATGAAACGTTTAATTTCTAAGAGAGATTTGGCAACGTCTTCTTAACATTAAATTGTGACTAAAGTATTTGGAATTGAATAAAATGAAATTACAGCATTGTTCACACAATGTTTGCGCGACAGTTAGTAAAATAACAAATATCCATCTATATCCATTCGTGAAGAAGCTAGATGGCTCCAAGTATTTGACCCAAATGATTTGTTTTTCTGCAAAACAGTTCTTTATTGACAATAATTATGTTGGACATATTTGTTGCACACATCATGTAAAATCCCTGGTTAACGTATGGCTGAAGCAGTTTTTTTGTAGTGTTTAACGCCCACTTTTACTACTACGGCACCGCAGGCGGTGACACTGTGATGATACATGGAATGAGGATCGAGTACCGGTGGAATGAGATTGCGGGGGAAGCCGAAGACCCGGAGGAAACCCGCCCTGCACCCCTTCGTCCACCACAAGTCCCACATGCGGTTGCCTGGGATCGAACCCGGGCCGCTTTGATGATAAGTGAATGGTCTAACCGCTCGGCTACGGCGCAGCCGTATGGCTGAAGCGGTACCTTCCACCCGGTATATTATGTAAGATATCCTAAAAAGGTGCAATTTTTTTCACAGTAGTGACGAAAAAAAATGATGTATTCAAAACACTGCTGGATATTTTAAACGGGTACTATGAATATAGGTACACGAAGAACGAATGAGATGAGCGATTTTCAACTCGGAGTGTTTTGAATGCTATGCTTGGACATTTTAATTGCTGTGTGTTACAATAGATTTCTCCTTCTCTAGAATTTGTCTGTTGCATCATTGAACGGGCGATTAACGTGTTTTGCCATTAAGGCATATTACAAAAATGGTGATACTTTCATTGCTGAAAAACGGTCATTTCCACGTCATTACAACGTAAGTACCAATTAGCCGTTACCATCAGTCCATAGAATTTCTAGGCCGGCATTTAGTTTCTTCTGTTTCATTTGTACCGGATTAGGTTTGACTCTGGCGAGGCAGTGGTCTGGGCATTGGAGAGGATAAAAAGGGGTAACGATTTACTAAGCGACAAGAAAAAATCAATACTTCCCTTTCAGGCCGACGTGTCATTGGTTATAACTTATCCAGCCAGTAGTATGAAAGTGCTGTGCTGTCTCAATTAACATGAAGTAGACAAAAAATAAGCTTCCATAAGAATAGTTTATGGAACCTTAAGCATAAAAAGAAACGATAAGGTGTAGAGAAAGTCATGTGAATTTCGGACATTTTGTACCCTCTACTTATGAAATCCCTGTGAATAAGTAGCATGAGCAGATGAACAACGGGCTGCAATAGACTATTTGGATGAATTACTGCATTGAAACTTGATGCTTGTGCGCTGCTAGTGCCAGTTCCCCGTCTCAACACTTTGTTTGAGAACGTGCTCATCTGTGATGCAGAGCGCGTCGCCTTGTGGTTATTAACATGCTGTTGGCTTGTATACGTCTTAACGAACAGGCTTACCCGTAAAGTTCAAAGGTCACACTTAGAATGACAACTGCCAAGTGTAATAACTCAGTAAGGTGAAAGAATTGCAGTTTCTGGGTCGGTAAAGGGAGCTTACCACAACCGCTCCTCACAAACTTGCTTGTCGATGTGAATATTGGCTTGGTGGTGGTGGCGGTGGTGGTGGAAATAGGCAAAACATTAATTTCATGTTCCAAACTACTATGTACTTTGGCCGTAAGGAAACCAGGATCTGTCGATACTCACACGCGCGCAAAATAAAGTTGCTGGTAAATTTCTCTTGAGAGAATCCAGAGCTCAATTGGTATTTATTTAGACTAGTTCTAGGTACAGCTATAGAGGAGGACACTTTGCACATAGCGACTTATATAGATCTATTGTGTGTAACACCCTCTAGGAGAGAAAGGAATGAAGTGAAGGAAGCACAGGAGGTTACAGGCCGCAAGAAGACAGCCCACAGAGACGCACGGAAGTCCCTACTGTATTTGTCTCAGGAGTTTAGTTTTGACCTTGTGGTTGACACAGGTGAAACTGAGACATCGCGCTGTTGTTTTTTTCTCTCGCGCTGACGCTTTACACCCTGCTATACAAGCAACTTATCCTGTCTTTCCCAGTACAATAAATATTACGCAAAAGAGCATCACTAATACATTATATTACCGCATAAAACAAAGCAATTATGATTATACTTTGAATAATAACACTGATAAATTAATTTTATTCTAAACTCAAGAACCACAGTATATAATACTGTAGCAACACTGACACTGTTTACAGTACAACTGCCTTGTAGACAATAATTTTGAACTGCTCGTGTTACTCTGTTTACATCGCACCAAGAAGCTTCCCACTCCATACCACAATTGCGCGCTTAAGAACAAAAACATCCTCCTAAGTCAATAACAGTATCAAACATTTGTCCCAGACGCTACGAACGACCCATCGACTACGACCAAGCAGCCCCCTGTCATTCATGAGATGTAGTCTTACCTTAGAACACGCATCTGCGCCATCTGTCAGGCACCACCATACGCCATGAAACCTAGAAAAAAAAAAGCCGATATCTTGCCCATGGGTAAGACTTTGGCCTGCTTGCTCTTTAAGTCCAGTGGGCATTTTATAATCCGGAATGCTGTGCTGTGCTTTATGCAGTCTGCCACAACATGCTTTAGTGGAGAACGTGTCTGTTAGTTTTGCCATTCTTGCCAAAAGAAGCCGATTCCTCAAAATTTTATATACTGGGTGGAAGTGAAGTCATTACATTAATTTAAACCAGTGATACATCTCGATATTTGGAACACATTTTGTATCTTACGTTTCTGCCTCTGACCATTTCCCATGGAGATATTTTAGCTTTCTCGAAAACAAGCTGGCAACACTGCAGATTGTGTAGTTGTCACTTTCCCTAGCTCAGTACATAAACAAACAGCGTAACGGTGCTTCTTGAGAACACAAATACCCTACCTTGCCCTTCTTTGTTTACTGCGCGCGTGTAGGCCAATCAGAAGCGTTAGCTCCCAAAACATTAAAGCGAAAGTGAAAGTGCCAGATCTGTTTACATCCACAAACCAGCTCAATTCCCTAACCAACCTCAACACAACGTTGTCAAGTTACTGCACGTGTGAAAAGACTGCTTGGAGTATTCCTTCACGTCTTTTAAGCAATTAAATATTTCGAAACCCTGTGTGATGGCGCATAATTAGTACCGAAGCTATGTCAGAAATAAATTAGTCTACGCATCTTACAAGAAACAAACTGTTATCTTCGTATATTCCTGTGAAATTATGCATCCAAGTTGGATCAAAAACCATTTATTTTTTTCGAAATCGGCTGATCAAAGAACAAAATGCCATTCCACTTTTTTGTTTGTAATGCTTCTATGAGGCACATATTACAAGGAATGTAATGACTTCCCTTCCACTCTGTATTCGTCTATTCTCTAGGTATGAAATTTCAGTCACCTAAAGAAGCACGTCCGAAAGATGAGAAGGAAATTGAATTAAAGGGAAATGATGAAAAGAAATTCGTCGTAGATGAGAAACTACCTCAGCATTCGACTGCCGATCAGGAAAAAACAAGAAAAATCCCAGGTCAAAGTTGGCAGTCGTGGAGAATCGAACCCGGGAGCTCCCGAACGAGAGCCTCGCCGTTACCACGGAGTCATCTGGCTCGGTATTTTTACTATTTAGTGAAAAGCTTCAAACTTAACTAAGCGATGGTAACATTGAAGAAAGGTAATATAAAACCAGTTAAATTAATTGCGTCAGTACAACTGCATTCTTTTGTTGTCTATTCGGAGAACAAAAGAATATATACTGTTTTATTTTTCCGTTTAGATTCTCTGTTGGTAAATGGGTTATTCAATACTACTGAAGCACAATACACTATAAGGCCGAGTCCTTGTCTAAGAAAGCTATAAGATTGTTGGAATGGGCTATTGTGATAAATATCACGTTCACGCGTGGGTGGAATACAATTGAAAGTGACACAATGAACAATAAAATTGTGGTGATACGCAGATTTGCTGAAATTCCTAATATTCTTATAGCGGATTGGTAACTGACTCATGAGCTGTTTGTGGGAAAGGTTTTCTTCCATCCCCGTCAATGTTAAATTTGAACTTCATAGCGCATTTTATTAGGAACTGTGTAAGATATCTTCACAGGATGTAGGAGAATTTCTTCTAAGTACCTATAGTGATAAACTTTTATGCACTAATGTCGTTCATTAAGTACGCAATTTTTGATCAGGTTTATTAACTATTTATTTAAAAGAGTAATGAACCAACTTATTAACACCAAACTAGATTTGCAACATTAAGATGTTTTTATGAATAGTAATCTCACTAAAGTTTCTGATTTATATATTAAAAAAAAGAAAAAAAAAAAAAAAACCTCGAGTGGGATTAAATTCACTATCTCGCGATTAAAAGAAAGTATACAGAGTGGAAGGTATTGCTTCTGCCATACGTTAACCAAGGATACCACATGATGATCGTAACAAATATGTCCAATACAATAATTTTTGCCAATAAAGAAACGTTTTACCGAAAAAAAAAGTGTCAAATATTTGCAGCCAACTAGCTTCTTGATGAATGGATATAAATGGTTTATTGTTTGACTAACTGTCACGCAAACATTGTGTGAATAATACTGTAATGCATTTGTACCTTAATGCGAATGAATATAGTCACAATTTAATGCTTAAATGTCATGCAAAGTTTAATTTCTAAGAGAGATTTGGCAACGTCGCGTTAACATTAATTTGTGACTAAATTGATTCAAATTAAGCTAGAAATGCATTACAGCATTGTTCACACAATGTTTGGGTGACAATTAATAAACTAGTTATATCCGTTTATCAAGAGACTAGATGGCTCCAAATGTTTGACACAAATTATCTTTTTTTTTTTTTTTTTTTTCGAAACGGTTCTTTATTGACATTAATTGTATTGTATATATTTGTTAGGCACATTTTTAGGATCCCTGGTTAAGTATGACTGCCTTATAAAGACCACAAGAAATAAATATAATAAATCGAATTTGGGCTAGATTTGATTATTTTGGGAGGATATATGTACACTCGTGTCATTTATCACATCGCCCTTCTCAAAAACCACCAACTTAATAAATTAGATGATTGAACTGCCTTCATATACTACGAGTATTTCTGCTACTCTTTGTGTTGTTTGGTGTGATGCTGTTTTGGTGAAGCTAACTGAATATATTTTCGGAACAAGTAACGATCGTAAACGAGTTAACGGATGCTATACAAACAGACAAATGCTAGGGAGGTTTTAAGAAGAAACAAATGACAGCCGGGGGTTACAAAGTGGCCTAAGCAGTAATGATTGGTGGAAACACATCATATCGTAGGGTCTTATTGGTCATAAGTAGTATGCTGTAGAAAGAGTGAAATGGTCATTAGAGTGGTTGGGCCAGAAGATGGGGGAAATGCCTAAAGTTTGCTGTTTCGTCGGGTAATAACAAATAGTGACACAAACCTGTATCGCAGTCACTGGCTGTAGTGTGAAGTACAGGCAAATGCTTATGTCACTGTAATAACTGCTTCTCCGCTTTGAAAACTAACAAGCGTAGTGTGATCGCTTGTTAATAGTGCACAGTTATTTTCAAGTGCAAGTGTGCATATGAATAAAGTCGAAGAGACAAATATACGCGTTGGGCATAGTGGATACTTTGTAGTGCGGTTGCCATCTGCAGTTACTCTGCAGCGGCTATATTGTGACAATCACACCAAGTGGCACCTCACCCCAATCCTCAGGAGATATGCCACTGTTTGCTCGAGGTAAGATGCCGAATTTTATTCGCCAATTATGGAAAGTTTCTTTGGAAAATGTCTTCAACGTATGTTAGAACATCAAGTAGGGGTCGGTGGTCCGAGGAATCTCTACAAATGGCCATGGAGCGTGCAACGACTGATGTGATGAAATTATTGTTTTAGAGTTTCCTAAAATTATGGCACTCCTACAGAACTCTGAAGTGATGTCTAGTGAAGAACGATAAGACTGCGTCTTCACATTACTGAAACAAGAGTTTTACAGGGCTATGCGTAACAGGACATTGTCTCATCCCGGACGTAATGTCTCTGGCTTCTTCACTGAAGGATGGAAGAAAGATGCAGTGCCAACCAATGCTCGATCTGGGTTTGAAGCTTATGGCATACAACCCGGAGAAAATTTTAGTGGAGGCATTTTACATGTGTGATATGGTTGCTACTGTTGAGGCAGAGAAGAAGGACCAATCCGACAACAGTGGACGTGCTCGAGCTCCTCTCCCAGAGAAGGACAACGGCAGACTTGGAGCAGAGGTTCACAATGATCCGATGCCAGGACCTCTTGTACCATCTTGGATCCGACGAGAGCGAATTAAAAGTAACAAATCCATTCTAGTCAATCTAGAATTAGGGAACCAAGCAAACCAAACAATAATAGTGACTATTGTGTTGATTATGCTCTAAATTGCTAGGATAAAAATGGACTACAGGCAGAGTGAATTTAGTGCATCATTTGCAATAAATAGTTGCATGAAACCTGCACGGAGAAAGAAAACATGTTCAAAAGCGTAGTGGGGTGAGATGCCTAAACTACACTGTTCATAACAAAATTCAAAACACACGTCATCATTAATGGTAGAGTAACGCTAACTAGCGTTTATGCCAGGCGAGTCAGCCGCAATTTTTTTTAAGGTAGGCTACCCATCAAACGCCATGTGCAATTTAGTCCAGTTTTGTGCTTACTAAAACGTATTGCTTGACATTCTTAGAGAGACGAATGTGCAACATTGAGAGGAACAGCGGCTTAAGGGACAGAACGTACCGCTCGCTAAAGTACACTTTAAAAACATGCGGCTCATTTGCTGAGAGTGAATTCCGGGTTTCCAGCCGATTTTACAAACTTTTTAGTCGAATATTCATAGCAACGCAATTCAGCGAACGCCTCTGAAAAAACGGACCTATCATATGCGTACATTAACATCAGGTAAAAAGAAAATGGCGGGTTCTTGTACTTAGGACCGGATTGGCTGTAAACAATTTCAGACATGCCTTATCCACCACAGACCCGTACAATCAAAATGCACATATTAAATAACGGTTTATTTAAATGTTGGCGTAAACTACGTGTCGTTAAACTCAAATAACATGCATAATAGCTTTTGCCATTTAAGTAATAATATTAAAACGCCCAGTAAAGGTTTAAAATTGTCTTAAAGGGCTAAATTACGCACCTAAAGTCGCGAGGTGACAATGGCTTAGTACCTGGCTTACTGGTTCTACGGTTTGAACCTGGAGTGTGCTTTCAGTCAAGCTTCCGAACAGCTGAATATAATTATGCCCGTATTCTGTGCGCTAATTCCCTGGACACGGGTTCACGTCTCGGCATTGTACAATTTTTTATGCTCATCAAAACTTGGAAACCGAATTAACAATAGGTATTCTAATTTTAAAGTTCCCGAGGATTTAGGACATAATTAAAACTTTTTTTTTATGTCTGTATTTTGTAATAGAATGACTTCTGATGATTTGTGTCCCATTGGACTGGTATGATGTAGTATGGTATTATGAATGTCAATTTCCTTCATTCCCCACGCGTATGCTGTTGCACGATATTTTGTGCCATTGCTTCAAGATGTATTCGACAGATGAGTACGTTGATATGGCTTTGATCTGCGGAGAAGCAAGAGCCAATTTACAAGCAACTCAACATCTATACCGGGAGAGATATCCTCATATGCAAGAATACTATAACGTAGAAATATAACAATTACGAATACAAATAATAACAGCTTTACACATAATAATTGTTCAACTAATGTTATTTGTACATATTACGTAGTGAAAAACTTAGTACACGCAGGGGATTAGAACCACCTTTACAGCACATGATTTGCTTAGGAATCTTAGGAATCGTGCGCTCGTTCCAACTGAGCTATCTAGCAACTTCACAGATAAACGATGACAAATACAGCCATCTTAATTGCTTTGGTGGAACCTAGTATAAGGCCGATAGTTTCATGTTAGAGTATAAAATGCGGATTGCATAAACCAGAAAATAAAGGGCAGCTGACTCACCTGGTACAGAAGAGCCTTCTCGGTGAACACAGTTTAGTGCCGAACCCAAACTCTAAATTTTAACCTACCCTTTGACCCTGCAAACTTTAAGTTGGGCATCTTCCCCCGATCTATTCTACAAAATTTCATTTTTTATCTTCATTAGTTTCTGAGAAAATATGCTATTTATGTCAGAACTTTTCATTCACAATACAAGCTATTCGAAATGAAAACGAAGAAAGAATATCTCTTATATCTGCAAAGAAAGCAAATGGCTTGCACGTACCAGGAAGAACATATTTAGCAGTGGTACAAATCTGTAAAGCTTAAGTTTACGTTTCTACTCCAAAGAGTGCAGCAATTATGCTGTTATCCTGCGAAATACTGCAGAATTCAGAGTAATGATACAATGTGATTATTTAAAAAATTCGTAGGTGTTACATTCGCATGACTTTCTTTTCCTACTCCTCAACAAACAATTCCTACCGACCCTAAATGTTAATCTATATAAACATTTGTAGAAATGGTTTTATTACATTATTACAGCCTTGTAAGTGCAATGGGGATAGGGGAACACAGTAAATGTAAGTGAAGTTGAATTTTTTAACAGGTGGTCACTATGTGATGGATTCAGAATTCATTCTCTTTGCATGACCAGAAGAAATGGACTTTGAGAAAAGTGTCTTTTTATCAAACCAATAACAAAGAATATGTTGGAAAAATTATGTGCTTTAAATTACTACACATTCCCTGTGTAGTAATATTTTTGTCTATCTCTTACGGTTTACCTTTGCCACTTACACAAAGGTCATCCAGAGTGATGAGGACTTCAGAGGATATTCAAAGAAAATTCAAGATACCTATACATTTCATTTGTAATGAAACTATCTTAAGCATGATCTTTTAGGGGCCGGGCGGGGAGGAATAACAACTTCCCATTTGAGAAAAGGTATTTTTGAAACCAATAACGGGGAGTGGTTAACTCTATAAACATGATAAAATGAATATAAAATTAAACAAGAAATCCTTCCAGATAATCATTCACTGATTAATGTTAGGTGGAAAAAAGGGTTACTTCCTATGTCAGGATTATATTTAGTACGGCCAGAAGGGTCATGTGACATTTAGTTTCAGCTCATCATCCCCTAAATCGTTGCGAAGAAAAACAAAGTGGGAAATTATTATGGGAAAAAAATTAGAAGCTAACTACCGCACCCACCTTTACAGGGCAAAGGAAAACTTGAAAATAAAGACTCAAAATGCTTGGGGTAAGAGGTATCGCTTGAAGTCATTATTGGCGCCTCATGAATCATCATTCACCAAATGTGGTTACGGTCGAGAGACTTCCTTGAGAGTAACGAAACAAAAACATGGGAATTATTTTGTTACGTGACAATTACACATGAATCGACGGTCGCGATGTGAAAAAGAAAAAGAAGAAGAAGAAAAGAAAAAAAAAGAAGAACATGAACGTTTATCCAAGGTCAGCCAGAAGAGGACAGAAACAAGGTTGCCAAAATCCCACAAAAAGAAAATGCATTATTTCGTGTTCAATCCGCTTCTCAGGGACGTTATTTATTTTTTGAACCTTCTGAGATAAAATCTGAGACCTATGTTTTGAGGTTACTGTCCTTAATGCTATCTAAAAATTCCAATAATGTGTATATGTCATCATTGGAATTTGCTGAGTTTTATTTCTTTATTGCGGAAAAAAATGTTGTAAGCCATTTACCCAGGAAATGTATGAAAATCCTTGTGCAACTTGTCTCCCTTTTACATTTTGTTGTCATTTTTATTAATAAATCTGAGCTTTCAAATAAAGGTCTGTCACACGGAACTACTCACATTGTTTTTGTTAAATTACACAAGCATTGCAGGATTATACTTAAAATGAATAGAAAGAGATAGTTAAAAGAAGAAAATAAAATTGGATTGACTTCTTTATGTTAAGAAACAAATTGCACGATGACTGGACACAACAATGTAATTCTGCAGCTGTTATCAAAACTTATATCTTTGTCTCCATTGAACAAATGATTTAAAAAAAGAAAAACAAAACTGACCAGCAATCCCCACGTTATATATATGTATGTATGTTGTAGGTATGGTGTATAAAAGAACGAAATGGTCAACTCATGTTGGACACTGAGGTGTCATCCGCTTAGCAAATTCAATACACAAAGAAGAATGAGAAGTTTTACAGAATATGAAATAATTTAAAATTATGTTTAGATTGGTATATCTGCTGAGCTGCCTTTTAGGCCCCATTTATGCATGCGATTTCATGCCGTCCGACAAGCACTATGCGATCCTGAAGTCACTGACTTAATGGAAGCATTTACACTATGCGACGTGACAGTCGTATGTTGTACGACCTCAAAAACACATAGTCTATCACGTCAGGCGACACATGCGACAGTCGCAGGGCCTCAGTATACATGGGTGTATATGGTTGGGTATATGCAACTCGCGCTGTCGCATCACGAGCCAGCTAAGTGCTGACACTTTGGGAAACCTAAATCTGTCGTTCAAACTTTTTATTGTGGTTTGTGGGTAGAATGATCTGATGGTCGTCGTTAACATATTCACTG
>CM060964.1:296759544-296872044 GCA_030765045.1 Tenodera sinensis | reverse complement strand
TCTAACCTTACCTTGGTCATCTCTTGTTCTCTTCCGACCCCGATGGTATTAGGGTTCCCGAGGGCTAGGGAGTCTTTATTTTTCCAACTTCTCCATTTCTCTATAAAATCTTAACCCCTAACATGCTGACCTGTCGTGGCATGTAATACGTCCTCTGATTGGTAATCAGAGGATATGGTCGGTGAATTTATTTTGATAACTCTCCCGGTCAGGTCGGTGAGACCCGTAAACCAACGACAGGTGTGGTCCTCCAGACATTCTGGGGGTTGTGTGAGAGCGATGTGACCGCCAAAACATAAAAATATGGTGCTCTCTAAAAAGCGGTTAATATTACTGCTATTGCTCTCTTCAATATAAAAAAAATATTGGAGAGCAAGAGGATTAATGACTTGATTGTCAGAAATCCAGCATTAGCTAACAACAAATTAGGTATTGGTAAAATAAATTGGTTGGTCTGACTTTTGAAAATGCCTATATAATCTCAAATTAGGCCTTTTTGAAGTAAATTATGGTAACATCGAAGCCCTGCAATGTCTATTGGACGGTTACCTCCACAATCTGCACGCAATGTAAATTATTCTTCCTGGAATTCTAATTTTGAGAAAAAAACAGCTAACTTACTGGTCTTCCATGGTGTACTGGTTAAAATGTTAGCCTCTTTTCCCCAAGATCGCACAATAAAAATCTGGAGGAACGATTGATTTTTTTCCGGGTTGCTTGAAAAGATACGCAAAGCCGTAAACCGCTCCTGAGCGAAATCTTCCAGTCTCACTTCATACGTCTAGCACCATCTAACCAAGCAAGATGGCTCCGCGGTAACGTGTGAGGCTCGCATTCCGAAGGTCGTAGGTCGATTCCCGTGGCCGACTTTCCTGACCCATGGGCTTTTTCGGGGGTTTCCCCGGGTCACCAGACGAATACTGGGAAGGATAATTACAGCCCCCGAATTTCCTGTCCCTTCATTTCATTTCACTTTCCTTTCAAGTGTTGGCGATGTGCGAGTTAGTGATGGTGTGTGGAGGGTTTGTGCACTGTAATTGCTGTTTCGACGAATGGGTGGCCTTATAGCTGCCAGTCCTGCCGATAGGGACCACTGTCGAAACCCACTCTGCTGGTGACTGCTTGGTGAAACCTGGTGTCGAGATGAAAAATCTCCAGCACACGTGACCTCCAGATTGAACGTGTCTTACTGACCCCACACGCAGGTTGTTTTAGTACAACTGCAGTGGTGGCTTCGTTTTACCTGCGCGGTAGTAATAATCTCTATGCTGTTATTAACTATTTTGTTTATATTAAACATATTTTGCATACAATAATTATTACAATCACCTACTGTGGTTAGGCAAGTTACATAACATTGAAGTTTATAACCCACTTTTATATTATTGTAATATTCTTACGCTGCCTTATGATTAACATATTTAAATAAACTAATAAGAAACTAAACCCCTAAAAAGTGGAGTCATATCGTCCTTCTTATATGTTTACAAATACAAATATTCAGAAAGTATCTTTTGAAATTGCAAATAAATACCTGTAGGTCACCAAAGTTTGCTTTATGCTTCTGATCATAGTGGCGTTTGATGTTGTAAAGCTTTATATTTGCAAATTGAAATCCGCATATTAAGCAGCAAACTTTCCCGTATTTGTAACTTACAAAAAATTCTCTCTGCCACTCTTCATGAAACAGACGTCCCGACGAAGCCATACTCGCCACTGAATGAGTCTGTTCTATCCCTTCCTCCAGGGGCCTGACATACAATAGCCTGCATGGGCTCAGTGTGGAATTCTCCCTGTGCGTATTTTACCTCTAGCACTATCTAGCGATCATTGAATTAATTACTCGTCAGTGGAGCTCTAGTGGCAGAGATAGCTCAAATTGACTGAATTGCACAATACCGAACAGTAGTTCGACAGTTTCGATAATTTGAAAAACAGTAGATATTAATAAAATAATGACACTCCAACAGTTTCATTTTTTTTAACTGGTCATATACTAGTCAGTGGATATACCAATTTTATTCCTGTTATCGAAAGCCTGATACCATTTTGCTCATAATTGTTCATCGGTTGCTTTTGTGCATGTTAACTTTGTTTACACTTATAAACCCTCGAGGCAGTATTTTCCCCATTTTGCAACACAATTACTGTGGTGCTTGAACATTTATAAAAGGTCAGATGGTTTCAATTCCAACCGCTGCTATATTCCTGAAATACAAACTAGTTTACTATAATGTTTCTCATAGTAGAATGATGCTGTTGTAAACATATGAGAGGGGAGAAGGAGAGAGACAGAGACTATAACGGAACGCTCTTAGGCTGCTTATTATGTTTACAACAAGGTTGTTTTAGTTTGAGATACTTTATAGGAAGAGCACAAGTCGGACTTGCTAGGGCCATTAAGCGACGTCAATGATGTATACTAATGGTTTTAAATATATCTTGAAGTTTCTTGGAACATAGTCAAATGGGGGGGGGGGGACTGAATGTGCGGAAATCAAATGACTTTATCTCCTAGTTGTATTTTATTTTCATAGCCAGCTGCTTTACAAATCGTTAATATAAAAACTTTTCTTTTCTATTCATGTTTTTAGTCATAATAAATATTCACCAAAAATTGAGAGGTAGAATTGGAACTTAAAAATTCAATGCCACATCTGGGATTTGAACCACAGACCCTCCGCTTACCAGACGGGTGCTCTAACCTTAAACTACTGTGGCAACCTGCCAGAATGACAAAATTGTGTTAACAAACTGCCCTAATCACTCAAGTACATACCATCTTAAACAGCGCTAATTACCCCCCCCCCCCAAAAAAAAAATCCTTTAAAGTGATTGTAGGGGAGAGGTGTCTGGTGGAAATCTTCGTCTTCTGAATTATATCATGTTGAATTATACCATATTTATCCCCCCTTTCATTTTTCAGTTATATACAAAATAAATACATAAAAATAACGTGAAAGTGCAAGTGCGACTCAAAAAGGGAAAATTAGGTGCAACACCAAGCTTTTTGAGAAATTCCCTCATTTCAGACTATCATTTGCATCAAATGTTGGTGATTTTTTATTTTTCCTGAAACGTGTCTGAAGAACAAAAAGTCAATTTTTAGACAGAAGCGTGGAAAATAAAATCATATCTTGAACTTTCGTGAATAGCCTATAATGTCCCCCTGCGTTCTCGTTTAATTTTAGAGCATGAGTAACACGAGTAGGGCGCCTACTTAGCACCGTGGCAGTTCGATTCCGGTACCGGCATGGGGATTTTCTCCCACTGGGAGAACTTCTCAGCCTCGTTAGGTCCCTGAGGGGCCACTTGATTGAGAAGTAGCGGCCCCTGGTTACGAAGACCGTTTATAGCCCGGGGGGACGGGGGTGCTGATCATGTCCCACCTCCAGGACTGTACCTCATGCATGGGGGATGCAGTGGCCGAGCGGTAAGACTTTCAGGACCGAAAGTGTCAGCGAAGGCGTTAGATACAGCTTTACGGGGATGATATGCACATAGGAAGTCTTTCCGTCCCTCGTTGTCCGCGGGATTCAGTTAGGGTGCCGGAATATGGAAGGCCCCGGAAGACCTAAAGAAACCGAGGTGCCGTTAAACTTGTGAAACCTTAAGGACCTCTGCCAATGTCTGTACCACTAGCTTGATTCTGGCCGCCCGTTGTCTCCCTCATCTCATCCTTCCTCCCGGGGTGCCCCCTTGGGGGCATAGGTACAATAAGCACAGCCTCAGTGTCAAAACCCCTCCGTATTTCCTATTCCTATTATAACAAATACAATAAAAACTAAACCCTTAGCGCAACAGCCCATGAAGGGCCAAGGCTTGCCGCCCAGCCTCTGGGTCCCCCACCTCTACCCACTACAGGCGTCATTGGTGGGGTGCAGTACCGGCGGGTGGGACGTGGTCAGCGCCCCGATCCCTCCCGATCAGTTATACGGCCTTCTCGACCTGGGGCCGCTACTTCCCCATCAAGTAGTTCCTCAATTGGTCCCCCCGGGACCTAACGAGGCCGGGTGCACCCCGTGAATAAATACAATACCACAACTGAATT
This sequence comes from Tenodera sinensis, assembly GCA_030765045.1. NCBI lineage: Eukaryota > Metazoa > Arthropoda > Insecta > Mantodea > Mantidae > Tenodera > Tenodera sinensis. The sequence continues at coordinate 296,867,993 of CM060964.1, read as the reverse complement.
TAAACAGCATATGGCACACATTACCACAAGATAAAGTAACACTCTTCTATAATACTGCAGAAACAGTTCAAGCAAAACCCCAGTGAATATTTGGAATTTACCAAACAAGCAACTGAAAGTATTTCAATGTGTCTTCAACGTTCCCCTTTTACTTCGTTCTTCACGCTAGCACAGGTATATAATGCCATACTTAGAGCATTAGCAAAAAAATCTGCTCATGACATGCTCACGCAACCCTTACTTAAAGCATTCTTAAGAATGTTTCTAACCTCAATTATTACTGCATAACGCTATTATTAATCGTGATTATTTTCCACAGTGTTGTAAACATGGCATCATAGTCATGATTCCCAAGCATGACAAACCGAGACAAGCCACCCCCCCCCCCCCCCAGTATTATAGTCCTACCAGCCTTCTGCTGCTGTTTTCAAAAATCATCGAAAGATTATTTCCGCAGTTCTTCAATGTCTAACACTCACTTATCCCTGACGCCCAATTTGGCTCTTTTGAGTCACAGGCACAATATTCAATTCTTTTAAAGAAAATAATGTTATTTTGGACATTTCTGGATACATAAAAGGCTTTTGATAATGTCTGACATGAGGGCCCTTTATTTATATTAAAACGTTTTGAGTGATACATTATTCATAACACTCAGACCATATCTTATAAACAGGTAATTTTATTTCGAACATCTTAAGTACAAAGCTCAATCCCAATATGTAAGAGGTATACCACATCAAGGAAGAGTTTTAGCCCCCTTTCTGTATGTAATATATGTCTTCGAAAGCATTAGTATAGAGCAACTTGCTGGCGATATTGCAATCCTTTAAAAGGGCATAGACAACTCTGTAGTAGACTGCGTATAAGTTTGCAACTTTGCAGATACAGTACACTAGTGATGCTCAAATTGGAGAAAAGAAGGCATATCAAGTTTGTAAATGAAGAAATACCACAAGACAAACTCACACACTCTGGAAGAATCAAAACAAAATATCCGCCAGGAAATTGCCAGTATTTCTCAATGCAAACTACGGCGAGTGATGGGTAGTTTCCTAAAGAGGTGTCAAAACTGTATAGACAACGTCGGTGGCCAGTTTCAGCATCTCCTTTCATAAAGTCGGTAAGTAAAGCCTTTAAAAGTAGTTTTAAAAATGTTGTATGGTTTCACCCGCGCCTTTCTATGATAGCGGCAGACGGCAATGGGCACCGAGGAAGCGGACAGGCAAAACACCGCACAGTCGGTTCGGAGGTTTTCTGCTCTCCCGGTATAATATGGTTTCTCAAGTTTATTTCCAGTCTCATGTCTCAGTGTCAGGCAAATATACTAATGAGTATTATTTTTCCCCAAAACAAAAGGTTTATTATGTCCTAGTAGATAACTAGGGCAGCAGTATGAAGGCGAAAAATGCACAATATTTCGTTGTTGGCATCAGCACCTTAAACCTAAGCTGCCTTTCCGTTTTAAAAGCTACAACCTGTAGTATTTGCTAAGTAAAATGACTGATTCAGAATGCTTGGCGTTTAAAGGAAGCATCTTATCGTCCCAGGTAACGCCACACTGTAATTGGATGGATTACTAGTTTTACGACCTTTGAGTCGCCAAAGTGCGCAGCGGCGATTGCAATAAAACAGCTTATAGAGTTGCTTAGCGGTAAGCGCTATTTATGACATCCTAAAACTAGAGAGCCAACTATGGGCATAACTGCAAGAGATAAATTCACCAAACTGTTATGCTCATAAATTGGACGCTTCCGCTGAGGACGAGTTTCTTAAACACACTAAATTCTGTCATCAGACAGCATCAACAACTCAAAGAAGCAGTATGCATATTAGTACTTTCGTAATGAAATATTACTGTAAAAGGTTTGAGATATACTCACACGATCTTCTCTATCCTTTGCCATCTCACAGATATGCCTTATATTATTATGCTGTCCGTATAAAAGATATTACTCTTTTATTAATGTTAAGTTAATCAAAATAAACGTGCTTGCGTAAAGTTATTTCATATTAGGTTATATAGACATTCTTATTCTTCTACAACACGGTTTAGGCCATCTCCTGTTCCTGCTCCTTCCATCTTTACCTCGGTCCATCTTTGTCAGGTCTTGGAATTCTATTTTCTTTCATTCTGTTTAAGCGCTGTTTCCAGTTTATTCTGTATTCTGTTATTATGTTATTTAATTGTTATATTTTTAATTGCCGACGTGCTTCATTGTTTTGTTTTTTTATCTACTCAGCTATGGCTCTGAGAAACTTCATTTCTGCCGTGCTTCTTTTGTGTTGTACTGTCATTGCCCATGTTTCTGAACCATGTGTTATAATTTAGATCGCCATTGTTTTATACAGTTTTATTAGTGAATGGTTTCTTCCTTTATTCTTTATAGTTGTTATTGTACCTGGTAACTAAATATTTTAATATCTCTTTCTAATCCATATATTATTTCACATCACAGGAAGTTAAACTTTGACACTTGTTCAATAGCTTTATTTTCTAATACTATTTTCAACCGAACTGGATGAATGCCTTTAAATGTCATAACTTTTGTTTTATCTATGGATACATGTTTCTAGGTTGTATGTTTTCGCTGTTTGATATAGCTTATATGCCATTTTTTGAAGTTAGATCTCGCTTTTGGGTATCATGATTTGATCTGCCAAAATCATTAGTTTTATATTCATATCCCTAAATTAATTCCTCCTGTCGCTTCTTGTTTCCATGATCTTATCCTGTCGTCTGTTTATACATTAAAAATAGTGGCTGACTTTGGACAGCCTTGTCTGACCCCTTTAAAAATCAATAATGGTTCTCGTTTATTTATCATAGTTTTCATTTGAGCATATAGACTCTTAATTACATTTATTAGATGTTTCGATATTCCTTTCCTCTCTAATATTTCCCAAAACTTTAATCTAGATACGTTGTCAAAGGCTGTTTTTATAATCTATAAGGCGAATATGTGTTTCTAAGTTGAATTCTTTTCGTTTTTCTATTATTTATTTAAAAGAGAAGATGTTAATGCAGCTTCGTCCTTTTCTGTATCCTGTCTGTTCTTTTAATAAAAGTGCTTCTACTATTTTTGACTATCTATTGTATATAATTTTCATGTAAAATCATATGCTGAGCTGAGCAACGTAATTCCTCCATAAGTTTCAGGTTTCGCTCTATCGTCTTTTTTGAACATGGATTTAATTTTTACTATTTTTTATTCTTAAGGAGTTTCTGTATATGTCCAATTTTTATTATATAATTTTAATAATATTTTCTGAAAATTTTCTATGGTATACTTTAACAATTCCGTGTTAATATTGTCTATGCCACATGCTTTGTTATTTCTACTATGTTTGGAACAAAGTAGAAGTAGATTATATAGACGTAGTTTCATTTATCTCTTCATAGATGCAGAAGCGACAATCACGTACTAGTACTTGTGTAGGGAGTAAACGGAGAACCAGGCAGATGGCGGAGCGAGGTGACTCGATGGTAATATGAGTCTTCATTCGGGACGGCCACTCTGGACCATGATTTCCTCGGCGAAGGCTGCGAAGGTTCGAGTTTCTGCCACGAATTTCTTGTCCCCATTATTCCTTATCATATTTTCAGGGACGACGGTTGGTGTGTTGCGGAATATTAGTGGAATTTGCGCCTTGGAAAAGTTTCTCCCTAATAGCCGCTCGATAAGTGGAAGATCCGTGATTCAAGTCCCGGCTATGACATTGAATTTTTCAGTCCTGATTGCCCCTCTTAATCTGTGTCAAGTGTTTATACAATACATATGTATGCATGGGCGTCGCGAAGGGGGGGGGGCCGCGGCCCCCCCTTGGAAATTAATGAACTTAATGTGCTGACTATTAAACTATTATTTTAATTTTTATGTAAAGAACAATTTATATTTAGCGCAAATTTATACGGTTATCCGCAACAAATACTATAACTTTTGACAACAACAAAATAATGAATTAATATTATCTGATAGCAAAATTCTAACATTTGCCCCCCCCCCCCTGGAAAAAAGTCTGCCGACGTTCATGTATGTATGATAAATGATAATGGTGTCTGAAAATCGAGGAGACAGGAGAAAAGAGATGGAAGAACTCAATAAGCTCCTTTTCTTTCTCTCTTTCGTTCGTTTCTTCTTTCTTTCTTGTTTTAATTGTTGAATTTATATTTACAAGTTATGATTAAAAGGTTTCCGAGTTTGTTTGTTTATTTAAAACCAGAAAATAAATAATAGAAAAGGTCTGTGCATCTCACATGAAAAGATTTATTTCGATGCTAGCAATGAAAGCAGAACAAAGGATGCATTGCCTTCTGCACGTACCTCCCATGAGAACTGTTTTCGTTTCAAGATATTCGTGACAAGAATGAAATGAGACCGGAATACTTCGACGTCTGCACTTCTTCACATTGTCCTTTCCTGGCAACGGATACAATTTGACCCAGATAGTACATCGCAGTAGGGATCGAACATGGACCTCAAACTGAGAAGCCACTGTTTCAAAGTAATTAATGATGTAATTTACTCGTACGTAACTCATATTTATGCTGATCAGCAAAACTAAGAAAAGAAGCATAAGGCGAAACCACCCACCCCAAAAGAAGGACAGAAAGTATCTGAAGAGTAACAAATATTATCAGAAGTAATGTCACGAGTGACTGTCAATTTATATAGCGAAGTTGACTATCACGAGTTGCATTTATTAAGATTATTTCACTAATTAAAGGATGATATAGCCCAGGGGTGGGCAAAGTAGTGTCAGCTCCGAATCCACTGTGTACGCAACCCGCATAACATTCTTGCTGGTTAGAGGAGTGGTGCCTCTTAAACTGTTCACAGTGGCGGATTGATACAGTTAACGATCAGTGCGTTTATTTCAAACAGAAAAGAGGTGGTCATACTTTTCCTATGTGAAATTGGAATTAAACACATTATCATCATTCGAACATATGAGAAGACCTTCAGTTTCTGACATAATATCTCTGACAGCAATATGCAGTTGCACAGAGAGGTGGTTATCTGAAACACGAAATCTCAGTTTTGATTTTTCTATGTTCATCAGAGAAAAAAAATGTTCACAGACACATGTGGAGCAAACTATTGCTGTAACAGTGTAACAGCAGGAGCGCATTCTTTCAAACCAACATACGAATATTACCTTACACTGTTCTTTGAACACGTCTGTGTCAACTAAATATCTGCACTTTTTCCCACTAGATCTGTCTGTATATCTATGAGTTCACATTGCAAGTTAACTCTTACATTGACTACATCTACAGTAAAGGGTTTAACACCATTGAAATGTCATTCTCAAGATTCCCAAAATCATGTAATCTATGTGAAATAAACTCGGTTTTTAACTCTTCAAGAATGGGACTACAACTACATAATTAGTTTAACCACTGGCACAGTATCAAATGATTTTATACATTTGAAATAAGTATTTCATAATTTGATTTGTTGGTTAAGAAAGTTGTCACTGTCAAGGTATGTTTGTTATGCTTAGATTGTAAACCTTCTAGAACTTTGGCACACTCTAAATCTGTAATGACAACAAAGAAATAATAATAATAATAATAATAATAATAATAATAATAATAATAATAATAATAATAATAATAATAATAATAATAATAATAATAATAATAATAATAATAATAATAATAATAATAATAATAATAATAATAATAATAATAATAATAATAATAATAATAATAATAATAATAATGATAATGATAATGATAATGATAATGATAATGATAATGATAATGATGATGATGATGATAATAATAATAATAATAATAATAATAATAATAATAATAATAATAATAATAATAATAATAATAATAATAATAATAATAATAATAATAATAATAATAATAATAATAATAATAATAGTAATAGTAATAATAATAGTAATAGTAATAATAATAATGATAATAATAACAATAATAATAATAATAATAACAATAATAATAACAACAACAACAACAATAATAATAATAATAATAATAATAATAATAATAATAATAATAATAATAATAATAATAATAACAATAACGACGACAACGACGACAACGACAACAATAACAATATTAATAATAAATTGACACTAAAACAAATTCACTACCCAGTCTTAAATCATTCGCTATTTGCTTGCTGGCAGCCAGTCAACTCATAAGCGATATCCAGCTATTACAACATTAACCCTAGCATTACCCAGGGGGTGGGGGGTTGTACTTTATGCCCACTTTCTGTCTGTAATTTTTTAAAATTTTTTCTTTTAATTTTTTGATTAAAGCCATGAGTTAATACTTATGTCAATCACTGTTTGCGCTATTGAATTGCATATTTGTTTCAACGTTTTCATTGTTGGTCCTTTTGAGAAACAATGAAATATAACGTGGTCATAAAGTACTGCCCCATCGGTACAATGCCATTCATGCAAAAAAAAAAAAAAGGAACAGTTGAACAATGTTACATATTGCCTTTATAAACATGACAAGGTATAATTATCAATTAAAAAAATGTTTTAAAATTTGCTGAGATATTTGCTATGGTCACCTTCGTTGGTAGTATAAATTCTATAATAAGTGAGTGAGTGAGTTGGGTTTAAGGGCCCATCGACAACCAGGTCATTAGGGCCCGAAGTCCGAAAATAAAAACAAGCAAATTAGTAAAAGCTCACCCCTAAAAGGTTAAAACGTCAAAGTTAAAATAACTAAAACCGAAAGTTAAAAGCACTAAAACGTGAGTTAAAACGGCTAAAAGTTAAAACTGGTAAACGCCTTGTAAGACTGTTAAACAGCTAAGACCACCCTAAAATCCTAATTCCGCCAGGATATTTAAAAAAAAAAAAAACACCTTACACTTGCTTGCCAAAATCAATCTTGGCAACAAACCGCAGTCCTGTAGTTACAACTACTGGGTCGTTGCCTAAAACAGAGCATAGTGCAAGGCCCAGGCCAACGGACTGGCGCTCACGAGCGTATTGCGGACAATCAAGAAGGACATGTGTGACGGAGAGTGGAACATTGAATTCTATAATGAAGATTGGCATAATATCTAATGTGATTTTTGCAAAAAGTAATAGTTCAACAGTGTTAAATATTACCTTTATAAACATGAGAAGATATAGCACCCAATTTTAAAATAAATTCGTTTTAAAAGTTGCTCAGATATTTTGTTACCAGTGGTGGTCACAAAGCCCTTGGTGATCTAAGTTACGGAATAAGGCTTGGTAATGCAAGGGTTAAGCCAAGATTTTAAAACTAATGCAAACCTACCTGTCACTAATTTCCACCACTACCTTAGCAGTCTCATTGTTCTTTTATACCGGCCATATAGTTGAATTCGCCGGGATGCTTAAATTAGATGAGGCATATGGAATTGCTACGGAAATCCAAAGTTCGTGATTTCGAGTAGGTACCGTCCGTGCTAGTGAATTTTTAAAATCTGATTAAACTTTCAAGTCACGTAACATGCCCTGCCCATTAGCATTTGACATTAACTTTAGATGCTCTTTGTTCGTTGCCTTATTAATTAATGCCTAGGATGCAACAAGAAAAGCAGAGCCTGTAGCAATGAGATTTCTAAGGAATACTACACTTTGTTGGACAAAAGGAGGAATGATGACATAAGAAAGGAATTAGGCATCTTTAAACTAACAGAGAAGATACCTACATCAATAATCAGATGATTCAGAAGTTATTTTTTGTATCATTTTTTGAACGTTAATAAATATAGTTTTCTTAAGAAATTGACAAATTTTAAAATATCGCATGTTTGCAATATTGGCATGAGCAAGAAAGACAGATATTCATCTTGATTTTTATGCAAATAGCCTAGCCTGTGAAGAGCTCTCCATTCTGACTGAATTTTGTACTCCTGGGAAAGCATAATAGATACACAAAAACTTACCTAACCTACATCGTCCCATCGCAACGCACCAACCGCCGTCCTATTATCCTACAGCTCTGAAAACGTGAGGATGAAACGGATGAAACGAAATGATGATGACAGGAGAAGAGATGGGGAGAAGAGCAACCATACTAGTATTGGCCTACCGACCTGGGAAAACTACGAAACAACCCGAGGTTAGAGTAACCGGCCCGACGGGAATCGAACCGAGGACCTCCCGAATGTGAACCTTATATCGCGTGTAATTCGCAATGGAACTCGTGTGAGAGTATCACATACAATTTTTCTGAACATGTCTCTACTGATCCAGGGAGCCTCTGAACATTAGATACATACATAAGCACGTACCCACCTACAGAAAAAATCCCGAAAATGAAATGTTTGGTCGAATGCAATAATCCTCCTCTAGATGTACAGTAGCTATAGCAAAAACGTATAAATGACAAGGGTTATGAAAGTGTGATAGGTTTTATCCTATAGCCAACCACGCGGCACTGTGCAGAAATTAATTCACGCAAATGGAGGGGCAAGATCTGAATTTATAACAGCTTTTATCAGGTTTATTTGCAATGGAAATGTGTGGTAGGGAGTGACTCCGCGAATCCCACCAGCGTTTGCAACACGCAAAGCCTCGTCTATTTTCGAACCAGGTGATTTTCTATCGTGAAACAATCCCTGCTTGCAATATATGTTCAACATGGCCTCGACGCCTACCTCAAACATCTCAACAGTTGTTACACATGCATACATTTAGGATTTATTTTCTGGTAATTCACACCATGTGAACTTTCAAATCGACATCTGCTACATTGTTATTTCCTCGTCTGCTTACACGTGGAAGCTAGAGAAGTTATTAAACTCCACCTCGAACTTGAATACAAAATTTCAAGCGACATATATGTATGTGTAGAGGTCCCACAAAAACCCTCGATTCCCCGTCTAGATAAAGTCCAAGCAGTCACCTTTTAGGAAGCAGGCGATTTCCAAAACATCTTCATCCTAGACAACGCTTTACTAGAAAAAATGCTCTTATTTTTTAAACCTGCTACAACTTTTTGTGAAGAGTCTGTGAACTCCTCTATTCTTATTGAATTTTAAACCCTAAGTCGTAAGGGATAGCAAAGAAACTTCGCCAGCAAAAATGTAGGGTTCATTAAAATATATATTTGATTTAAGTAAGTTTTATCGTACCACAGCTATTTCCGAAATATCCTTTATTGCAACGTTTAGTTTTTTTTAATGTGTTGCAGCATCCATGCAGCAGTTTTCAAAGTATGTGAATCCTCCTTTCTATTTATTTAGTTTTTGTATTGACTAATTTTTAATAAAACCAGACTTGAGATATTAACAGTTGTATTCTTTTGCGCATTGCGCATGCATAATAAATCCATATAGCTTAAATTATCACCTCTAGATGAACATTTATAGTTAATAACTAGAGGTACAGTCACGCGCGTTACAGGATAGTTGGGCACGGAGAATGAATGGCGTAACGGTACCGCGCAGCCGTCGTATATGCACGCGCATCAGCAGACGCCTGCAACTGTGTACACGCGAGAGAGCAACAGCAGAACCCATGTGCATTAAACTTGTATCCCTTTGCACAATCTTCAGCCCTCTGTTAGTAACTTGAGGTGGATAGAAACACAATGTTATATCACTAGTGCAATTAATATACAGATGATTTATATAGAACTAAAACCTTTTCTTTCTTTGTTTGCTTTAAAACAAATGATGCTAGCCAAAATTATTTATTATATCTCAAATGTAGACCAACTTTGAGAGATTATTCAGCTCTATAAAATATTGAAAATATCCTTCTTCCTGCATAACTCCAGACGTCCTTCCATGTTACTGGCCACAAATTGGTGGACTGTGTTTCAGTACACTTAACATCTGTATAATGCAGTGTTTCAGGTCGTCCAAATCTGACGATCTGACGATTGTCTTTTAAGCAACACCATAGCAAGACGTCCGGTGCTATCAAGCCAGGAGATCTCGGTATCCACAGACTTTTTGAGACTAAGAATCTTTCATTAACGCCATAGATTGGTTTGGGGTATGTAATGTTGAAAATATCCGTGATCCTGCTCTACATTGTCCAGTTGTTCAACAATCTCGATTAAAATCCATCAGTAAGAGCAGTGTCCGCAGTCTAGGTAAAAGAAAAAAGAAGAAAAAAAGGTCCCACACACAAAATATCACATTACGGATATCGCTCACAAAACATAGAGTTGAAGTGTGCGTATAGTTGCTTCATGAATGACGTGTGGATCTGAACGATCCAATAGCGTGAGTTCGAGTTCACGTAGCAGCAAATGGAACCATGCTTCATCTTGGGATTTTGAACGCCTGAAACCAACGGCAATACTTCATTATTTTATCATTGTCTACTCCCTACAACTGATGGGTAACTGTAACCCTGTATTATTTTAGGTGAGCACTTTTCGCAGCTCTCTGACATTCTGAATAAGTGTGACAAATGTGTTGATGACAGCCCCAGTCATGCCCGGACGTGCACAACAATCGTAGGCAGTCTGGAGGAACGATGTTTCCTTTTACACTCACCAGTGATCTAATTTGTTTACCAGAGTTAGTGTCGTGCATCTTTCAGGAGGACTGCGAACACCAATTCTATCTGGTGTACTCTGTACTCGGCAACTCTGGACGAATTGATCAGGTAACTCGCCAAGCATCCCGACTCCCAGAAAGTATTAATAATAATAATAATAATAATAATAATAATAATAATAATAATAATAATAATAATAATAATAATAATAATAATAATAATAATAATAATAATAATAATAATAATAATAATAATAATAATAATAATAATAATAATAATAATAATAATAATAATAATAATAATAATAATAATTAATAATTAATTAATAAATAATAATAATAATAATTATTATTACTATTACTACTGATCACATATGCTTTCGCGAAGATGAAAAATAGAAAAATTGTCTTAATACATAAGCCGTAATGTAATTCTTGTTTTAATTAATGAATAGCTCAAGTAGTAACCAGTAGCTACTCCTCTTTCAATTTTTCTATCATGATGTAACTAATATATTTAATATGTGTATTTGTGTGTGTTTCCCAGCTGACCCCCTCCCATGCCATTACATAAACGTGTGCGATCTGTATGTGACTGACACCTACTTTAAACTGGACGCATGGAGTATATAATAATAATAATAATAATAATAATAATAATAATAATAATAATAATAATAATAATAATAATAATAATAATAATAATAATAATAATAATAATAATAATAATAATAATAATAATAATAATAATAATAATAATAATAATAATAATAATAATAATAATAATAATAATAATAATAATAATAATAATAATAATAATAATAATAATAATAATAATAATAATAATAATAATAATAATAATAATAATAATAATAATAATAATAATAATAATAATAATAATAATAATAATAATAATAATAATAATAATAATAATAATAATAATAATAATAATAATAATAATAATAATAATAATAATAATAATAATAATAATAATAATAATAATAATAATAATAATAATAATAATAATAATAATAATAATAATAATAATAATAATAATAATAATAATAATAATAATAATAATAATAATAATAATAATAATAATAATAATAATAATAATAATAATAATAATAATAATAATAATAATAATAATAATAATAATAATAATAATAATAATAATAATAATAATAATAATAATAATAATAATAATAATAATAATAATAATAATAATAATAATAATAATAATAATAATAATAATAATAATAATAATAATAATAATAATAATAATAATAATAATAATAATAATAATAATAATAATAATAATAATAATAATAATAATAATAATAATAATAATAATAATAATAATAATAATAATAATAATAATAATAATAATAATAATAATAATAATAATAATAATAATAATAATAATAATAATAATAATAATAATAATAATAATAATAATAATAATAATAATAATAATAATAATAATAATAATAATAATAATAATAAATATAATAATAATAACACTAATACTAACACTAACACTAACACTAACAATAACAATAACGATAAAATTAATAATAATAATGATAATAATGATAATGATAATGATAATGATAATGGTAATAGTAATAATAATAATAATAATAATAATAATAATAATAATAATAATAATAATAATAATAATAATAATAATAATAATAATAATAATAATAATAATAATAATAATAATAATAATAATGACTGATCACTAAATCAATAGTCACATAGGGGGCGAAGGATCACATTTTAACACATGGTGCAAATCTATATAAGCAATAATTATGGGAGTTGCTCCAAGCTGCCACTTGTACCAATCTATTTCTCTTCAAATAAACCAGAGAAAGTACTTGTAAAAATCTGATGTGTTACACTCACACTCACATGTGTGCTGAGAGGAACACGGGGTATAGTGGGAAGGATTGCGGATCGAAATGTACTCATGGCCAGGAAATCCACAACTGATCTACAACAGTTCCACTAGTCCAAGGGATTAAACTGCTTGGAAATATTGAAAGACGTAGATGCCCGGAGAGAGGAAGGAACGGATAGGAACACGGGACTTTTGGGGAAGGATTGCGGATCTTAGTTCACTCAGGGCCAGGAAATCCACAACAGCTGATAGTGAAGTTCAAACACTGATTTTAATCTAATACTTTTTCAACAAAACTCATTTGAGAAGTTTCAAAAAAAGGTTTGGAAAAAGCTTCGAATTAAAAAAATTTCAAATTAAAGATTTTGAAAAAAATTGGAATTGAAAAATTGCAGACAAAAAATTAAAAATAAATTATAGTTAAAAAACGCTTTAATAACAAACCGAACTAAAAAGTAGAAAATAATTTTTAAGTATGAAAAGTTTGTTTTATAGCGATATAAAGTTCACCGGTTCATTATAATTAAAATTTTATAGTAAGTTTAAAGCAAAAATTAAGTTATATAAACAAAATAATACATTTTATTATAGAAAAGCGTGGGGTGCCTGGCATCAAATGTTATAAATAGTTCATTGGTACTTATTTATAAAAATAAAGTTATGATAAAAATTCCGCAAAAAGCAAAACAATTTATTGTAAAAAAACGTGGGGTGCCTGACATCAAATGTTATAAATAGTTCATTGGTAGCTACTTACAGAAGTAAAGTTATGATAAAAGTGCCCCCACTTTTTTGCAATACAATTCATTTTGTTAATATAACTTAATTTTTATTTTAAACGTACTATAATTGTTTTAATTATAATGAACCAGTGGACTTTATATGGCTATAGAACAAACTTATCATACTTAAGGATTATTTTCTATTTCTTTAACGTTTGTTATTTAAGAGTGCTTTTTATGTTTTTTTTTTTCTTTTTGTTGGTTTTTAAACTATAATTTTTAGAGATACATATGTGCCTCTTTTGGGTCTTAAATAAGTATTAACTTAAAAACTCGTGTTGAGAGAGAAAGTTGCTGCTTTGTGCCCTGCCCAATCCCTTGCGGTAGCTATCTATGCTTCTTTGTTTGGTATTTCCGATATATATGCGAGCGTTTACCTTTCATCAGTTGAACTTCATTTCCTCTTATTGTTTGCGTGTCGTATCTCGCATTCACAATGCTTACTTTATTTAATATAAAAAGTGTCGGGCTGGTTATTCTTTTGTTCTCCCTATCTTATCCACGGTACGTGCTTTATCCATGTGGTTGTAGTGCTCTGTTAGGTGACATCACTAACCTCTTTTCGCTTTACTGCTAACGTGCTAAACTATCCTGTACAATCAATAGTCATTCTTCGACATGCCCAAGGTAAAATAATGAGTACTTACCGAGAAGAATGCTTTGCGATGAGCACGTGACCTTGCATTGTGTATGTTCCTTCTTAGAAGCATCACATCTTCCATCCTCAGTGCTTCAACGCCAATATGCTGCAGTTCTAAGGAGATCAACTTGGAGGGTCTGCATGAAGTATCTTCTCTTGCCTTTATTTTTATTGAGTTGCTCAGTTTCTTTCGGTTAAATATTGCAGCAGGTTGCCTTTCATGATTATGTTGGTTGTATTTTTCTACTAGCTTTCCTAGGTGGGTTAGAAACAAGACATCAGGCAATTAAAACATATTTTAATGTACGGTGGATTGAGGCTGTTCAAATCAAGTCAGTCTCGTCAGTCAAAGTCACACATGAATATTTTCCCATAGCAGTGATTAAATCATACTAAGTCACACGTATAATCAGTCATCCTTTGAAGGCGTTGCAGTAAAACTTAAAGTTCAGGTGTCATTTCGAGTGGACAATAAATGTCAAATTTCATTCTGCTCTCACCACAAGAAAATGCGGCCTATAAAGAAATTCTGGAACAAAAACTGATGTTGCATTCATATGAATTTCTCATCGTTTATTATGTATCTCTTCTACAATCTTTTCTTACTGTATCTTATTTCTATGTTAATAGAGATAAACCTTTGCAGAAATAAGATCCTTCGTTACAGTGCGTGGCTGTATTACGGGGATTGCTTGCCCTGCACTGTGCTGTTTCTGATTCTGTTCCCTCTTCGCTTTCTCTCCTCTCCATGTGCTAGTTAATTACTTGAGAGTTTCAGTGCTATAGTGTGCTAGTGCTATTATCATATCAGAAAGCTCGGCTAGGTACCTTACCATCAGGATCTTTGGTATGATTCCTGTGTAACAATAAATTCTTGTGGAGAAGTGAGATGGTGATTTATAGAGAGATTACCTGTCCGGTTCGTAATCTTGTACACACATTTAAGGTCTATACTTTATAAGAGATCGAAAGTAATTGGACATTTTTTTGCAGAGAAGAAAAAACCTCCATGAAGCAGGGGAAAATTATGACGAAGTCTAAAGAAATCTCTGATATAACTAAACAGGAATAAGGAATTTCGCAAACCTCGGCTTGGAATGTCACAAAGATGTTTTAAAATTAAAACCCATAAGATAAGATAGTTTAGTAGTTACAAACACACTATAATTTGAAGAGGATTAATTTCCGCAATTGGGGTTCAGTAACGTTAATGATCTCTCTATTGACCGGCGTTTAATTGTCTTTTAGGGCGAAAAATGGTTTTATTCACATGGCAATGATGAATAATTCATCAATTATTGATGAATGTATATGCAGATTTTCTTCTCTGGCGGCACAAACACCTCATTTTCAACATCCTCTGTGACAAAGTTATGTGGTTATTATAGTTATGATTTGCATGAGAAATCCCTGCGTTTGAAATTGAGGAGCTATGAATATACCAGGTGAGTCAGTCGCCCCTTATTTTTTTTTTTTTGAAAGGTAGGCAACCCATCAAACGGCATGTGCGCTTTCGTGCAGTTTTGCGGTTACTAAAACGTATTGCCTGACGTTCTTAGAGAGAGGAATGCGCAAAACTCAGAGGAACAGCGGTTTACGGGACAGGACGTACTCCTTGCTAAAGTACACCTAAAAAACATACGACTCGTTTACTGAGAGCGAATTCCGGTTTCTAGCCGATTTTACAAACTTTTTATTAGAGTATACATAGTAACGTAATTTAGTAAACGCCTCTGATAAAATGGACCTAACATGTGAGTACACTAACAAGACCAAATTAAAAGAAAATGGCGAACACTTGTTCTTAGAGCAGGAATTGGCTGAGAAAAATTAGGCAAAAATTAAGGACACTTAATTCATCCACCCGTACAGTCAAACGCACATAATATTAAATGGTTTATTTAAATTTCTGCGTGAACTACGTCTCGTACATCTCAAATTGCATGTATAATAGCTTTTGCAATCTAAGTAATAATATCAAAAACGTCCAGCAAAGGATTAAAACTGTCTCAAAGCTAAATCAGGCATGAAAACTCGCGAAGTGGCAATGACATAGCGCCTAGCATACAAGTCATACTATTAAACTCTGAACGTGCTTTCAGCCAAGTCTCGAAATAGCTGAGGTGAATTATAAGTGTAGCTTGTGCGCTACCCCCGAGGAACACAGGTTCGTGTCTCGGCATTGCAATTTTTTTTAATGCTCATCAAAACTTGTAAACCGGATTTACAATGATCTAATTACAAAGTCCCTGAGGGCTTAGGAATCATAACTGAAATTGTTTTTGGCTGTCTGCATTTCGTAGTAGAACAGGTACAAAAGTAGAACTTCTGCCACATTGAACTGGTATGGTGTAGTGTGTTATTATGAATGCCAACTATATTATGAATGAACTGATATTTTGTGTCATTCCTTCACCACGTATTCGACAGACGAGTACATTGAGATGCCTTTGATCTATGGAGAAGCAAGGGCCCATGCACAGGCAGCTCAGCATCTATACCGGGAGAGATATGCTAATAGATAGCAACAACACCATAAAATAATTACAAATTAAAATGATAACAGCTTTTAACATAATTGTTCAGCCAATGTTATTTGTGAATATCTTACGGTAAAAAAAAAATAACAAATGGGGGGAAGTCGAACCACATCCACACCTGAGGTGCAAACGTCAGCTGTCTAATTACGAGTGTATTAAAAGGCGATGCTCTAAGATCTATAGTAGTACCTAATAATTTTATTGAGTGTGTAACTAAAGACATCCATGTCCAATACCTGGGTAGAACCTAGCATAGGGACCAATATTTTCATGTTAGAATATAAAATGCGGATTGCATAAAACTGGAAAATAAGGGGCAGCTGACTCACCTGGTATACCGGGTGTTCTGAAATTCATATTATAAACTTCTAGGGCTAGTAGAGGGAACTGAGTAGACAATATCAATATTTTAAATAGGAACCCATGTCCGGAAACGAACCGTTTCCGTGCTACAAACCATTACAAGGTATCGAATTTGCCGATCTTGTTATGCAACCTGATAGACAGTATATGACGTCAGGCGATACCTGATGTGACGTGACGTTTCCCCTGCTATGATATCATGCCTGGAGTCCCATTCACGCGCTTGTGCAACTCCGATAAACATGGTTGAGTACTCATTTGAAGAATACACGGACATGGCGTTAGTGTAAGGCGCCGTGGAAGGGAATGGAAGAGCAGCTGGTCGGTTATATCAAGAACGTTATCCACAACGCACGATTCCATCACATACCCTTTTTGCCAGAATTGTGCAACGGCTCCGAGAACGAGGTACCTTCACCGTCGATAGAAAGGGCTGTGGTGATCCAAGACGAAACCGCACCCCCGAATTTGAAAAAGCGTTGAAGAGGGTCCATCAACAAGTACGCGAACTATTGCACATGCGATGGATACTTCTAACAGCATCGTGTGACGGTTCTTCGCGAGCAACAACTGCATCCTTACCACCCCCAAAGAGTACAGGCGTTGCAACCAGGAGATTTTGTACCACGTGTTAACTTCTGCACGTGGTTTCTGCAACGGTGCATTGACGAGCCCCAATTTCCATTAAGAGTTCTGTTCATTAATGAATGCCAATTCTTGAGGGAGTGTATTCTCAATTCTCGGAACACCTATGTCTGGACAGACGAAAATCCGCAGGTGACGCATGTCAGGGGATTCCAACAAAGATTTTCCATCAATGTCTGGGCAGGTATTGCAGACGGTCATGTGATCGGGCTATCCATTTTTCCTGCCACGTCAACGGGTGTTTCGTACTTGATCTTCCTACGGAACGTATTGCCCCTATTGTTGGCTCCCGTGCCACTGAATGTATGGCAGGAACTGTGGTTTCAGCACGATGGTGCACCGTCGCACTTTACACTTAACGTTCGGGAAGATCTTGACCGAAGATTTGGGCAAAGATGGATGGCCGGGGTGGTCCTAATGTATGGGCCCCACAATCGCCGGATTTAACGCCATTGGACTATTTTCTGTGGGATATCATGAAGAGTTGGGTGTACGAGACTCCTGTAGAGATCCAGGAAGAACTGCTCGCACACATTATGGTCGCTGCACAAGAGATTAGAGGCACACCAGGAGTGATTGCACGAGTGTACCTGATTCGTCAGTACAGTGTGTGCAATGACATTGGTGGTCGTCACATCGAGCCTCTGTTGTAGTGAGCAGTTTCAGTACAGTATGGGACGCACCAGGAGCAGAAGACAAACAAGTTTGTTTTTTCTACTGTTGACACGAGTGCTATTGTGATCAATGTACTTGTTTTGTTTCTTTGGTATTACAGTATTCGATTTTCCTATGTAATGAGTTAAACGTCATTTTATTCTGAGCCTAACGTCACACCACATTTGACGTGGAACTCTTCTGACGTCATTTTACTGCCTACCCGGTTCAAAACAACACCGGCAAATCCGACACATTGTAAAGATTGTAGCACGGAAACGGTTCGTTTCCGGACATGGGTTCCTCTTTAAAATATTGTCTACTCAGTCCCCTCTAGTAGCCCTAGAAGTTTGTATCATGAATTTCAGAACACCCGGTATTTGACTTCTCCTGTAAACAATGTGCTTCTCGGTGCCAAAAAAATCCTCATTAGGCCGGTGAGGTGCCAAACGAAGGCTCTGTAGTTTCATTAGACATTTAGTTATAGATAAAACGGAGGTGCAGCAGGCCGAAGCGGTAGACTAGTCTTTAAGAGGTGGCTCACTATATGCTGACTTTGAAATATTTCAATGGCATTGTCAGAAGCAGCTGAATGGTAACAGCTTTTCAAAAATGACAATTGAACAATTCAAATTAATAATTACGGATATTTCAGAAATTTTTGATGTCACAAAGAAGTTGTTTATAATCAATCGTTTTTGCAGAAAACTGCATTTTTCTGTAGTAAGTCTTTGTCTATCACTTATGGCTTACTACTTTTGCACAAACTATACAAAATTCTTTACGAGTGAACAGAACTTCGAAGGGTGTCCCCAGAAAATTCAAGATATACTTGCATTTTATTTTCATACAAATATCTTAAATCTGTGACTTCTAATAAAAATTGTTACGGTTATTTTGAGAACATTAAACATATCTAAATTTCTCCATGTAAGGATCATTTTTTATTTTTATTTATTCATTGTAGTTTAATTTAGGCGGCGCCGCGCCTCAGTGCTTAGTCTGCCCGTCCCTCACCAAGATAGCCCGGGTTCGATCCCAGGGACCATTTGTGGTGAACAAAGCAGCGTCTGAGGGCTTTTTCTCTCGGTTCTCCGGCTTCCTCCGTCATTTATTCCACCAACTGCCACATCATTACTTGTTTTATCACCCATTTCATCCTTATTTCATATCATCTTCCTCACTCTCATACCAGACTTCGAGTTGTCCCTCACGATCCACGCAATGTTAGTACCTCAGCAATGCGCACAAGATCTTGTTTTCTGAGAGCTCTATAGCTTGTTTATATGATGAAACTGTAATCGTAATGTTTCTCAGAGAGTACCGGAGTTGTTGTTGTTAAACATGTTCTCGTGGGAGGAACATAGTGTGTGTGATTGAGGCCGACTGTCAGTACTCATTCAGTCTGTTTCTGTAAATGTGATACCCTGATTCAGCACGTAAAATAATATAATGTAATGAAAATAAGTTAGGAAGCTGAGCTTCAAGAAATTTTAAACATTTAAATTGTATGCTGCAGTACACGTAATGGACTCCAAGGAAAACTGCGACACTATTACGTACCCAAAAACGATAGCAACTAAGGATACTTTTTAAAACATTTAATAAACTAGGTAATGCCATTTTAATATTTTAAAAGCTGAAGCTGCTAAAACACAGTCAACCAAAAAACATCGTATATAATACGTGTTTAATATAAAACACACGGTTAATCACACAATGTAGTTGTATGATGCAAGGCATCTAATTAATATTTCTGTCTCCAGATGCTAATACTACGTATTGATATGTATGGCAGACAGAAAATTTAATGGTGGCTGATAGCTGACCACTACTACACTCTTTCCTGTTGCACAAGTGATATTTATACCACCGTCTTTACATCATAATTTCGCAGCGTGTTGCACACCGCCGCAAGGCGTGGCAAGCGTGTAATTGGATTTTCTACTGGCCAGCTCATCCTGCCACCCGTCATTAAACTTTGTGTCAGTCATAATTAACGAGTTTCAGCAATAATAACTAATTCCTTCTAGCAGGCATACTTACGCATAAGCAGCGAATATAGGTAATTGAATTAGAGGTACTACGTACTTTCTATAAGTTGCTTCCGTAACCGTTACTCAGTAACCAGTTGCTTTCTGTTCCCATAATATTTGTGATCGTTATAATGATGTAAACGTTACAACAGTATTACTAGCTCTCAAGGAAGCGGTAAAAGTAACTTCTTTGAGATGCAGATTGCTCTTAAAATAAGTTAATTAGACAATCAGAGGGTAATTTGAATGTTATGAAATGGCAAAACTTTTCCAGCATAGTTGGACATCCGGATAGAAACTACAGATATGCAAAGAGATCAAATCTGGGTAAAGAGTACACAATGTGTAGATTTTATAATCGCAATTCTCTCTCTTCTACGTTCCAGTGCGAAGATAAAAGGTATTTTTAACCAATTCACCATTGCCAAAACAGTTAGTGAATCGGCTTAAATGCGTAAAATATCAGCGAAAACACGACCAGGCACAGATTAGGAATGTGTCAAATAGTTATTTTCGAATAACGATTATAACTGTTACAGAGTGCTAACTGTTACATGCACTTAACGGTTACCAGTAAAACCTACCTGCAGGTTTCAGTATGAAGGAAGTTGATACAGACTTACTTCGTTATTTGATGCAGCCTATGTATAAATAGAAGTTTCTCTAGCTTTGTCAACAGTTTGATTATTATGGTGGATCATAATTGCAAAATGAATTCGTAATGTGATCCTAAATACCGTATTTTATCGCATAAGCCCTCCCCCCTCGCATATTTCCTTCCCCTATGATTTTTCATCACTAAAGATTATTTACCTATTAAACTTCGCATAATTCCCTCTCCTGGTTCGTTCTTATTGAGCGGCCTTCAAATGACTTGATAACGGACAACAATCGACGCAGCGGTGCCTGTCACGCACATCAATGGACGCAGTGCTTGCCATAAAAATACTCAAATTGCCATTGTCACAACGTATCGTAAAATTGAAATGTGAAGTTGCAGACGTGTTTCTATGTCAGTTTATTACAAGTCGTCATATTGTTAAGAAGAGTTTTAAAAAAACTGATATTTCTTGTGCCATTAATGGTTCTGACGACATGTTGTGGAATATTGAAAATGAAGATGTGTTATCTGAGCCAGATATAAATGAAAATAGTGATGATAGTGACGAAAGTGAGACCGCAGAACAGTCAGAGAAAATAAACAATGAAACAATACATTGTAGGCCCAATGAAACCGTGGTATGTATCCAGTTGAGACGGGAACTTCTATGTATATATATTTGTAATTTTAGAATCAGAATGTAGATATATAGGACTTTTAGGTATAAGTATAATTTTGTATTATAAATTGTGTAGAGAAGCCGCCTTTTGAAAGTATGCTGACCTGAGCACATTTCTGAAGGCCAGAGGACAAACCTCTTTTGTCATCTCGCGCCGAGGGACGTTTTGCCTAAAGTCCAAGGACACAGGTGGGGAAAATACAACCCTCCACCATAACGGGACTAGAGAGAAAGTGCGGGGGTGAGATACATAAATAGGAAACATTGGAAGAGAACGGGGGCTGACTGTTTTGTAGCGAGGTCGCTACGAGGGTGAACCTGTATCGCGAATATGTATAGTTTCGCGCCAAAAACGTCGATGTGTGAAAGGCGACAGTGATTAGCGTAAGGTGAAGTAAATAGCAATCGTACAACGAAATACCAGAAACTCGCTCAGGTCGGCACTTCGAGGCAATGACGTGGTAGAGAATCAAATCAGAAAACGTCTGTGCTGTATTTGTCATCTAACCTCGCGCCTGGGAAATATCCTACTCATGCCTACCTAATCCCAAACAAGATCTACGCAGCGGCGCACAGCGGAGAAGCAGCTACTGCACCGGATGAGCTACCGAGTATTTCATGTGACAAGAAAGAGACTGTCACAAAAGGGGCACCCAACGTGGTGGTTTCCCAACCCCGTTACACAGTTCATTCACAAATTACTGTATACCTATATAACTTTTACATAATACTACATAGTTTCCCTTCATTTCTGAATTCCTAGAAGCATCACTGACATAATTCCCTCCCCGGTGTTTTCAAGCAAATTTTTCGAGGAAAAAAATGGGGGGGGGTGGAATTACGCGATAAAATAGGGTATATACCACGAGATGCAGATATAGCAAAGGAAAATACATCATTATTGCCGACATTAACATTACTGAAGTTAAGCATATAACTACTTAAATATTCTCCTAGCACAGAGCTGGGCAACTGGTGCTCACTGAGTTAACGACGCTGTCAATTGCCAGGATCATCTCAACTGGAATTCCGTCCCACAGGAGTTGTTTTACATACTAATATATTTACCGACATGGATCTGTGGCTTTTAAACACACTTAAAAACCATCGGTCTGGGCCAGATTTGAATCCGCAAACTTAGGAGCAGTAGGCCAGTGCTTAACCAACTGAGTCACCCAGACCGAGAGAGGGTGAGAGAGAGGTAGAATTGCAACGTCCAAACACCTATTATTAACTTATATGCAAAATATGAAGATAATCTGAGGTAGCGAAGCGGATAATTACTTGGCATTTTTCTAACCCTCCTCAACATTTGCTCTCGCTTTGTCCCGATTTAAACTCAATAACAAAAAAGTTTCACACTGCGTAACTTTTGCGGTGCACAGATATAACATTTTCCGAAAACATTTAATTTAAAAAATTGTAACACTTGATGTCGAATCGTCCGTCCTCCTTTCCACTCTCCTACTCCGACTGCTGCTTTCTGATGTCTTCTGCTCCGGCTGCTCTGGCATGCGACTTTAATCTCAGGGTATGCGTGGGTGTTTGCGAATAAAACCAGAACTTCGTTGAAATACTTTTATTCTCACCAAAATAAGAAAGCGTGAGATTTGCCGATCGTTTTAAATTAGTTGAGTCGTTACCGTGTCTTTACTAAGACAGAAGATTGTTAATATTAACTATAATGTGTCCTCACACTTGAGGATTCGGAATACAAGTCCCGTAGCTGAGATGCTCGCTCGGCGATCTTGGCGGCACGTGTACTGCCCCGTCGGATTCTGAAGGGCAACTGTACTGCCCCGTCGGGTTCTGGAGAGCAACTGTAAACAACCCTTTCTCTCCGGGTTCTCGCAGGCCAGTCCCTGTACGTTATGACGCTCTCTATACCTTTCACTTCCTAATTAGCAACAGGGTTTCGAAGAAACGACCATCCCTTGTTTTCCGGCTCACACCGGCACTGAGCGATTTCCAGGGAAACTGGTCTTACTGGGTCTCGCTCGACTACCTGAAGCTCGCCCCTAATGACTTGTCTGTACCTTTTCGTGCCTTTTGACAATTTTAGTCACAACTAATCTCCCAGATCCTGTAACTTTATATATGTAACGATTTTAACATTTTCTGATTATTTAATTCCGCCAGGTGATGCAGTATTCTATCCATAATTATGGCGTTCACAATTTCGGCTTCAAATGCCCCCCATAGACATTGTCATATTATACAATAATATTGCAATGTTTATGTCTTGCCCGAAAACAATTTTCTTCAAAAATATTACGCGATCGATCGGCAAACCTTGAGCTGATTATATACACTTTTTTTTCTTTTCTTTCACAACTGGTTAACATCAATTCATTTTATAACTTTAACATGGTTATGTTTGTCCTGTAAACATTTGTCATACATACATACAAATCACCCTTCACATAAATTCAATTAGAACATTTGTACAAAGTCCACACTCAATAAATACATAATTATACCCTTTTTCATGATTACAATTGTAATTATCTTATCGACTATTATTTACATATTTCTTTTATCTTATCTTCCGCTTCTATATAAAATTTTGCAAAAGTCTTAGCTGGTTTAGATTGTTTTTTGTTTTTTTTTTTCTTTTTTTTCCTTATAGATACGTTATCCACTCTTTCACTTCACTTCACTTCACTTTTCGCTTTCACTTGGTTGTTTTTCTTATATCTATTTACAATTTTTTTTAAATACTATCCGGTTTGTACATTCATGTTCTAACCAATCTCAGGAAATTCACACCGATTA
This sequence comes from Tenodera sinensis, assembly GCA_030765045.1. Classification (NCBI taxonomy): domain Eukaryota; kingdom Metazoa; phylum Arthropoda; class Insecta; order Mantodea; family Mantidae; genus Tenodera; species Tenodera sinensis. The sequence goes on along the minus strand of CM060964.1, from coordinate 296,843,876 downwards.
CGTACTCTCAGGAATATTTAAAGGTTCCCGATAGGGTCTCAGTAGCTGTTTATGCCATCGGCCTATAGATTTGCTACTTTTCTTATCCATTAGTTCCAAGGTATGCTCCCCAAATTTTGCTGTAATTATTGCAGGACCTTTATACAATATTTCTAACCTATGATTTCTCCCCTAAGTGCGCTTCGCTCAATCTATTTGCTTGGTTCACTTGTTCTCTTAACAAATTTTCTACTTCGATACAGTCATTCACCCCATTATGTATCTTTATTTTCTTCTCCTTCGAGTTTAATCTGGGATCTTTATACTTATTCATTTTTAACATTATTACGTAGATCATTATATCCTCTATACGCGACGTTTTCTTTATCAATATCATTATATTCTTCTAATTTAACTTCTGCTAATTCCATTGCTCCAATATTTATTACTTCCACGACAAATGTTATCTCCTGAATTTCTTCATCTATTTGATCCCTTGCAATTATACCCAAATTACCGTCCTCTAAAACTGGCACGACAATGGTGTCTTTTTCCGTAAAAATTTTCAAAAATCTATGTTCGAAGTTCACAATAGCGTTCCAAGCATATAGACTATCATACCCGATTATAAGATCCGTAACTAGCCTAGGTACAACTGAAAGTAACAAATTAATAATTCTTCCGCAAATCTCAACATTTAACAGGGCCTGAAACTCTACCTTTTCCTTTCTCTTTTCCTGTACTCTTCACGTAGTTTGATGCCAATAAATACAAAAGTTCACACTTAATACTTGTTCACAATTATACCCTCTTTTCATAATTACTATTCAGTACAGTTATTATAATTACCTTATAAATGCTATTATTATAATTTACATATCTTTTTTTTTTGTCATAAACCTAATCATGTCCGTATACTCATGGTAGCTATTTCCAGAACAACACCTATTTCTATGGAATTATCCCCCTCTATCTCTGGAAAATCTAGTTTCCTGTACTAAATTAACTTGGACGTTCCGTCCTCTTTGAAAAGTTTCAAATTGACCCCTATGGTTATGGTGGAAATGATTTCTCCTCCGATACTCGTAATGGTTACCATTTTTTGGTACGGGACCTTGATATCTTTCTCGGGTGTCATCACTTCTAATATTTCCTGACGGTGCCCCCTGTCCGAAAAATATTGTAGGAATTTTATCTACACTCCTAACCTCTTCTCCCATTCCTATACTAATTTCTTGTTTTACAATCTTTATCTCTTCTCCCATTCCTATACTACTTTCTTGTTTAACCATTTTTATTTTCTCCTTAACCTGCTCGTGATTCTCCCTATCCTCCAATCTCACGTTATCAATGTCACTCCTAACCTTGTCCTTAAAACTTTCTAAAACTTTTTCATGGTTTTCCATAATACTCTTACTACTAGCTTTCATCTCTTCCCTTAACTCCTGATAGTTTTCTAACTTTACTATCTCTTCCCTACTAGCTTTCATCTCCCCCCTTAACTCTTTTTGACTATTTTCTATTTTCCCTATCTCGTTTTCTAACTTTCCTGTTAACCCTTCGTTACTATTTGATATCTTTTCTGTTAACCCTTTGTTACTCTTGTCTATCTCTTCTGTTAACCCTTTGTTACTATTTTCTATATTTTCTATTAACTCTTTGTTATTATTTTCTATCTTTCCTGTTAACACTTTGTTACTATTTTCTATCTTTCCTGTTAACCCTTTGTTACTATTTTCTATCTTTTCTGTTAACCCTTTGTTACTATTTTCTATCTTTTCACCTAAAACCTGATAACTAGTTTTCATTTCTTCCATTAACTCTTTATGACTACTTTCTAACTTTTCTGTTAAATCCCGACTAAGATTCTGAAAATTAGTTTTAATTTTTCCTTTAATTTCCGGTTCTCTTTTTCTAACTTATCACTAACTTCTTGTCTTACAATTCTAATCTCCTCTCCTACTCCTGTACTAATTTCTTGTTTTACCATATTTATTTCCTCCCTAAGCTGCTCTTGGTTTTCCCTAACCTCTAGTCTCACGTTTTCAATTTCATTTCTGACCTCTTCTTTAAAACTTTCTAAGACCTTTTGTTGATTTTCTATTTTATTCCCTATTTCTCTCATCTCTCCCCTATTAGTTTCTATCTTTTCTGTTAAAATCTGACTATTAGTTTTCATTTCTTCCCTTAACTCTTTAAGGCCATTTTTCATTTCTTCCTTAAAACTATGTAACAGCGCCACAAGTGACCCATATGTCTTATTGTCCATGGTAAAACTTTGAGTTGGACTTTCTTTGCTCACATTACTCTTCCCTAACTGTTCTGCCTGATTTTGCAAATTCCTATCCTCTACATTTTCTACATTCTCTATACTATTATTTACATCACCCTCCTGAACATCCATAGTTACATCAGCCTGTTCTATCATCTTCCCACTTCTCAAATACATCTACTACCAAAACATACAAATAAAAGTCTTTCACTCAGTACCTTTTTATCTGCTACCTGCTACTGCTGCTTTGATGCGGATGCTCTTGTCCTCGTGGTCCTGGTTCCCTCTGGTGTTCTCGTGCTGTTTTGCTGTTCAGCTCCACTGTCGTCCCGTTCTACTGCTGTTCGGCTCCACTGTCGTCTGATTCTACTGCTGTTCGGCCACACGTTGTTGCGCCATATGATGTCGACTCGTCCGTCCTCCTTTCCACTCTCCTACTCCGACTGCTGCTTTCTGATGTCTTCTGCTCCGGCTGCTCTGGCATGCGACTTTACTCTCAGGGTATGCGTGGGTGTTTGCGAATAAAACCAGAACTTCGTTGAAATACTTTTATTCTCACCAAAATAAGAAAGCGTGAGATTTGCCGATCGTTTTAAATTAGTTGAGTCGTTACCGTGTCTTTACTAAGACAGAAGATTGTTAATATTAACTATAATGTGTCCTCACACTTGAGGATTCGGAATACAAGTCCCGTAGCTGAGATGCTCGCTCGGCGATCTTGGCGGCACGTGTACTGCCCCGTCGGATTCTGAAGGGCAACTGTACTGCCCCGTCGGGTTCTGGAGAGCAACTGTAAACAACCCTTTCTCTCCGGGTTGTCGCAGGCCAGTCCCTGTGCGTTATGACGCCCTCTATACCTTTCACTTCCTAATTAGCAACAGGGTTTCGAAGAAACGACCATCCCTTGTTTTCCGGCTCCACCGGCGCTGAGCGATTTCCAGGCAAACTGGTCTTACCGGGTCTCGCTCGACTACCTGTAGCTCGCCCCTAATGACTTGTCTGTACCTTTTCGTGCCTTTTGACAATTTTAGTCACAACTAATCTCCCAGATCCTGTAACTTTATATATGTAACGATTTTAACATTTTCTGATTATTTAATTCCGCCAGGTGATTGCAGTATTCTATCCATAATTTCGGCTTCACACTTAACAGAATAAACATAGAGAATTCAAAGTAGGCAGGTGGCGACACTATAGTTTACTCTAGCTAAGAAAACAATATAAACGTAGTCTAGCAGTTAGTTTATTAGTTAGTGCGTGATGAGTATTGAAACAGCAAATATCGGAGTTTTACTGAAAAAAATGTTTTCTGTAGAAATTTGGGCCTATAGAAGTGTATAATGGCCCTAAAAAGGATATAACCTGTTAAAGAAAAAAATTAACTCCATACTATCATCTAAGGGTGAGACAAGCAATAGTTACTTTGCATTCTTTACTTTTGGAAATTTAATGCGTAACTAATTACTGTTTCATGGGCGTCGCAAAGGGGGGGGGGACAAGGGGGTGCCGTGCCCTCCACCCCCTTGGAACTGAATGAATTTAATGTGTAGTGAAATACTGACTATTAGACTATTGTTTTAATTTTGATGTAAAGAGGAATTTTTGTTTAGGACAAATTAATACGGCTATCTGCAATACATACTACAACTTTTGACAATAGAATAATGGATTAATATTGTATGACTGCAAATTTCCAACATGCGCCGCACCCCCTCCTTGAAAAAAGTGTGCTGACGCGTATGTACGGTTTGTCTCCATTACTTCTGTAACCGTTACATTAAGGTAACGGTTATGGTTAAATGTAACCGATACGTTATTTTCTGCCTATCCTTGCGGCCGCAACCTTCAACGTCATCTGCTGTGAAGGTGACTGTGGAGTTGTAGGATACTTCTTCTGACTACGAAAGTGAATTTTTAAAAATTATTAAACACTACACAAGTACTTGTTAATTTATTATGGTAGTTATTTTAATTTAGGGACTTAGTAACGATTTTTAAACTTAGAATTTGGTGCTTTTGGCTACATTAGTCGGCAAAAATGGTTACAAAGCAGCCTACTGCACGCATACATACCATTGGCGATCTTCATAGTTGCCCTGCATGATTTGACTGTGCAACACCATCTCTCGACATCCTTTGCCAGAAGTTTGTGTTTCCGATATTTGTAACCATCTTCAACAAGTAGTATGTGTCCACGTTCACTCAAAACCGTCTCCATATCCCTTAGTTGACACTCAGTTGGCGCACCTTGTAGAGATGAAACAGGTTTAACAAAGTATGCGAACGCTCTTTCCGGGCCGCACTACACATACAGGTCCGCAACTTACGCTCTATCCGGGCCGCACTTCACGCAGCTCACCGAAATTCCGTTCGATATCCTCGGGCGCAATGTAACCTCTCAGGTAAGGGATACCCTGTCGTCACAGAGGGAAATAAATGTGTCAGCGTTGTAACTGCCAAAACGCTCATCTTCAGTGGATGAAAGAAAGGAAAAGCAGCAATGTTAAACATTAACTATTGTTGTTGAAACTCCAGTGAGGGTTTCATTGTGCTAGAAGTGTATTTCCAATCACTTCGTTTCAGTCTTACTTTTCTGTCTACTTTTTGTTAATCGGGATACAAGTTTGTAGAAATTTTTTCATTACACATTTTGTTGTAGAAAGAAGAATGAAAACCTGAAACAATAGTCAGATCTTTAACCCTAGGCAGGTAATGGTACATTGAGTACCCATGAATGGTTAACGCTCGTCATTTTTACTACTTTATTGAACATTAATAATATAAGAAGATATAGAGCTTTAATGTGGAAGCATTATTTAAGAATCCTACAGTGCATCTCACTTTAACTCCGATCACTAATTGCAATTGACACATGTCACAGCCCGATGTTCCTTGCAGAATGCCTTTCTGCAACGGTTACAATAAATGGTTCTTATTCTCGCCTGTTTTGCAGGGCATACCTATACAGCAAACAGTTTGCTTTCCTGGTGGTGCTAGTGCTAGTGGTAGTGGTAGTGGTAGTGGTCATGGTTGTGGTGATGGTGGCGGTGTTGGCGGCAGTAAATGATTACCTAAGATGCCAAATGTAAGGGCACAAACAACATGAAACAGTGGAATAGACTTACCTTGTCTCCTAGTGGAGTAAGCTACACTATAGGTAAACGTTCGTCATATTTACGAAGTCAGGTAAATATAAATTCTTAAAACGCCGTGAGCATACTGAGTCATAGCCATGACCTCACTAGGAAGGTATTCAGACTAATGAATGTTTATTTGCAAAAAACCGTATCAGTGAACGAAAATAAAATTTAGCGTCGAAATTTTTACGAGCCTTACCTGTTTAGGGCTATAGTGTGTGAAAAAATGGAAAGTAGAAACACACAGCACTATATTCCACAGGGCAGTCGGTAATCTTTAACTGCCTAATCTAAAATCCTTTACTATGGATTGCAAAGGTGCGATTCGCCGCACCCCGCTTTGCACTATTCCACCATATTATGTTAACCTAGCGTTTTGTGCTGTCACGCCCTTTTTGCTTTGTTTTTCGTCGCGTTCTTAGGCATCCTTTCATTAGTTCCTTTTTAATCCTATACACTACTGCTTCTGAACACCCGATAGCTTTACCTGTTACCTTTACTGCCTTATTAGTACTCATTTGACTTGAAAAAATAATGTAACATACTCATACAAGGAAACAAAGGAGAATTGCAAGTTAGTGAAAGCCTCAGTTGTTAATCTCCAGAATTTCTGGCTATTATTACACAAAGCAGCCTTGTTTGACGTGGTTTATGATTAACTTAAGTGTTTCGTTTCACATTTGGTGCCGCTTGTGAGTAAATAATTGTGAGTGTTGTGGTTTGCATTCGGTTTCTGAACCGCCTAACCTAAACGTGTATTCCAACACTCCGGTGCACTGAACAGTAAGTCATCAATTAGTAATGCTCAAGCCTTACAGAGTATGTTGTTCCTTATAAAGGAAACCGCCATTGTGACTGATTCAGTCGATTATGCCCCCACTATCGAATTTGTACAACAGTTAGCTGCTAAACTTTATGCATCTCTTATACGATTTACTTCAAAGATTTCAAACAAAAGACTGTTTATCTTAGCAATAAAGAAATCGCAGATGAGCTCATAACCAAGCCTAAGGTAATTACAGTAGCAAGTCAGGAGTTTGAAATTACACCATTGTTATCCCGTGGTAAAAATATAATTTTATACTAATATGTGTCCGAGCAACACACATTATGTATTAGAGAACAAACTGATGTAATTTGGAATGCAAACCCTTGCACCTTATGGGCAGCCTTCTCCGGCCCCAAACCGTCTCGCAGCTTGAGTTTTCGCCGGTAAACCTTCATTGCTCCGAAAGCTGAAGAAAAGCGCCCTGAATCATTTCAAGAGTTAGTTGATAATCTACCACAATGGACATAAATTATGCATTCTCTGATGTTCCAATCTGCTTCAGAGATAGCTGCTGCACCTTCTGGGTTTCGCCTGCGACTTCTTGCAGGCTTTTTAATGTATTTGTTTAAGATAGCTTTATAATAACGTTATAACTAATTACTGTTTATCTCCATTACTTCTGTAACGTTCTTTGAAGCCGTGATAAGAAGTCCCACGAAAAGTTTAAGATAACTCTCAACAGAGATGAATTCTGTTATCATATTCCGCATTGTTAGAAAGCATTGTAAACAATTATTGTGTAGTCATCACAGTCAGAGCAGGTGGTATACTAACCCCACCTCTCCTATTGTGCAAGTGTGCAAGTCTCCACTATTGCATATCTATGCTTCAGGAGCGGGGGAGTGCCACGACGGTCTGGACGGGCTGTACACAAGCTTATATTATCATAATGAGGTAGACACTAAGTACTAAAACACAATCTCCTGCGAGCTTGAAGTAATAACACCAGTCAACAAAGAGCATCAGTCACGATTGGAACTACGGCCAAGTTACCAAGCCGTATGACCGTAGGAGTAAGAAGGTTGATAAACCTCCATTTAAGCAATGTGTTAGAAGCCACGTCCATCTCTTCCGTTTCCCTGCAGACCCCTTGGACAGCCCAAGGTTAGCCGAACCAAGATTGACACGCCCGCTGCAAACCTTACGATCTCCTACAGCAGGCCTGGGCGACTCGCACGATACTTTAAGCGACTTTCATCTTTTTATGTGCTAAACATGCATTTATCAGTCAAGATTGAGAGCAATTTGCACTCTCTGAGCACCAGTTGTCCAGCTTACCCTACAGTTAACATACATTTATTTCGACTATAATAGCCTGCTGCAGCCGATAAATAGCGCATTTAAAGCTGTATTTTTATACTAAACAATTAAATAAATGTCCAGAATTGCCCACTTATATATGCAATATCGATGGCTGCAGCACAGACTGCAACCTTATGTAGAAACTACCCTTGATACACAGACACACAGATTGTTTTTCCTAGAAACAGTTTTACTGTTTTTAGACGCAGTGAATCTCAAAATGTGTGCTACCGGTGAAATCTCAGTACCGAAATGTTGGGTTGGTCTATCTAAGAGAAAATGATTCTCGATTAGCGCAGTGAAGAAGATACGCAGATTACCTTGATGAAGTTCTGTCACGAATGCAGTGGTATATGTTCCATTTGATTTTCTAATTTTGACAAACACAATTTCCATGGAAGTGCAGAGTGGAGGGTGGTATCTTTGTCGAGCAGAGCGAAGCTATAGTGGCAGGAGAAGATAAGCCCTTTGTCATTCACGTCATGCTTTCCCAGCTATACAACGTGACACTCTCTGCATACATCCGTGCTTCCCTTCTTTGGCTTATCTTCTTTCGTTTTCGATTTTCTTGCTGTACTTTGTTTTTTTGCTTTTTTCCCTCTTTTCCACATAGCCACCGCCCTATTTTTCTCTCATATTTTTTCTAGATTACAAAGTGAAGGATCAAATGACCACTTTTGGCAATTTAAATGGTAAGCACAAATCGAGCAGGATGGCTCAGGCGGTAACGTCTGTGGTCCGCGTTCGGGATGTACCGGGTTCAAATCCCATGGGCCGACTAATCTGACTGAGGTTTTTTCGTGGTTACCCCCAGCCACCAAGGTAAATACTGGATTGAATATTTAACACCACGACTCGAAGTTTCACTTTAATACTAAAACAATAGTAAAATGAAAAATACATCTGTTCACCAGCTCATGGTCTTACGAGAATAAAGAGGAGAGGAGAGACATTCCACGTAGTGTAACCCGAGTTTTCTAAACTTCCACGTAAACGTTATTTTGCTGGTTACGTTGCCAACTTACCCCCAATGTTATTCACGCTATTTTACTCACTGCTAATTTCTCTTAATTTCACACAAGTTACTAGTATTATGTCGGAAGTATTGAAAAAAGTGGTATAGAAGTAGATACATTTTGCGACAGCCATAGCTACCTCTTGCACATACACCCCTCCACCCATGCAGTGACTCCAAAAGATAATTACCTCCAGATTAAAAAACCTTTATCAATAAATTGGCCGAGAAAATTTTCTAAATTTTAATGTGCAGAAAGAAAAAAAAAAACCCTTATTATAGTCAGGATACTGGTCGGCTTTCCAGTTGCATCATAAAGGGACGGCTCTGCCCTTCTCTGTGGTAAAAGTTTACTGCATATTTTATATTTTCCATTTTTAAGAAACCTGTGAACAATGGTGCTCTGAGTTCGGCAGCAGTGTCGTGAATGTGTCAAGCTATCCCAAACATGCGGAAGCGCAAGTGTGAAGTAAACATGGCTCATAAGTGCCATAGGTTTGTCAAGCTGCACCAAGTCCGAAATCAGAGAGGGCCAAGTGGAAACTTAAAACAGCGACGCTACTGTACCTACTGTTAACTATTTCCGGTGTGTAAGGGGGTAGAGTGGATTTGAACCACGAATCTTCCGGTCTCCGTCTGGCTGCTCTAACCACTGAGCTACCATGGCCATTGTGCCCACACGACATCAAATTCTCCAACTCACTCCATTTTCCCGGTGAACCACACAAGGAGACCTCAAATACATAAAGTTAACATACCCTAATGGCTACTTAAGTAGTTAAGTCCCGGGCTCCATAGTTTAACCAACTATAAGGTCAATTAATTTCTATATTCACCAGCGTGTTTAATTTTTTGTTTTGTAATTTTATTTTATTGGTTTTATAATTCTTTTCCTTTTTGAAAATTGTGCATCTTCTTGAAACTTGTTCATGTGTGGTGTTTACAAAACACACAAGCTTCAGCTGCCGTTGTGCGAGCACTGCGAACCCCTAGTACTCGTGGTACTTCTAATGTTATCAAGGCGGGGTCATGACACGCTATTATGTTCTCCGGTACTAATATGGAGAGCTAGTAGACGATATGCTAGATTGCTATCGGTAGTCTTCCCCTTTGAGGTTGACGTGCGTAAGTGGTGTATTCAATTCCGTCCTGTGAAAGCAGGGAGGTGGGGGCTTCTTGGGAAACCAGGTATTGCCCCAAGGAAAGACTCCACGGAAGGAGAGACACTCGCTTAGCCATTCCGTGGTTTAGCGTTCTTTTCACAGGAATGTGGCTGTAAGGATTATGTTTAACATCAATAACTCTAGGGTTTTCTGAGAAAGATTACGCCAAGAAGATTGAGACCATGCCACTGATGATGTTCACCGCAGATGTGGACGAAACGCTTGGACGTCCAAATGCCAGCAGACCACGGCTTATCAGCACTCTTGACTCTGGCCGTGAAAGCTTACGATTACTCATTACGGCTAGAGTTTCAACATGTGAACAAGGCTAAAGCCTCTTGAAAAACATTGCTATTAATGTACATAAATTGTAGATCTATGACACTTAAGCACGGAAATCGGGTATTTATCCCTATCTGGATTTCTATTCGGGAATCGAGGAAGGGAAAAAAAAAAAAAAAAAAAATGGTACCAGGCTAAATCAAATGATTGGAACTCATCCTTCACTTCAGCAAATGTAATGTTCTAAGCAGGCACAGTGAATTATTATATTCCAACAATTTTACCATTGCCGCCATAACCACGTTATTGCACAAATTGCAGATCGCAGCAACATCTGGCGTCAATCGTCAGAACCGTGCGTTTGCGGAGTTATAAAACAATGTTCGCTTTTTAAATAAAATTATCTATAAATATCGAAAAAGGGGTTAAATATCCTCCATAATTATCACTTCACTACAATGCGGAGGTTAATTACCTGGAGTATTGAGCTGTTACTCCTTAATTACTGATTTTGTACGCAAGGCTCGTAAACACGTTTAGTCCATTTTATAATTAGACTGACATCGCAACTAAAGTGTTCACAGCAGTAAAGCGCAACCAGCTTCTATCACGTAATTTACTCTACGTGGGGAAGATACTCTGATGTCTGTGATCGGCTAAAGTTAGATATGAATAGATTCCTACTAGATGGAAGCGGGGTAGCAACGAACTGTACTCCAGCCAATGGAAGATGCAACCGCACGTGGAGTAAATCACTTGATAGGATCTGGTTGCGCTTTATTGCTGTGAATACCTTAGTTGCAATATCAGTCTAATTAAAAAATTGACTATACCACCGTTTGTGTTTACAATATCTGCTCCACTACAGTAATTCTATTCCCACCTATTTTGGTACATTGCTAAATAGAATTTTGAGAAACCAAGTTTTGGAACGAGGCGATTAGGTTCCTTACATATAGAACAATTAGTAAGTAAAAGTATTTTCTATTTTGGGAGTTTTGGTGTACTAAAATAATCAATGTTGGTATTTCAAAGGAAAGAAATCCTATTGTTCAAAATCTACCTGTGCTTCCAAAACAGCAAATTTGGAACTGAAGCTCCAGAAGCGACCAATTACAGTTTTGTAATATTAAATAAAAACCACCAAAAGATAAAAGCATTCGGTTGTTGTATACGATATATAGCATTTTCTCTATCCATTGTCTGTCATTGCAAGATTGACAGAAACAGTATACTTCGTCATTCCTCATTCTGTTTTCTAAATATGAGTTGAGTTTTTTTATTAACTTTTGCGTTAACGTATGTCATGTCGCGACAGCTCTACAGTGTCGTTACATTTATTTATTTCTTACAGTGTGCTTAGAATTATTTGCAGAATTCAGTGATGTCACAAAGATAAGATTGTTTTACAATACATAATATTTCCTGCTACTGTCCTTTTACGAGGAATTTTCACTTCTCTTCGTTGTTGTTGGTATTTCTTGCAATCTTCTAGAATTTCTTTGAAGGTTATAACGGCCATAGAAGCACAGTTGAAGTGTTGCTGAGTTAGTGTGGTTAGTGCGTCCGATGCGAAGACTAGTGCTGATGACAACTGCTCTTCGCGGATAAGACTGATTGGATAAGGTCTTGGGAATGATGATTTAATTGCTTGATTTCTTATGGATTTCTTAAGATCCAAATCATGCCAGTTGATGAGTGAGTGCATGAAACGAATTTCAAATCAGCCCTGCAGAGGAGTTTTCCCACAGCTGTTTTCTCAGTAGAAGAAAACTTTCTGGAAAAAGAACTTAAATCCAGAGCTTCCGGATTATGATGCATTTGAGGTTATGGCCGCACAAACTTTGGTTTATTTTTGCTGATTTCCGTGAATTTCCTTCTATAGGCTTATGTCAAGTCGGGGCACCATATCCTGGCCTTAAATGTCTATACTCTTTCCTGACATCGCGAGAAACAACTGTATTGCAAGAATGCTTTAAAAATTACAAAGGTATTAACGATTTCAGACCAATAATAATAATAACACACACACACACACACACACACACACACACACACACACACACACACACACACATACACACACACATGACATTTCTAATGCTACGAAATGGGTTATTGGGAATACATAGTATTTTTAAAGATCTACATTTTTGTGTAATACGGTCTTGTAACCTTTACCAGTTATACAAAAGTACACAAAAGTCCTTCCGAATGAAGAAAACTTCATAGCCTTTGCCCAGAGGATTCAAGATATATGAACATCTTGTCATTTAAATATTTTAAATATAATGGGCTTTGAATCAAAATTGTTACAGCTATTTTGGCGAAAATAACAGATTTCGAAATATTTTCCATGTAAAGGATAGTTTGGTATTGGGTGATTTCTTGAAAATCTTCATGTCGCATCCTTGGAACATTCTGAACTTAATACTAAATTTGGTATTCATTCCGCCTTTCGCTTTTGAGTTATGCTGTTTACAGATATGCAGACACACACATATAAACACGGATGTTTTTTTTAATTCAATGGGCCTCGAAGCATGTATTTCCGGTGAAATATATTTTTAGAACTTTTGAGTGCACCGTGTGCTTTGAGCAAACAATTCAATTCTATGGAAAACTGTAACATATGCCTCAACCTCTTTTGCGATACACAAAGGATGGGCTTGTTCTCAGAGAAGCTTCTAGGATAGTAAAATGTGTACATTTTTCTGGTGTATATAAACCAAGTAAACAAATGTCTTTTGTTGCAGATGCTGCTTTGTATTCTAATGCCTTCTAACCGCTTCTTCTAACAGTAAGTCACTCTACATAAATTATCCTTTTGGAATGATCAGATAATATATACTGCAATAATTTAATTTTTATATTTTACCCAAATTTTGAAAATCTCTAACCTAGAACGAAATATAAAATGAAACTATTTCTTTTAAAGTTTATTTTGATTAACGAGACATAGATACAAAAATAAATGTTCGTAGAAATAGTATGCATAAACTGTATAAAAATCAACGAATGGGTAGAAAAAGTTACGTGACTGTAACAACCATTTTTTTATACATTCTAGAGTTACTGTGTGAGACAAATTCACGTGTCCAGGCTATGACTTTGCGTGATTGTTTATGTTAAAACCCTAGATCAAGAGAATCAAGAATGACTCCGTTTGAAGTACTGAGTCGAGAATACCTATGCGTTTTATGCAGTCAAAGAAATAAAATAAGTTTTCTCTGAATGTACTTATGTTAGCAATGCTTATTGGCAATGGACCTTCCCTGAAACTGTTGCTCTTAAGTATATGAAGTAGAATTAATTGATTAAATTCTTAATTATTATAATTATATTTTAAAAAGCTAATACTCTTTAAAATTAAGAATATAAACTATTTAAATATAAACTTATTCAATCGAGCGGGGTGGCTCAGGGAGCAACGTCTATGGTCCTCATTCGGAAGGTCGCTGGTTCGATCCCCGTGGCCGACCCTCCTGACCCATGGGTTTTTTCGCAGGTTTCCTCGGGTTGCAGGCGAATGCCGAGAAGGATTTCCATATCCTCCGAATTTCCTGTCCCTCCATTGCGTTGCATTAATCATTTCATTTCACCCTTCATCCCGTTAAATTTCTTTCAAGGTTGGAAGCATCGGCGAGCGTCACGGCAGGAGGAACAAATGGGTTCTGGAAATCTCGTCCCCCGGATTTGAAGGCGAGCCTACTGGTTTCCAGCCCCCCATGGGACGGTATAAGCCGGAGGGCCCGAGTACCGGGCCCCCTTGGGAGTACGAACCTGAAAGGGTGAGAGAACCGCTTTGATCCAGCCTCCATCGGGGTGCTTCTAACTGGGAAAATGTAGGGATCCTGCCCTGTGCTCTGTTGCGGCACCGTTCCGACCGCCCTTCGGAGCCATTCACCTCATCCATCCTCCCGAGGGATGCCCCCTCAGGGGCATAGGCACAAAAGATCGCTTTTCGGTCGAGGTGCTAAGTCCCCCTCCGCAAGTTGTCATTGAGTCATATGAACGTGAGTTTTTTCCTGTATAACTGTACCAATTTTAGTGGTGATACGAAGATTTTTGAAGATTTACTTTTTCTAATATTACTGTTATTTCCTAAAGAGGTGCGAAAAATGTGTGCATTGACGACGGTGACCAGTTTCGGCACCTTATTTCATAAAGTTGGTCAGTAAAGCCTTTAGAAGTAGTTTTAAAAATGTATGGTTTCATCTGCGCCTTTCAATGATAGTGGCAAACCCCAACGAGTGCCAAGAACGCGGACAGGCAAAATACCGCGCATGCAGTTCGGAAGTTTCTTGCTCTCCCTGTATAATATGATGGGACAGGAATAACAGACATCTATACAAATTGTAGAAAAACAAACTGTGGTGGTAGTTGGTGGTTTCCTAAAATTTTAAGAGCACCTACCCATAGCTGAAGTTTAGCCAAAATGTTCGAAAGATTAAGTCGCTAAATCTATATTACCCAAGCACGGTCTTTAAGCGCTATGGCTGCCGATAATAATTGAATTATTTAACTTCCTCCTTATCATTACTTTATAAAATTATCAATCTTAACGTTAATAATTACGGTACTAATACGACATAATTATTCAACCATGGGGGAGAAATTGTTACAAAAATTATATTTAAAGGCTTAAAAAGTTCATGAAACAACAGAGCAGTGAAAAAAGTCCTATATTCCAGTGCTGTATCTTACTATTTAAGTAATGTGATATTTTTTTAGTTTTTTAAAGAAACAATTTTTGCATCGTGTGCAATACTTGGTACATTATTACAATAAAAATGTTTTTCTTAAGAAATATTAAATTGAAGTTGTAAATACACTAACCATTTTGTTAGAGTAGCATGCGACATTTTGAAAGAAAACATTTGGATCTATGTAAATAAAATTAGAAATTTCACTTGTGGGTACCCTTTACGTCCTATAAACGGGTTATTAATTTTTGCTCATTTGATACATCTACCTAATCTACTTTGTCGTGTCGTGTGATGCTTCCCAGAGCGCCAATTAGTTCAGCTGTTTCCCGCTCCGTTGCGATTGTCTGCTGTTTAAGTTACTGTTTGTCGATGTGAGTGATATATCTCGTTTAGTTTATGTTTAAAGTCCTACTGCTGCAGGATACCTTCTCTTTATCCAAATTTAAAATTATTTGAAGTATTCCTGTGAAGTTTTGTTACATGCGTTGTCAGGTATATTTCTGTTCAAGTTTGATTTTAATCCTAAGAAGAAACAAAAGTTCTCATTCTGAATTCTCCCTTATTTCTATTTCGCTCCTATTTTTATAGTTTGATATTCTGTTCATTATACGAATTATGAACTGTTTCCGGTATTCTGAAACAATATCTATTGAATATCAGCTAAAACCAAGTGTTGGGTATATTTTTGTATGTCCATATTAAACCTCAACAACCTCGCCTCACTCCACCTTGTTGCAGCTAAGAAAAGAGGTTATTTAAACTTGGACTGTGCTTTACAAACATGAATATCCAGTTTGTTTGTTTCTTTTTTTTTCGTTCTTTACTGGGATTCTGTAGTACTGCTTCAAGGTAAAACCCGCCTTGCTTCTTCTTTGGAATCTAATTGAATTGACGCTCGTTGCTCATGAATAGTGAAGATGTTCTGGGAAATATGCTGCACCTCGTCGATCCCATTTTCCTCACGCTTGCTTCTCCTTCATCCCTTATGACGTAATAATAATAAATCCCCTTTGTGCTGCCATTCCTCGTTATCTTCAACACAATTGTTATGTATGGCACAGGATGTGGCGTAGCAGATTTTATAACTCTTACCAACAGTTTCACTGTAGCTATCCAATGAGCATATAAGAAATTTCAAAGGGAAAGCATATTTTTAATTAAATTTAGATACAAAGCTTTATAGGGTGTGTTCATATATGTATCTCGTATCTTATTTTCCTGAACGATTTATCTTACAAATACAGAATTATTTTTACAATGTTGTAAATATTTATATTCGTTATACAGCGGAGGGGGACACCTCGCACACAACGACCTACGTAGCTCTGTTGTGGTTACCACCCCCAGAAGGGAGGGGTGAAGTGAAGACACCACAGGAGGCTAAAGGCTGCATGCAGACAGGTCCCAGAGACGCGCGGAGGTCCTTAACACTTCCAGACTCGAAGACCCGTCCAACTGTTGGAGCTCTCTAGATTAAGCAACCCTCTAATGTGCACAGAGAGTGCTCGTTCCTTTGAGCAAACATTCGCACTATTTGTCAGGCACCGCAATACGCCACGAAACCTAGAAGCACACCTGAAAGATGAGAAGGAAACGGAATGGAAGAGAAAATGGAAAGGAATTTGGGGTAGATGAGAGACCACATTAGCATTCGCCTACCGACCAGGGAAAATCACGAAAAATACAAGGCCAGAGTGAGGGACGATGGAAATGGAATTCTGAATCCACCGAATGCGAACTTCACATATTACTGCGGGGCCATGTCGATCGATTTCTACGAACTAAGATGTTATCAAAAGATTTTGAATTTTGTCAAATCTGTATTTTTATTGTTTAAACCCTTTACGGCAATTTGCAACAGCCATTATCAATTTTATAGTTTGATTTTAACTGAAGTTTTCTCAAATCGTTTATTTTAAATTAAACATACCGGGTGGAAGGGAACTTATTACATTCCTTTTAATATGTTCTTCAGAGAAGCATTACAAACAAAAAGTAGAATAGTATTTTGTTCTTTCATCAGCCGATTTAGACAAAATAAATGGTTTTTGTTCCAAATTGGACGCGTAATTGCACAAGAATGTATGAAGATAATAGTTTGTTACTTGTAACATGCGTAGAGTAACTTATTTCTGACATAATTATGGGACATCACACAGGGTTTCGAAATAATTAATTACTTAAAAGAATTAAAGGGATACTCCAAGCAGTTTTGTTCAGACGTGAAATAACTCGGCAACATTGGTTAAGATTGGTCAGGAAATTGAACCGGGTTCTGGATGTAAACAGGTCGGCCGCCTGTAGGGTGGTCTAATGTTTTAGGAGATAACGATTCTGCACAGTAAACTTAAAAGGACCCTGCATGGTATTTGTTTACGTCCACGAGACACCACCCTGCGGTGTTTGATTATGTACTGAGCTAATGAATGTGGCACCCACACAATCTGCAGTGTTGCCAGCTGGTTTTCGGTAAAACTAAAATATCTCCGTAGGAAATGGTCAGAGACAGAAACATAAGATAAAATCTTGTATTTCCGCTATATTTTGTTTATCAATCAACAATATGATCGTATTTCTAATCCGTAAAATACATTTTTGTTGGAATGCCTATTATAATTGTACTATAATTACAAACTGTCAAGAATTAACTTATATAAGTGTTCTAATCAAACTCGAAATTGCGAATGTTTTCTTTACTTGGCTGCACTTTCCATACCCCGCGTACTTGTTCCGCAACTGTTTCATTCTTCTTCTCACCGAACGCACTCATATGATGACCAACTATTAACTGTATTTCTTAAACACAAGGAAATAAGTATTTTTAGCAATATTCATTCTTGTTCCAAGCGATCATAGGTTTAGAGAAGGTCTCTGACTCTGATGCCACGTAGCAGATAAAAATTTCACACAAAATGTTGCATGGGAACTGAATTTAACTCAAATGTATCTGACGATGGACGAAAAAAGTTCACGAGAGGTTTAATTTCTCTATTGTGTACTTAATTCCGAAAAACTAACATTTCAAAATTTTCAAGATTTTTGAAGTAGTGCAATCTGCAACAACAACAACAACAATAACAATAATAATAATAAGAAATAATAATAATAATGATAATATTAATATTAATTGTGATAATAATAGTAATACCTTTAATATCGTGCATGATAGTTCTCACAAGTCACTTTATTTACAGTAGGTTCAAGTAAAATGCAGTTTCCAGCGGGATATACAACATTCGGTTGTTTATCATCATATCCTAACAGTATCTCTCAGGTTGGAAGAGAACGAGTTAGAATGTTTGTGCCATGTGTACCCTGCTCTTGAATGTGCACAACAGTAGCGTGTCTGCATGATGTTTGTGGTTAGAGATAGAAATGCAGCCTCATGACTGAAGCAAGACTGGCAACTGTTTTGTGAAGTGGCAGCAGTGGTGTTTTTGCTCTTTTTACCACTGCCATCAATTTTAATGTCACACTGTGTCTGCCAACTTAGCGCTTCGACGCATTCAGATCTTTCATTCACATGTAAAGAAAAGTAAAGCGGTCTCCTTGACTGAAACAGCTATCACAATGTTTATATTTACAAATGCTCCTTGTCACAGTCGAACCAGAACCTTTGTTATAGTCCGTTGCGTCCCGTATGTTTTGTCTAACAGCGCGCTGATTCCCTTTAATTTTAGGTTCAAGAGTAGCTCCTCAGTTTAACTGCTGACGTAAATATCCATTTCCTTTGTGAGGTAAATTGGTAAACTGCCATAGTTTTGCACCACTTATACGTATATGCGACGTTTGTGTTTTTTATCGCTTCAGCTCATTACGACTGAAAATTGACTCGTGACGTCAACAACTTAGTGATTATATATACACGAAAGAAATTTAAGTATTAATATGCAATAGGACATACAAAATGTGGGAATACAGCTTAAATACTAGTTTTAACACCATATTCGTTTCAGTGTTTCTTTTTTTACATCTGGGTATTGTCTTCGCTGATATTCCACGTATCGCAAAAGAATTTTGTTCTTCATTGGCCGTTATTAGTTCTTGTATTAACTTCACTCCTGTCTCTGCCGTATCATTTACCACCTAAGATTTTCCATAGTCTCTTTGGCGCTAAGGTAGAAAGTGTTTGAATCCCAAGAAATTGGATCCTTGTTTAAAAAATCTAAATCTGTGCTTAACTTCAACATGTCCAAACTCTCAACTGATATGAATTCGTCAGTTCCCTTGTCTGAAATAATAGAGAGATTCAAAGCACAGTCTGTCAGTAAATAGGTTTATATGTTCTGAATAACCTATGTAAATGTGTTAAATTTAAATCTGTATAACCATAATTGGCCAAAAAGAAAACTTACCCAAAAGGTTTGTAACTACAACAAGTAAACCGGTGTACCTACTTTCGGTCCCTAAGATTTCGATTTCTAACCATTGGTGTTTTTTGCCATTGTTAATTTTTTCATTAAAGAGTGATACCATGCAAATCTCTCCATTTAAATACTGTAAGTACTGACAAAAGTTCTTTAGAGCACTCGAACAAACCCTTATATTTACTTTTTCGTGCAGTTTTAATCCTTTTAAAAAGCAACAACCCATTGCAAGGTGCACCGATTGCTGATGAACTCAGAAAAACCGTTTTGCATATACTTTCACCACAAACATATGTTCTTCAGTTCGTTCCCATTCACTAACAGTGAGAGACAGCTGAGACCAAAGAGGAACATCTTCAATGAGTAAATTCTTTTAGCCATGTGTAGGGCAACGATGTCCAACCTTGTCTCTTTGGAGACATTTATGTAATTAACGGCTGTTCCCCATCCCATTCTTTTAGTCGGAGGGTGAATCAGCTCTTTCCTGTAACGTGAGAAACACAACCAGACTGTCAGTATCGAGTGACGGACACAAACAGGCGATTCCATGGCAGTTTCTCAGTCATACGTTGAATTTTCTAGGAAAGTCCTCAGATGACCTCTTCACTATGCATGAGTTTTGTATAAATGGTAAACAATAAGAAACAGACAAAAGCTTACTAAATGAATAAAAATGTAGATCTTAAAACACACAATTTATGTCAAACATTTCTTTTTTTCTTTTTAGTGAACCATTTCTCAGATATTCTTTATTGTTTGTGTGAATTTGTCAATACTTATACTTTGATCAAATAGGAATATGTCATTCGTTTTTTAATCTCTTGGCCATGCAAGAAGAACGAAATTGCAAAGCCATCGCATAGTAACCATCTCTTAACACATTTCACAGTCGCTTAAAGCCTACCGTATTCCCATATTCCCCTTGTACCTACAAGAAAATTAGCAATAAGATCATTTCTGAAAGTGTTTATATCGATTAAAATGTAGTAGATAGTAAAATATGCATTTGCAAGAATCGTTTGTACAAAAGTTAGTATAGCTCTACATATATTTGCGAACAGAGCTTTTCCAAATTGAACCATATTAAATATCTGTATCGCAATATGTTACGCGACGATCACTTGGTGTATCTTCTAAGGTTATGCACTTTGACTTTGTCACCAAACGTTGATAGACTTCTTAAACGTGAGGGTACCAAAGAAGCCACTAATGAACAGATGTTTATCGCATAAGATTTGAAAGTGCATTTGTAAATCAAACGCAACGTACATATAACAAAACCGTCAATGCAACAAAATTCAGTGTAAGAGAGTGGTACAGTCCACATAAAGTGGAAGGAGCAGGCTCGCCTTCTAATCCGGGGGTCGAGATTTCCAGAGCGCATTTGTTTTCCCTGCCGTGCTGCTACCGCGACGCTCGCTGACACTTTCAACCGTGGAAGAAATCTAACGGGATGAAGGGTGAAATGAAATGATGAATGTAACGAAATGGAGGGACAGGAAATTCGGAGGATATGGAAATCCTTCCCAGCGTTCGCCTGGCGACCCGGGGAAACCTTTGAAAAACACCATGAGTCAGGATGGTCGACACGGGGATCGAACCGGCGAACTCGTGAATGCGAGTCTCATACGTTACCATCTGAGCTATCCCGCTTGGTTTACTATTTGTAACTCTTACCGTTTCACATACTTCACTTTATGTCCCCTTTTAAACAACGTTATCTTTGACTTTTTAAAATTTATTCTCAAACCTCATTTCTTCCAGCATGCCTGTAAGATCTGAAGAACTCTTGACAGACCCCAATTGAGCTAGAGCCTATCACTAAATCGTCCGCAAAAAGTAATCCTCGTATTTCCCTCTGGTTTACCATAGGCAGGTTTGTACTCTTTATCTGATGCCTCCAATATATCATCAATAAGTGGATTAAATGATGTATGGCGTAGTTTACAACCTTGTCTTAACCCCATATTGTTTGCAAAGTTTCTTACTCGTATGTATATCTATTTTGCAGTACTCTGATAAATTTAGAACTTGCTCCCTTCTTTCTCAACTTAATTCATAATGCTATCTATCTGTATAGTCAAATGCTTTTTCCAAATCAATAAATGCCATACATACTCTAGCTCTTTTAATGTTTAAATAATTATATACAATTGATTTAATCACAGATATATTGTCCACCATTTCTTTCCTTTTCTAAATCCTGCTGAAATAGGTATTTGTAGTTTGTGT
This sequence comes from Tenodera sinensis, assembly GCA_030765045.1. Taxonomy (NCBI): domain Eukaryota; kingdom Metazoa; phylum Arthropoda; class Insecta; order Mantodea; family Mantidae; genus Tenodera; species Tenodera sinensis. The sequence continues at coordinate 296,822,589 of CM060964.1, read as the reverse complement.
CATTCTCTGCACAGCATTGCAATCCTCTTACTAAAATCCCCGTAGAATATTTTTGTAGCTGCTAAGGACTATTCGTACCAAAGCTTATTTCTCTAACCACTCCATATTAATTGAGTAAACCTTTGCACAAATAGTTTCATTACACATTTCTTTAAAGGTACAAGAGGGATAGAGGAAATCGAATTGATAGTCAGATGTTTAAACACCGGATTACTAATGCTGGCCTGTAAATCCCACATTCTTTTCTTGGCATCAAAAGACACAGTAGTTGCTTTAAAAGTGACTGAAAAATTCTAAACAATTATAATGGATATCTCGAAATTGTTGATGCCACAAAAAGTTATTTGATATAAATTGTGTCCTAAGGAGACACACATACATGTTCTGTGAAATAAAATTTTGTCTGTCTCTTATGGTTTATAGTATGTGAGGTTTAAGTTGAAGCATGACCATTTCGCTGCTACCCGACGGTTCTAGCAGAGGCGGATGGCTTAATGATGGTCCAAGTGCTCAGGAACACTGTCGCAAACGAACGTATGAAAAAAGCGATCAGCGAAATAATTGATCAAAAGGAATGTTGCGAAATAAGCAGTCGGAGGATTCTTTTATACCTGAGAGAAACTGATTTAGATCTAAGGGATATCGGAGATACGAAAAAACCGGCCATGTATCGCACACTGCATGTCGGGTAGCACAGCAACTCCGTGAAATCATTGCCTGCTTTTCAACCCTTTTTCACCCCTATATGAAACCACATCATTAGTGTTTTGTTCACAGAAGTGTTTACTTGTGTTTCGTTGTGAGCGATCGAGCAGTTCTGATGGAAGTAATTACTATTAATAAGAGAAAGAATTGTCTGCGTTCAAAAGCTAGGTAAATGTCTTCAGGTATCTAAGATACCTACTTATATAGGAAGGATATGTAAAAATAGTTCCGTTAAAACCAAATGCAAAGAAACAAACAATAATAAAATAACATAAAAAATAAGAAATTTAAAAAAAATTAAAAATCTACATAAAAAGAAGAATTAGGAAAAAGAAACGACACAACATATAAACAAAAAATATGATGTGTTGCACTCACATGACTTTTTCTACTCTTGTACTAACCATTCTTACAAACTCTTATTCCTATATGTTCTTCGTGTTAAGATAAACATTTGTACAAATTATCTTATTGCTTATTTCCTTGTAGGTGCAAGGGGAATATTAGAATACAGTAGGCTTTGTGCGATAGTCAAATCTTTTAAAGCTTTGAGATTCCGCTCTCTTTGCACACTTAACATATAAAAAAATGAACAACGATGATCCATTTCACTAAAGATTTAAGTTTTCCGAAACTCACACACATAACAAGGAATATCTCCGAAATGGTTCACCCTACAAGAAAATTTATTGAGACATTGTGTATTTTAGCAATATCAAAAATTTTTGTATAGCATGATTTGGTCTATCTCTAACGGTTTGCCAATTATGCAAAAGTCGTCCAGAGTAAATACGACTACAGGGGCTATAGCCAGAAAATTCAAGATATACATTTCATTTATCAAAATATCTCAAACATATGGCATTTTAATCAAAATCGTTAGAGCCATTTTCAAGAAAATCAAAATTTTCGAAAAATGTTCCATGTAAAGGGTAGTTTAGGGTGGGGCTATTTTCTCCAAAATCTTCGTGTCGCATCCTTGAATGACATTAAACTTAAATACCAACTTTGGTTTTTAACCTACTTTTCGTTTTTGAGTTATGCTGTCCACAGGCTGACACACAGACTGACACACAGATACACACACGGACCTAATTCTAAAAATGCTTTTTTTTTGGATTCAGGGGGCCTCAAAACATATATTTCCGGTGAAATCTCGACATTGAATTTTTAGGTGGAATACAATACTTCCCCTACTTACCAGTAGAGAAAGTAAAAATGACAAAGTTTATTAAGCTGGTTTAAAACATGCCAAAATGCCGGATACTATATCATTTTCTGGCCCAAAACCTGGGAAAAGTGTGACGGGAAACAGTATTTTTAGTCGAGGCACTTTTCAGTATAATTTAGGCTTCTGCCTTACTTTAGCAATTGTATTGAATATTGCAAGACAGCCTTATTCTTAAAGTAAATAAGACTACATCCCTCATGTACCTGTTCTGGGAAGGTTGACCGATTTTTTCACTGACCGCTTTTTTCGCGCCACGGACGGGTTCACTCTTTACTGCCTAGTCTCTCACAATCAGTTATACTTTTGAAATATGGACCAGTATCCACATTTGTGGAAAATATCCTGATATGTTAAGCTATCCTTGCTTCGCTGAATTCCCTATTGTTACAAGCTGGTGTGTTGGAAAGGGAGAAAACCTTTACAAACCAGACTTTAAATAGTAAGTTTCAATAGTAAGGACTTTAAGAGTAGGCAGTTAAGGATTGCCCATAGCTACTACTCTCTCTTTCTACTTTCCCTGTTTCAACTTAAATCAGAAGGACAATACCTGTGATGCAAACTAGCAAATTTAAAATTTTGAAAATGTTCTATATAAAGTGTAGTAGGGAATTTTCTTGAAAATCTTGTCGCATTTTTGAAAGATGCTGAACCTAAAAGTTTAGTATTTACTGGGGATATCGTTGGTGGGTTATGCTGTCCCCCCCCCCACACACACACACACAGAGAACTTTTTCTAAAAAATCTGATGTGTTGCACTCACATGGCTTTCTCTACTCTTGCACTAACCATTCTTACAAATTCTTATTCCTATATCTTCTTCGTGTTAGTTGAGATAAACATTTACAGAAATTACTGCGTATTTCCTTGTAGGTGCAAGGGGAATATGGCAATACATTAGGCTTTGAGCGATAGTCAAATCTTTTAAAGCTTTCAATTTCCGTTCTCTTTGCACGTCTAACGTATAAAAAATGAACAAAGATTTGTTGACGAAAGTTTGTTTTTCGAAACGCACACAGTAACAAGGAATATCTCCTAAATGGTTCACTCTACAAAAAAATGTTTTTGGATATAAATTGTGTGTTTTAGCGAGATCTGAAATTTTTGTACAGTAAGATTTGGTCTCTCTCTTACGGTTTACGAGTTATTCAAAATTCATCCAGAGTAAACAGGACTACATAGGCTATAACCAGAAAATTGAAAATATACATTTCATTTTCCATAAAAATACTTTAGACGTATAGCATTTTAATCGAAATCGTTAGAGCAATTTTCTAGAAAATAAAACTTTTCGACACACACACACACACACACACACACACACACACACACACACACACACACACACACACACACACACACACACATACACACATACACGCGTGCGCGCGAAACTTTTTCTAAAAATGCTCTTTTTGATTCAGAGGGCCTCAAAACATTACATTTTCGGTGACATCTCGACATCGAATCCAAAGCGACCCGGGTTCGATCCCAGACAACCGCATGTAGGATTTGTGGGGGATAAAGCGGCGCTGGGGCGGGTTTGCTCCGGGTTCTCCGGTTTCCCCCGCCATCTCATTCCACCACTGCTCCATCTTCATTCCATGTATCATTAGTGTCACCGCCTGCAGTGTTATATGTAGTAAAAGAGGACGTTAAACACTAAAAAAAAAAAGACATCAATTTTCGGGTGGAATACAATATTTCCTGTACTTACTATATGTAGTAGAGAAAGTAAAAATGCTTTCTTTGTCAAATTTATTCACGAGGTCTCAAAATATGTATTTGTGGTGAAGCTCGATATCGAAATTTTGAGTGGCATGCAATATCGTTTCTACCTACTAGAGAGGGCGTAGAGAACGTACAAATATGGACTAACTAGATAAAATCCATGGCATCTATGGTACATGTACCATATAAGACGTACGAGAATAGCGCTAAGTAGTAAAACTATGGGAAAAGTAAATAAATGTAATTATTACGATTCAGTTTATCTTACTTCCAAAATGAAGAGATACACATTAAATTAAACAGTATTTTGGCTTATGCGAGAACTGGACAATAAATATATGCGTAAAACAGTCAGAAGATGAGTTGCAAGTGCAGCCGTAACAGCCGTTAGTCTCGATACGAAGTTAGAGGAGCCTCCAACACATTCAGTTTAGCTGAACGCATAACGTAGACGAAATATAACTGGTACACAATTGCATGAGACAAGAACACATATCAAAATGATTCACTAGTGAACTACAGACCCAAGGAGGTTCCGGTCTAAGTTGCTGACCGCCCATGCTGACCTTGGATTTTTGATGATTTTCACTGGTTGGTAGGTGAATGCTGGGGTGGTTTCTCATCTACCATTTCCTTTCCGTAATTTCCCTTTCATTCAGTTTCCTTATCATCTTTTAGGTACAAATTAAATTGAATTGAATTAAGGCTAGAGATTTCCTCCGGGCTTAAAAGCCGTGGTCTGCTGGAGTTTTGAGGTCCAGACGTTTCGTTTGAAGATAGTTCTGATGTTGTGGCGCTTGAGTAGGCCTCCTATTCTATCCGTGACAGTTTTGAAGTAAGGCAGAAAAGCAGTGCCTTTGCTGTTGGGTGGATCCCGTTCGAGGTTGGCAGGGTGAGGCCTACGTGGGCCTTCCGAAGGAAAGCATGGTAAGGATTTTTACGTCCGAAAAAGATCCGTTGCCCTCCAACGGGTTTGAACCCGCGAACTTGGGAACCAGAAATTAACATATTACCTTTAGACCACGCTTAGGCGTGTTTCTAGATTTCATATGGCGCGGATATTTGCTCCCCGTGGACACCAGAGGGCTGCTTGGTTGGCAGGTCGTCCATCACCCTCTTTAGGCAGCTCCAGCAATCGAACAGGTCTTCAAGCCTGAATTTGGTAGGAACTTCCAAGCATCTCTGTTTTGGCCTGTCTGCATGTGGCCTGTAGCCTCCTGTGGTTCCGTCCCTTCATGCAGCCGCAGAGTTGCTGTTAGCGGCATAAAAACAAACGAAAATATTAGAAGAAATTTGAATGCATTGAGTTTAATCGAAAGAATAATAGAGGTGAAGTAAAACTGATACAAATCAAGCGGGATGACTCAGGCGGTAACGTCTGTGGCCCGCATTCCACAGGTCACGAGTTCGATCCCCGCAGTCGACTTTCCTGACCCATGCGTTTTTTCGGAATGCTGGGAAGGATTTCCATATCTTCCGAATTTACTGTCCTTCCATTTCGTTGCATTAATCATTTCATTTCACACTTCATCCCGTTAAGTCTCTTTCAGGGTTGGAAGCGTCGGCGAGCGTCGCGGCAGCGCACGGTAGGGGGAACAAATGTTTTTTCTGGAAATCTCGTCCCCCGGATTGAAAGGCGAGTCACTGATTTTGGGGCCCCCCATTGTATAGTACAAGCCCGATGGGGTATTTCTAACTGGGAAAATGTACGGACCTCGCCCTCTGCTCTGTCGTGGCAACGTTTCGGCCGCCCTTCGGATCCACTCGCCTCATCCGTCTCCCCGGGTGGTGCCCCTCGAGGTGCTAAGTCCCCCTCTGCAAGTTATCATGGAGTCTGAACTGATACAGACGCAGTCAGATAAGGGCATTAGACAGGACCAACTGTTGCAGGACCGTCAAATAGATGAAGCAGATGATGCAGAAACAGGCCTAAGCCCTAATTCAATGAAGTGGAAGAAGACATACAAAAGGAAATATTAGCACATAAGGCTCAAGTGAGCACACATGAATATGTGGAACAGAAGAAGAGACTGTTTGAATAGAACGGGGAAAACCCACACTGTAAAATGTGGCACCAAGGGCAAAAGTGCTGCAAATGCGGATGACTGATAGTAGTTCACTGATAAAAATAACCACTTCTGATGCGTAACCCGGATACGTGTTGTGCGTTTGACACTGAGCGACCGGTGATAAGTTATTTGTCGTGTGGTACTGCATGTGCTCAACAGAGAAAACTGCAGGTAAATATTTGTGTATAATTGAGGCGTTGAGCGCAACAGTGGCCCAACCACTAAATGTACATAATGGAGATAATGGAGTGTAAAAAAATATCTGTGATTTGAAAGTTTTATATTGACTTTAATAACTAAGCAAAAGTCATGATATTTGGAAATTTTAATCAATATAGCACCGACATTGTGATACATAGTTACATACATGCAGGAAGGTTGTGCCACTGTTTCTACCCAGGAAGCCAGATTCAGTTCCATGCAATAACACACTTCTCATGCCATCGGTCGGTGGTTGCAGAAATGTGGTACTACTGCTCTCCTAGATTTTGATATGGGGAACATGTCTGTGCTAATAACTCAGTTTCTGAATTTTGTGGGTTGGGCCACTGTTGGGCTCAACGCCTCAATTGAAACATTATGTTCTATGTATGCTTAATTCAAACGGTTTAGCCATACTTTTTCAAAGGTAATATTATAGAGGAAAGTATTGCATCTCAGCGAAAATTCGATACCATAATTCCACCAAAAAATACACCTTTTCAGCTCCACTGAATACAAAAGCAGCATTTATAGCAAAAGGTTCGAGTGTGTCTGTGTGACATGAGTGTGTCTGTGTATTTGTGAACAACATTACTCAAGAATGAAACGTCGAGTAAATACTAAACTGGGTATTTAAATTCAAATATGTGACATGAACATTTTTTCAAGGAAATTCCCCTACTGCAAACAACCGTTTATGTAGATCGCTTTTTGAAATTCTTTATTTTCTCACAAAAGACTGACGATTTATATTAAAATACTATAATTACCATGTTCAAGTTATTTGCGTGACAAATGAAATGCATATCTTGAATTTTCTGGAAATAACCAATGAAGTTCTCTTCATTCGGAAGGATTTCTTTATAACTTTTATTTTAATACTTGCCTCATGGTCTATGTCCTTTTGTTTTATTTTCTTTGGCTAGTATTAGTTTTGACTTACGAACGTTTAGTGTGTTTATAACGGTTTGTTAAATTTCATTCCAAGAATGGTTCTCTGTGATGTATATCATTAATTTCTATTAAAGGGATTAGATTAATACGTTTAAGAATTGGAGTAAGTGCAATTATAGTAGACACAACATTTAATGGCGGGTGTCAGGAAAACCAGATCAACCATATACCTACGTATCTACCTTCCTAACTACCCGCCTACACACTCGCCCACCCAACCACCCACCTACCCACCTACCCACTTTTGCAGAACTGGTAAAACGTAAGAGATAGACAAAATCTAAGCACACAAAAGTGTAGATCTCATTAAAGTACACAATTTTTGTCAAGTAATTTTGTTGTACGAGTCAATCATTTCCGAGGTATTCGTTGTTATTGTTTGAATTTTGAAATACTTTTACTTTTCTCATGATTACTCTCTTTTTTCTATGGTCATGCAAACGGAACGGAATTTCAAAACCAATATGATGCGCTCTTAGAAGATTTGGCTATCGCTTAAGTTGTAGTATTCCCCTGTTCCCAAGAGAATAGGGGAATATGCAACGTCCATTAACATGAAGTATAAGTTTTGTAAGCCTTCGTAGAATAGTGTGTAGAGAAAGTCGCGTTAATAACACTCTTCTGATTTGTTTCCCTCTGCTGTAACTTCTGCTTTTCTAGCATTTAACTGTTGTAGTTCATTTTTCTATTTGACTGACATCACAACTAAGGTGTTCACAGCAGTAAAGTGGAACCACCTCCTATTATGTGATTTAATCTACGTTGGAAAGATATCCTGATGTCAATCAAATATTTGTGGGAAGTAAATTAAAACTTTAGGCTTAATCCTTCATTGGCTAGAGTGAGGTTCCTACCCCACTTTCATCCAGTAGGAATCGATTCACATCTAACTTTAAATAGTCAGACATCGGAAAATCTTGCTCACGTGGAGTAAATAACGTGATACAAACTGGTTCCGCTTTACTGCTGTGAACACTTTAGTTGCGATATCAGTCTAATATAAAATGGCTTGGAATAAAATCTCTTTGGATTTTGTTTTCATACAAAAGCCCTGCAAAGTAACATTGGACAGCTATGAGGAAAAGTCAAAACCTAGTTATATTATGCTCTACCATGTTCAATAATCAAGTCCGTTAAAAGTATTTTAGTCTTCTGAGGGGCGTCGAAATGGAATTTTCGTGATTTTATTCCACTATCATGTTTTAATTGCGTATTAATATTTCGAATCTCCTGCTTATTTTGGTATAACTTTCATAGTGGTACGCTAATTGTAAATTGTTTTAAAATATTGTTGAAAATAATCCTGTGTATGTAGTAGATTATTAGCTCATTTTTGTACACACACTTAGTAAAACATTGGCAACTTGGGAAATATTAGTGTTAAAGAAGAGATCTTTTTTAATTTGATCGGAAAGTTTTACTTCAGCTATTGGCATCCCGCTCGTATTTCCTCCATGTGAGAGTTTCGAAGTACTGCGAAGTTGTATTTAGAAAATTAGGTTATATTTTTTGTGCTGCATACGCGTTTTAGTGTTTTGCTGTGTGTTTTGTAAATATGACAAAACCAAAAGTGTTTTCAAGAGGATAAACTTTACAGGTACCATATATACTCGTAAGAATATAAAAAGTCTATTTAAGATGAAGTTATGTCAGCAGGTGCAGTAAATGATGTTTATGATACTGTAAATAACGATTATAATGGCAAACATAATAATAAATTTAAAATTGCCTTCTAAAGCATTGTTTGAAAGTGCGAGTTGCAGTCTTTGTGGTGGAAACATAAACATTCTAGAGGATAAAGGTAAAACAACTGGCTTGGTGAGTTTTTTTAATTTTAATTTTATGTTTGAAAGCAATTTCAAAAGAAGTAAAACTTTCTCTACAAATGCCCCACTAAGTCAGAAAATAATTGACACTAAGGGCAGAAATTTTTATCACACATTAGCACCTAAACAGGCTTTATTTTAACTTAAAAGTTTTTATGCAGATGGATTCATTATTTTTTAATTTAAAAACCATCATACACCAATAACATTTTAAGAGCTTTATTTTAAAAAATCATACATTTTCTTCAAATGAACAGAAACATTGTATTTTTCATAGATCTACTTAAATGTATTGCTGATTATACCTTGAAAAAAATAACTTACTATCTTAAATAGTTACTGAGATAATGAGTCAAACTTTAAAATTGGCAAGATAGGGCATTTCTGCTCCCCTTAACAGGAGTTGAAATTTAAAGCCCTCTTAAAATTTCCCTTTGAAAATTTCGCCTCCCCCCACCATACACTCGCATACATATTTTCTCTCTTTATAACTAAAGTTAGCACAGAGTTGCTTGTGAAGGTAATTGGAAACTTTAGCTTGGGTGTAGCCTGTATTTCTCATTAACTGGATTGCTGGTTATTGTTTGTCGAAACATAGGCAGAAGAGTGACGAAAACGGTAATCGAATTTGCGAGACATTGTGAAGAGGATTATGTAATGACACACCTGCCACTTCGGCAACACACGCAGCTGCGTCTATTGTCTTCCGGAACGTTGTTGTCATGCAATTATGGGGACGCGTTACCTTCCTACTAGTTGCATTTTAATGTCATCGTTTGTACAAACACATGCACGTTATTTAGCTTTAAACACCCTTCGAGGTAAAGTCAGGTAAACACACCACTTTCTCTCCTCATTGCCTTTCATAGGGATTCGGTGCACACAGCACATCATTTATTATTTATTTATGCCAACAAACTTACTGCTGTGTTTTTAAACACACAAGCCATGTCTAGGCAATGTCTGAAAGATAGAATCGGAACTGAAAAATTCAATTCAATTCTCAGCTGTGGCATTGAATTTTTCAGTTCGGATTCTACGTTTTAAACATCACATAAATGCTGAAGTATTACTTTCTCCACCGCTTACTTGGTTAGAGAAGTATTGCATTCCACCCAAAACTTCGATATCATGTTTTCACCAGATTCACTCGTGTGAAATAACATTTTTGTTCCCTTACTTTCGTGTTATTAAATGTGAGTCAATAGTCTTCACGAGGTTGTAATTTATGAACAAGTAGCTGAAATACTTGGCGTTACCCTTGGTTTGACGATTTAACCCTAAAACTTTTGGACTTAGGTTGCACTTGCCCAGTAGACTTGTGTTCCTTTGGAGACATCTAAAAGATATTACTTACCACACTTAAACAAATATTTAATTGCAACTCTTAGGATACAGCAAGGAATAAAAACTAAACTAAGTAAATAAGTAAAAACACCGGGAGGACACTATGCAAAAGCACTGTTCAAGAACCGCAAATACCGCAGGAAGAAAATCGAGCTGAGAAAACCATGTGAATGTAATACGTTGCATTTCTATTTCGATAATATAGAAAAGTGTATGAATTATTTGTATAAGAGAAGAGAAATGCATGTGAATGTGTTACGTAAAAGAAAAGAGAGTAGAAAAAACCTGTGAATGTAATAGGTTGCATTTTATTTTAAACATATAGAAAATTATATTAATTGTATGTAGAAGTGGAATTAGAGAAAGAAATGTTGCTGTTTTTCGTAAAATAATTGTGACTAGAGAAAACCGTGTGAATGTAATACGTTGCGTTTCTATTTCAGCCATAGAAAATTGTATGAACTGCTTTTGAAGGGCAAGCAGAGAAGGACATGTGAATGTGTTACGCAAACGAAAAGCAAGTAGAGAAAACCATGTGAATGTAATACTTTACATTTCCGTTCTGAGAATACAGAAAAGTGTATGAATTGTTTATAGAAGAGTGAGAAGTGTTACGTAAAAGGAAAGTGAGTGTAGACAAACATGTGAAAGTAATACGTTGCATTTGTATTTCAGTCATGTAGAAAACTGTATGAATTGTATGTTTAAGAGGAGTAGAGAAGAACATATGGATGCGTTACATAAAAGAAGAGTAGAGAAAGCCGTATGAATGTAATAGGATGCATTTCTATTTCAAACATATAGAAAGTTATATGTATTGTTTGTAGAGGTGAGAGTAGGGAAGAAAATGTGGGTGTTTCGTAAAAGAAAAGTGAGTAGAGAAAACCGCGTGAATGTAATACTTGCGTTTCTATTTTAATCATAGAAAATTGTATGAATTGTATGTTGAAGGGCAAGTGGAGAAGAACATGTGAATGTGTTACATAAAAGAAAAACTAGTAGTGAAAACCATGCGAATGTAATGCGTTGCATAGTAAAATGGATAGCATAAAAACATTCTCTATGAAAAAGCATTTAGATTTGCCAATTTTTATCGCATTTGGATGAATGGTATATTCCATAAGGGACAAACATTCACACATTCATTTTTATATATGCATAATGTATATAATATAGTCAATTTGTAGGATTTCAGCTTTGAAATGTTAGTAGCTATATGAACAGGGGTTTCTTAAACACCCACTTGTGCAACACGTCTTAGAGATTTTTTGGAGAACGTTCGAATGACGCACCAATTTCGTAAATTTTGTTTCTTCTGTTAGAACACTTATTTTTTACTTCCTATAGGTTTAGCGTTTGACTATCCTGTTTTTATAAATTCATTAACCAGACATGTGACAGTATCTCCATTTGGAACTGAAATACCAGGAAATATCTTTTGAAATTGTCTATATACTTACCTACATGATTCGGGTTTTACGTACAGTCATGGAAATAAGTATCCAAACAGTACTACAACTAAAATTGATTACTGATGTTTCATATTAAATAAAATAAAGACACAATTTTTATTAGAAGGTCACATCATTGAATAAACAGTAATGGTAACATAGCTTTGAGTATTAGATAAACATGCTTCAAGAAAGAAGTCATACCCAATTGTGGAGCTCTTTGACAGTGAAAAAGGTATTCATACATCACTAGAAATGTAAACATTAAAACCACTAACGAGCTGTTTACAGCAAAGAACGCCTTCCATAACAAGCTGAACCTCTTTTGTGTTGGTTCTGGTACGTTATGAATCCCGTACAATAGAAAAATGGGCTGCAAAGGTAAAAAAATAACTGTAGCGGGAAGCCAAATAGTTATCTTTCAATATCAAAAGGAAAAATCACTTTTATAAATTGCTGATATTATTGGAAGAAGCCGAGTAACTATGCAGATCATAATAACGCGATGTAGAGAAAGAAATGCTCTCATTAATAGTGAAGAAAGAAGTGAACCGCAGAATCTAACACAATGAACAAAATGATAGTCAACAAAGATGCTAAATTGCCAGTTTCTGCATTGTCTGTACATGTTAATGACCAGTTCGGGAAGGAAAGCACACCAAAGGCTATATTCTAACTAGTGCATGTTATAGAGCTGCGGTACCATAAGGAAAACCATACTTCAGCAAGAACAAGCAATAAAGTTTTGAATTTGCTCGAGGACATATAAACAAGAACACAAATTTCTGAAATGGCTCTGAAACAATGTCTACAACAAGAATGGCAAAATATTACATCACAGAATATCAAAAACTGGTTCGTTCCATGCCAAAGAGGTTAAAAGAAGTGATACGTGGAAGAGGAATGCCTACAAAGTATTAACATCATTGTTATAGTAATGTAAATTGTGAATTTCTTGAATGTATGAATACTTTTTCCCCTCTGTAAGAAGCCAGCTGGTACAAAATGCTTATTTACCTTTTACAGAGTACTACAGCCAATTGTTTATACATACTAATTTGGGAGGAAACCCCATACTGTGAGTTCGCCAAATAACATCTCTGGTTTTGAATTTTAGTTCTAATAAATAAAGCTGTTCTACTTAAACAACGGTGTATGAATGCTTTTTTCAATGATGTGTGTATTGTACATAAACGTTCTTTTCTCAAACGTGACTTTTTCGGTAGATATGTTCAGTGAACTAATAACAAGACAACAGCAACAATAACAATTGCAATTAGAATACTCCAAAGTAATTCATAGATATCTAGAATAAACTTTCAACACTGAGATATTGAGGTGCACCGTGAACCAACCCTAGTCGTTACATCTCGAACTAGAAGTAACAATCGACGGTGTACGGCTAGAATAGCTGATAAACGTAGTTTTGAGCGGATCATTCACACTAGTGCGTAGCGGAAAAATACCGAGGCCATTGCAGTGAAAGCGAACTGCGTATATCCCGATCTATGGCCCTGCTATAAAGCGAAGCATGTATTTTCATAATAACATTTACATAACATCCTTTTTCATATTTCCTGACCACTTTTGCGAATATTAAATAATGCTGCAGACTTTCATGTCTGGAGTCCTTCTTTCTACAGTTATTTTTTTTCCAGGCTTTGGTGCCATATCCGTTAGTATTTATAAAACCTAACGTTTCGTTTGTGACTGTTACGAACATTATTAGAGGGCTTCTATAGTTTTTTTTTTTTTTTTTGGGGGGGGGGGTGGAGGGAAGGGGCCTCAACTCGCCGCTTTTCGGTGACCATCATTCAAGAAAGTGTACCTCGCCTGTCCATTCAACAAGTCTACACACCAACTTCTCAGCGTTCTCCGATATTTATCAATATTCTGAAGTTGAAAGATGCTCACCATACATAACAGATAAGTAGAACGTGTCTACTAAATATGCTTTCTCGTATGCTAACAATTAAACGAGTATAATAAGCGGGTTAATAAGACATTATTAAAAATCCTTCGCTAACCTCAAACACGCCATTTCACACAGCAAACTAGTGTTAGTACATCATCTGAAGCAATGGCAGCTGCTGAGTACAGCAGTCTACCGTCTCACAACGCCAACACAACCTCCATGAACAACAGCTCTACAAGAAATCTCAGCTATGCTTCAATTGCTCAGACTTCTCCCAAGAAAGAAGCTATCATCGTTGACTCCCATGAAGCACTTACCATCAGAGACCACGCTCTCGCTGTGAGTAAATTAACTGAACCAAGTAACATAAAATTTATCTCACGGATCTCCAACTCCAGAACATGCATATACCTAATGTCATCTAAAGTAGCAGAATCACTGGTTACCAAACACCCTAAAATAAACATAAATAATGTTACTCTTCAGCTCCGTCCTCTAATTACTCCAAACAAAAGAATCGTTCTTTCAAATGTATGACCAATTATACCAAACTCACTCATAGAGACTCACCTAAATGCACATGGAATTAAACTAGTGTCAAACATTACCTACATAAGAGCTTGCATCTCTGAGCCACGGCTTTCCCATATCCTTAGTTTCAGACGTCAGTGCTATACCCCACCCATTGATGTGGAGAAATTACCTCCAAGTATACAGATCCTGTATGAAGGCACTAAATATTGGATATACCTAACAGCGGATACCCCTACCTGCTTCATCTTTAAGCAGGAAGGCCACTTTGCAAAACATTGCCGTGAAGCTGACGGTATACAAGAAACTACTCCTAAGGTCTTAAACAAAGACATGTTTTTTTAATTGCCTATCGCTACCAAAAACCTCCAGAACCGTCCCTCTTCCCCTCCTAAAGAAAAAGACACTGAAAAGCAGCAACCACCTAACCTCACTACTACCCCTGAGCCCATTCCCTATTTCAAAACGAACGCAACAATTCTCCAGAACCTATGCTAATGGAAACAAACAAGACCTAAACGACCAATATCAAACAGCAAAACTGACACAGAGTTAAACTCTTTGAAGAGGATAATGTTTTATGTAAAAGAAGTGCTCCGCGCCCCCACTACACACCAGGCTAAGAAGATTAAGAAAACAAACGAAGCTATTTCGTCAATAGCTGAATATCTCAGATCAATTAAAAATATTATCGAGTCAGACACCCACAATTACGCACTAAACTTCAGTCAGTTCCAAAGCTTTATGTAAAACAGTGTTGGAGTAATAAACATTATTCCCATAGCTTTGGAATACACTTCAGATTTAGAATCTCTAGTGAACACAATGCAGAAAGTCTATTCCTACTATACAGGTCGTAGTATACAGACAGGAGTAGTAGAATTAAAAAAAAAAAAAAAAAAAAAAAATCGAGCCAACAAAACCGAAGTGGCCCGAAAACTAATCGCCATAGATATTGCACCAAATTCCATAAACAAAATTAACATATGAATAACATACTGCAATGGAATATTAATGGTTTCCATGGCAATTTTGAATTTGTTAAACTCTTAATTAATACCCTTAATCCTGCAATTATATGCACTCAAGAAACTAATTTCTAAGGAAACTATGTTGCATCCATACGAAATTATACTCAATATCATAAAAGCCGCAAGGACTGCCTTCATGCTAGTGGCGGCGTAGTAACCTACGTTAAAGACAGCATTAAACATCAGGCAACACCACTTACCAACTTGAAACAATTGCTACTAGAGTAAACCTTCAAACACCTATTTCCATTTGCAACATATATCTACCAAATAAAAATCCACTTGATTTACATACACTGCAGGAGTTAACATAACAACTTCCTAAACCATTTATTATACTGGGCGATTTTAATGGCCACAATACGATATAGGTTTGTAAGCATAGCAACGCAAGGGGGGGGGGGGGGGGTGGGGAATAGTGGAACAGTTCTTACACAACGAAAATCTCAATATGCTTATCGATACCTCACAAACATACTTCAGTACAGCCAACGGTACTTCCAGTGTAATCGACTTAACATTAATCACTCCTGATATCCAAGAGAAATTTGAATGGACAGTCACCAAGTAATTACACGGCAGTGACCATTTACAAATTTTATTAACTGATGTAAATAACATTCCTTTGAGTTTTAACTCTCAGTCACGATGGAATTTAAAATACGCAAACTGAAGCATACATATCTGACAACTTATGTTTTCTAACAACACCCATGAATTTTAGTCAATCAGATACTAACAAACTAGTAAATTCGTTTGCAAAAGTGATTTTCAATTCCGCCGAAATCAGTATTCCTAGGATGTGCCCTGTTCTTGGAAGACTGTAAGTTGGTGGAACAAAGAATGTAAAACAGCGATAGCATCAAAAAATAAAGCCTATTATAAATACAAAAGGCAACCTATCCCCAAACACAAAATTGAGCTCCAAAAAGCAAGAGCTAAAGCACGTCAAGTAGTAAAGCACAGCAAGAAAGAGTCCTGGCTAACATTCGTGTCCACTGTAAACAGAAAAACTCCGTCACGAGTGATATGGCAAAAAACTCGTAAAATACGGGGATCTTACGATGGAACACATAATATGGTTTTCCACAATTATACAACAAACACTACAAGCACTCACCCCAAACCATAGCAAACATACTGGCGCATACGTTTGCAAAGGCCTCAAGAGAAGAAGCTTGCGAAAGCAAGGTGACCCACTGCTACCAACCTGACGAAAACGACCAAGAAAACAACAATGATAACATTACATTCACAGAATTCATGGAAGCACTTGAAAAGAGTAAATGCTCTAGCCGAGGGTAGGATAATGTACCTTAAGTGATGTTAAAATCCTTACCGCAAGATGGACTAGTTTACTTTCACGAAATCCTTAATTATATATAGAACTCAAGAACGTTTCCTAAGCAGTGGCGCATAGCACCTATAGTACCCATCCCCAAACCAAAGATCTTACTTCCCCTGAAAGTTTCAGACCTATAGCTCTCACCTGCTGTATGTGTCAAATACTTTAAAAAATTATAAGTAACCGACTGCATTGGAAACTAGAGAAAATGCAGTTCTTCACCGAACTTCAATATGGTTTCCGCCAGTTTCGATCCACCACTGACCATCTTTTAATACTTGAGTCAGAAATAAAAGCTCTATTTACACAGAAACAACATCTGATGGCAATACGCCTAGATATAGAAAAAGCGCACGTTAAAATTTCACGAGCTTACATATTCATAACAATAAAAAGCATCGGTATCCGTTGTATTCTGTATCACTTTATTAATAACTTCCTTCAGGAATGGAAAATTAAAGTTCGTTACAAAGGAACCATGTCAAAAGAAGAGTCCATTAATATATATGTTCCACAAGGATCAGTAATCGGTGTCACACTATTTCTCATACCTATCAACAGTATAGTAAGCAGCAGTATTACACCATCTGTAAAAGGTATACTGTTTGCAGATGACCTATCTCTTGTAAGGGAGAACACCCCTTTACTATTGTAACACTTCTTCAAGAAACACTGGAAAATCTGCACACTTGGACTAATCATGCTGATCTTAAATTGTCATATCATAAATCCAAATGCATATGCTTCTCCAGATCACCATGTAAAGTGTCAAACCCCACAATCTGCGTGGATAACAAGCTAATCGACTCAGTGAACACTATAAAAATTTTAGGATTAACGTTTGATGTTAATCTAGGCTAGAAACATCACATAAATGATATGAGAAAGGAATGCCTCAGAA
The DNA here is from genome assembly GCA_030765045.1 of Tenodera sinensis. Classification (NCBI taxonomy): domain Eukaryota; kingdom Metazoa; phylum Arthropoda; class Insecta; order Mantodea; family Mantidae; genus Tenodera; species Tenodera sinensis. The sequence continues at coordinate 296,805,354 of CM060964.1, read as the reverse complement.
TATTAAATGTATTAAAAACTCTAAGCTGCAAAAACTGGAGTTTTGACCTCAATGCCCTCACACGAACGTATCAAGCTCTCATTAGAAGTAAACTTGATTATGGAGCCCAGACCTACAATACAGCTAAATCTCCAGTTTTAAAGAAACTAGATACAATTCAAACAGCAGCACTAAGAATATGCTTGGGAGCTTACAGAACCAGCCCTGTTTCTGCTCTATCAATGGGAACTGACGAACCACCATTGAATGTCCGCAGAACAGATCTGAGCCTAAAATTCGCTCTTAAAACTTTAGCAAGACCCGAATCAATGATGTACCAGTACGTCCTCCCGGAAACATACAACCAATGTTTACAAGCTAACTCACAAAAAGAAATGTAATTTAAATCTAAAATAAGCAAATGTATTGAAGAACATAACCTAGAAGTTCCTGCCATCATGCCAAGAAGGTTTCATTGTCTACCACCTTGGAGAATACCAACTGTTCAACTAAATTTGAATATTACAGCTTACCATAAGTCTCATACAGATTCATCTACCTATAAACAGTTATTTCAAGAAATAACAAACGTCTATCCTAATTATATATTTATCTACACTGATGGTTCCGGGGCTCTAATGACCTAGCTGTCGACGGGCCCTTAAACCCTAATCACTCACTCACTCACTCACTGATGGTTCCAAAACGGACAGAGACAATGGATGCGCTGTAATTATCCCAGATAAGAAACTTCAGCTGAAACTTCCTAAATATTATTCCATAGTCTCCTGTGAACTTTCTGCACTTAAGCAAGCTTTGACATACATCATCCAGTCTAGTGAGAGTAGATTCCTTATAATTCCCGATTTATTAAGCTCTCTCCAAAGTCTCAGAGACCGATCAACTGACCTTCAACTACTTCAAGATTATCACAATCTTTGTTTCATTGCTCTGAATAAAAATAAAATAGTTATCTTCATGTGGGTCCCTTCACACTGCAGCATTGAGGGCAATGAAGAAGCGGACAAAGCTACCAAAGAAACAAGTCAACTAACAGACATAGATGAGCAGCAAGTAGTACCTTATCATGATATTACAAAATACTTATCCAGATTAATCAAAACAAAATGGAAACAGACTTGGAATCAATCGCCTCCAGAAAAGCTACACATGGTAAGGAAAGGAGACACTAATTCTTCCACTGTCTACTCACTTAGCAGGAAAGAGCAGGTGATCATCTCAAGTCTCCGCATTGGTCATACAACGTTAACCCACTCATACCTCCTCAGCAAAGGCCACCCACCACAATGTGAAGTCTGCAACACCCGCCTCACAGAATGCAAGCAAAACGCTACACAACGACAGCTTCATCATATCACTGAAGACTTATCCACCATTCTGAACACGCCATCCAACTGCAGTAGTGTATTATCATTCCTCAAAAGTGCAGTCTTACATACGAAAATCTAATTCTAGGGATACCTTTGTTATATTGATCTGTTATTTAGTATTGTTCTCATGATTTTGTTTAAATAATTGTAACACATTTATTGTATGCAACTGTATTATACAAAATAGTCGCGATATGACCTAATTGTTAAAGCGACTCTAAACAAACAAACAAAAAGTCTGCACACGGATAGGAAGACGGGAAGATTTGTGTGGTTACCGCTATGACACCCGGGATTCAGTGGTGGCAGGACAGCATGTCGAGCAATAGATCGTGCAGGGCCCTAGGAGACATCCTTGATCACTAAGTCCAGTATGTCCCCTTGGGGAATTCAGTCATGTGGCTGCACCTTAACTATTGGAATTGATAGTATGGGATTTGTATTAGCTTGTGTAAGTGTTTTGGGAGTCATGTTGTTAGTTAATGTGATTAGTCAGTGTGGTGGAGTTAAGACTGAGGGCTGGAAAATATAGACATTCTGCATTATAGCACTCAGTAGTACTAATGCATTGCTCTTTCATACAATTCATGTGTAGGACAACGGTGGAAAGCTAGAATCAGGCGGGCCGGGATTCGCACCACAGATCTTCCAGTCTCCGTCCGGCTGCTCTTAGTACTGAGCAAAAAGATTTCTCTTGAAATAAGTGAAGTATTTAAAAATTCCATACCTTGTCCTATACACGGCTAGTGTGAAAGAACAACTTCCAACTAAGGCTGTATTGAATTAAATTAATTTTTAAGAGCTTTCTATGCTAGTGGTGAAACAGCAAGTATGACTTGTTATAGTTGCGTCGAAATAACTTCTATAATGTATTCTATATTGAGGGGTGTTTGTTCTTATACCTATATGTGAGTCTTTCTAAAAATTCTAATTGATGATTGGTTAAAAATGCTGGATCTCCTGGAAAGTAAGGTAGGGGAACCATGTTAATACTTACCGAATTTCAGTGTGAAAACCTGTTTGCTAAGTACAGGAGTGCACAGTCGAACCAATTTCATCACTCCTTTCTTATTTACATTATTGGAGTGTTATATACGAGGGCAATTCGGAAACTAATCTCCGTTGTCAGGTAGCACGGGAAGTAGCGGAGATATCACCGCTATTTTTACATCGCCGTGCAGCCGTGCTAGTGAAAACGTAAACTGCTACAATATCGCTCACAATAACCTTAGATATTGAGTGCTGGGCTAGAAAATCCCCGTCAAATGCGAGGTCCGAGGTGTCATACCAGGACTGACGAACGTTACTCAGCAGGCGTGGACACATTCCCCTATTTCCCCTCCTTTCGTGACCACGAAAGTCGAAAGGCGGGGAAAACCAAGCGAAAACCGGTTCTAGCTAAAGTGTGGTACTATAGTTATGGAGGGGGAGACTCCTCACTTCACACCTGCGGAGTAAAGTGCGCCAGCCCTGTGCTACATGATTTCTTTTAAAAAATCTGATATGTTACGCACACATAACTTTCTTTACTCTTGTGTTAAATATTCCTACAAACACGTATTCCTCTATCTCCTTCATGTCACTCGAGATAAACATTTACAGAAATTATTGCAAGTATTCTTGTAGGGGCAAGGGCAACATGAAAGAAAATCCAATACTTCGATAACTGTCCTGTTTTAGGGTTGTCATAAAAACACGCCTGCTAATAAATCTTTAGAAAAAGACAACTTTAAATATGAATGATAAATTATAAAAAATCGTATAATGTAAAAATATTTGATACATAAAGTGTAATAATGCAAAAAATTTTAATAAAATTTGGAAATAAGACAAGTAAGCATTTTAGAATTAAGTATTTATTAATTTAGCGTTGTGCACAGACGATTGTGTAAATGTATAAAAAATCACGGATAATTTGCAAACCAATATTTTCTAGAACACTTAATTGCAATTAACGGGCCCTTAAACCCAAATCACTCACTCACTTAATTGCAATTAAAAACGTCGGAACAAATGAACACTAAATTTAGTAATCACTCCACGGGTAGACCAATTACTTCCCAATTTGAAATGTATCTCTCTCTTAAATAAGGAATGCGAGACTCAAAATGTAGTTTTTCCTCCTATCAATCTCCTTAATCTGGTCTAGATTTTTTTTTCAAATCGGATTGTACGGTCAAGAATAATTAGTCCCCTATTTTGTTGCCTGCCAATGACAATTACGCCGGTTCTTTCATAAAAATAAGGTTAGAAAATGTGTTGTCAACGTAAATATCGTCAATTCCAAACCATGGCAATGTGTACGTTTCAATAAATCGTTATTAAATATTCCTGGATGTACAAATCTTCTAATATTTCCACAAACTAGTATGTATCTTCTGAACTTAAGCGAACAAGAAATATGTATAACTGTATATATGTCCCCAAGTAATAGGTATAATTACTAGCACAAAACATCTAAATAGAATTCCTCATAGCAGTATCGAGAAGATCATGGCTTTGAGCGATAATCAAATCTTTTAAAGGTGGTCGCTATATGAAGGCTTTGAAATTCCGTTCTCTTTGTACAGCTAAGATAAATAAGTGAATTACTACCTTCCATTTGAGAGAAGTATAAGTATTGGAAAACTCACACAAATACCAAGGAATATATTCGAAATGGTTCACTCCACCAAAAAAAAAAAAAAAAAAAAAAAAAAAAAAAAAAAAAAAAAATCATTTGGGGATAAGCTGTGTATTTTAACAAGATCTACAATTTTTGTGCAGTAAGATTTTGTCTGCCTCTCACGGTTTACGAGATATTCAAAAGTCATCAACAGTAAACAGGACTACATTGGCTATAGCCACAAAATTAAAAATATAAATTTCATTTGTCATAAAAATATACTAAACACATGGCATTTTAGTTATTATCGTTTGAGCCATTTTCGAGAAAATAACAATTTTCGAAAAAATTTCCATGTAAATAGTAGTTTAGAATAGAAGAATTTTCTTCAAAATCTTCGCGTTACACCCTTAAAATATACTAAACTTAAATACCAACGTTGGTTTTTAATCGAATTTTCGTTTTGGGGTTATGTCCACAGGGATACCATGTGGTCCGCAACCGCAGATTCCGTATTTCTCCTGGGCTGCAGTTTCTTTTGTTTTGAAATTTGTGAATTTATATTTTCCCTATACACATCTTTGTGCAGCTTCATGGACTTTTTATTGACCTCTTCCGCCGCAAGAGTCTCGGCAATATCCTTGGCCAATCATTGAATCCATCGTATTTTTACTGTGGGGTTATATACCGTGTGGAAGGTAGTGCTTCGGCCATACTTTAACCAGGGATTCTACATGATGAGTGCAACAAATTTAATATGTCCAATACAATTACTGTCAACAAAGAACCGTTTTGCCGGAAAAAAAAAAAAAAAAAAAAAAAAAAAAAAAAAAAAAAACTGTTTCAATTATTTGGAGCCATCTAGCTTACTGACGAATTGATGTAAATGGTTTATTATTTCACTAACGATCGCGTAAACATTGTGTAAACAATGCTGTAATGTATTTCTACCTTAATTCGAATGAATTTAGTCACAATTTAATGTTAACGTGACGTTGGAAAAATCTCACTTAGAAATTAAACTTTGCACCTTTTTACAGAACAAATCAGTACATGCAATGTAGTTTAGGATGTCTGAATCAAAATTCCAAGGATGATTTTCCAATAAATTTTACTTTGGGATGGGCGGAACTGAACTATTAATATGTATAGGGAAAGCAGGACATTGGAATTCACCAAAAGCCAATTGTGACATATTTTGCACATTATAGTGCTCTCTGGTTACATTCTGTTTGTTCAGTGGACACCAATGCCAGCAAGTGTTCTTAAAATAAACGCAAGATTAGAGAAATTGGAGCTGTTACGTTGGCGGTAGAGGAATTATTCTGTAGGACGTCAACGGTTGAGTTTAAAGTAAATAATACTAGGTTGGGTAGAGGTATTTGTATTCCACGTATCTGTTTATTTGGAATATTTTTAAAGCTTACTCATATCATGTGATCTTTTGGGCTAGGTTGTGAATTAAGCAACCTGTGTTTGATTTGATTTACTAACTGACTTCAAAGTAATTTTAGCAGTTTCTTAGTTTAGTGTAAAGTTGAACCACTTTGATTTCCCAGGTGTCACTAAATTGATGTAATTAATGTTGTTCCACACAATAGCCGCGTGTTGGACAGGATTGCAAAGCACAGAGTAGACTGAAAATCCCGCTCATGGCATTCAATTTTTCAGTCTCACTCTACCCTTTCCAATCCTGTCGTTAAATTGTTTTCGCTATATGTGACATGCTATAGCGAAACCAATTAAAAGCATCTCTGGAATTCCACATCACAGAATGAATTGATTAAAGAAAAATAAATTAGTTATCAAATCGCTTTAGTTACCCAGGACAGATGAAAGAATAATTACTTTAGTGTTAACGAAACAAATGAGATAGTTCTTTTCCCTTGCTAAGGCTGAGGAAGGTCCTTAAGTGCACTCGGAAGGATTAGGTTCCTCTTGAGGCCTCTTTATGTAATGGATTGTTATTCTCGAGCTTTCTATTTGGAACATTTTCGTCGCAGAAGAAGAAGGAGAGAGAGAGAGAAAGAGAGAGAGAGAGAGAGAGAGAGAGAGATGAGGGTGCAGGTTTGCGAAAACGGATGAAAACCCCGGCCGTTTCTATGGCGACGCTGACGTGGATGCTAGACGGCAAGAGTGTGGGTAGCTGAGGAAGATCCCGACCTGGAAACTATTTTGTCGTGGCGATATCGTCTCCCTACTCAGAATTTCAGCCTTGTTGCTAACGTGATTATGTACCTCTTCTAGGGTTACCAGCTTATTTGATGCAAATGTAGGACACAATGTTTCAAAATGTAGGACATTTAACCAAAATGAAGGACATTATAGGTCAATACAAAAATAATTTATAACTTAAATGCAATTCATACAAGTATACCCACAGGCACATACATTTTTATTTTCTTAAAATCCCGAAACTTATAATGTTAAATGCGGTCATAAACAATCATACATTTTTTCTGAACACTAATATTGGTGAATACATTTTTACCCTCTGGTCGACTTATGCAGTCAAAAGTTATGTTTGTATTGTCAGATCCAAATTCTACACATTTATTTTCTATTTCTAAACCTACTAAGGCATCTCTAGTATACGATGATATTTCCATGGATGTGTATGATGCTTGGTGATAAACAACATTAAATGCAATTGTTGCCTGTGCAGCGCTAACACGATATGCTGACGGCAAGAGCTGAGCAAAAAAACCTTTCATATCTAAAGTACCGGTATTATTTTGTGAAGTTGTGTTTCTTAAAAGACAGGAGTACTTCCAAATCTTGCGCATCTACTAGAGAAGGGTTCGTCCTTTCAAAGCAATGATGATGTACCAAAATTGACAATTATAAATTAATAATAAGATCCTGGTCCAAATCAAACACCCAAAAGATTAAAAAGAAAAACACAACTATTTTATAACGTTACCTTTGTGTGCAACTGAAACATATGTTGCTGGAGGACAAATAAGGCACTTTACTTCGGGTTCGCTGCTTCTTGCCTTTAATTACTTATACTTTAACCACAATGCATCATATTGCTACAGCGAATTGCAGTTGCGGTTAGTCATTTCTATTTTGCCAGTTTCCACTTCATAGTATAACGATCACTGGTCGTTTGCTTGCTTCTGAAAATGCAGAACATTAGAGACTTTTCAAAAATTCTCCCCGGACGCCGGACAAATGGTTAAAATGTAGGACATGTCCGGGAAATTCCGGACGTCTGGTAATTCTAACTTCTTCATATATTTGCTTTCTCTACTATTTTCCTATAATAGGTACTTCACTCAAAAACTTCTGCGTTGCTTTCACATGACTTTTTCTACTCATTCCTTTACAAACTATTCTTACAAAAGCTCAATCTTGTATCTGCTTCTTAGTATCTATAAACCTTCATTACACATTTATACATTTCGTTATAGGTAAAGTAGGTACCTGAAAATTCAAACCAATAACAACGAATATCTCCAAAAATGTTAACGCAACACCATTTTTATTCGGCATGACTTGTATGCTTCAACGACATCTATATGTTTTGTGCAATAACATTTTATCTTGCACAGAAAAAAAGAGGCTCTTACATTAAAAGCACTTTTAAGTGCTAGAAATACTAAATAAAATAAATATTTCAAAAGTATGCTTTTTAAAAGGGTTCTCCAAGACAGGTAACGTCTTAAAGACGTTACTGTTCTTGAAGATATGTGTATATTCTGAGTAGGTAATAAATATTAATTAATTATTGATATTAGTGATTTCAATCTCATTCGTCTGTCATTAATAAAAATAAACTAAACGAACTTAAACTCCACACTAAACACTGCCATACTCGTGCTTGTTATAGAAGTATTTTCTTTTCTTATTCCTATAAATAAATGTAAGCGAATACTTAGAAAAAGAAACGCAAATGTTTAAACCATTTCTAAAGGTGCACACGAACTTTCCGCCTTTCAGTGAAATTAGCTGCTAAGGTAGTGACAGCAAGCTTAATATATGATACAGCTCGGAGGTCCAGCTGACGAATAGCCAAGAGCGCTTCGTCGTTGACTGTGAAATTGAGAACTGCTAGTTGACGGGGGTTCGAGCCTCGTCTTTCGCATGTTTATTTTCTGTAATACAAGATTAACAAACGTGTTTAGTTCTCTACAGCTTTTTATCAGGAACGGCAAATCAGATGAAGACATACTGCTACAAATTGAGTTAATGGGGACATGGCAACGTTATGTCTGCTTGGAAATAAACGACATGACAACCTTGCTGGGTGCAAAGATTGCCTTAACAACTGCATTCTGTTCTGTTTAATGTATCATATTCACTGGCATCCAGATCTGGTAATTTACACTATTACACGCTTATTTATTTTAATATGGTAATGACCTACGAAATTCATAGAGATGCTTTTGAATGTGAATGTTTTAAGGGAAATATTAATTTCAAGGGGAATGTTTGACAGTTGAGGTAGGCGTGTTCCCTGCTTCATTTTCAGCAATTGATATCTTAGGAAGCATTCATTTGTAAAATTTCCATCATACTACAGCATTCATAAGACGGCGGGAAAGGTTACAACGGTACGCGGAATAAAAAATACCTAAAGGAGGAGCTTTGTTGGAAATAGATTCTATTAGTTTGTATAATTTTATATTTCGCACGGGTTATATAAATAATAATGTTCCCGTTAAGAAAGAAGGAAGAAAAAGGGAAATAAAAAGGAATATGTCAAATGGTATTCGAACCCATGTTAGCCCACACTATTCATTTGAAAGAACACGCCATAGCCAGCACAGCTATAGTGAATAGTGAAGTTCGGTCTGACTGATTAAACTCACGTTTTGTAAGTCTAGCACCAAAACTGAATCATTTTGGTTCTAGTCCACAACTTAACAGAAACGCCATAAGAACATATGTTCTGCAGGTGCACTGAAGTTGAATCTGCAATGTTTGCCCGTTAATGTAGAAGGATTGCTGCAATATTTCTTTTCAAAACTACGAGGTGAGCTGAGTTGCGAGGTAACATGGCTGCCATGTCCTCCGAGCAGCAAGGGAAGCATGCGACTAATTTAATTCTCATACCACCTATGCAAGCACGCCTGAGAATTAGGTGACCCTTCGCGCACGTCTCACCGAAGATGGGTATTTACTTTTGTGAAAGATAGTACGTATAAGGGTTTCGACGTTTGCACGTCACTGTACTCCAGACCTTACACAACGTAAATGCGATTTTATTACGGTTACATGTGTTCTATCGTAGAACTGAAATTTCAAACTTACTTCACATCGTTGTGCTATATTTCAACGCCTAGATTTCAAGCACTGACCTAGAACTGCGGATAAATTGTTTGAATCGACTACCTCCCTGATCTTGGATTTGCGGATTCAGCAAACGAAGCGCTCCAACTCCTACACTCGATGAAAGAAAAGCAGAAAATTCTATTACCGTAACAGCAAAGGCAGGGATCGCATTAGAATCCAGAATAAGATTATTTCCACTAGTAGCAAAATTGAATCCGTGTTCCAAATTGTTTTGCTTAGGCTTTTTTAATTCTCGAGAGTCCTTGCTTTTATTTGAGTTCAACTACTTCATTATCCCTCCGACTAGTTTAATGCAAAATAGAAATATTTGTAGCTCTCAACCAACATATGACAAAACATAGCCCTACGTCAAGACATACAAATTTATATTTATGTATATTTATTATGTATATATAATAACATGAATATTTTAAATTCTGTTATTTCGACTATAGTGTGTTTTGAACCATTTCCGGTTCATGCTGTCATGGCTGAAAGTCATGTTTCTTAAATTCAGTGCTGGTAACCTAACCTACCTGCGTGTTTTCCCTATTTCACGCACATATGTGCATAATCTATACTAAATCCTCTAATTTTGTATATTTAACATTGTTGACATGAAATATACCATGCAGTTAAATTTTACCATTTAAATGTTATCTGGGTCAATTTTTGTTGTTGTTGTTCATCTTCACTTAAGATTTAGTTCATGCAGCTACTGAGTTTGGGGTGCAAGTTATTACTTTTTAAAGGGAACAACCAAAACCCAAATAAATAATTTCTTAAAGAAAGCTTACTTAATAAACTACCGTTCGTAATTAAAGGAACATGACTATTTAACTAAACAGCAGTGATAGGAGAAACGCTACAAACCCTTAGGTTTCAGTGCTAAGGGTAATTACAAACCTACTCCATAATTACGCTAGTCAAGGTGAACAACCAGGATATTCGATCGTCAGCTTGCCACCAGTATACATGCCGCAATCCTGCTAGTGGAACCACCATGTTTAACAGTTATTATAACTAGTTTTATTTTCACGTCAGTACTGCACATTTCTGCATGCGTTTAAGTGCATTACGGAATCACGACTGTCTGGTATTTTCAAAATCTTCCTCGTTCTCCAACGATTATCACACTTGCACTGTTATTTTTGTGAGAAAATTAAAGCTAAAATTTCATATTCCGAAGTTACTATTACTGCATTCATAGTAAAATATATTTTACTATAATACATTATATATATTATAGTATATATACGTTATCATAACGCTTACAGGAGTACGAAAAGTAGAAAGTAACTGAATATTTATTCTCACTGGGAACTGAAACACACACGAGAAAAAAATCAAGCGTGATGCTCTCACATGGCGTTCTCTACCCCCATTGCTAATTGAGATACACGTTTGCATAAACAATTTCACTATATATTTCAATATAGGGGATAGCTACAGTCAAATGTTTAAAAGTGGGTAGCTGCATACCTTGACATCTCCAGAGCCAATTGAATGGTTACCTTAAAGAATGACAGTGTTGAATAAGTTCAAACCAATAACAATAAATACCTCCCCATTAGTTCATGCCACATAAAATGATTTGGAATAATTTGTGTGTTTTAAAGAAATCTGCATTTTTATGCAATAAGACTTTCTCTACCCCTTAAAGTTTATCAACAATTGAACAAAATTCCCTCCGAATGAAGAGGACTTCGCAGGCTATACCCAGAAAATTCAAGATATAGATTTTATTTACCGAACAGATATCTTAAATATATGGTCTTGCAAACAGAACTTTTAAAGTCATTTTTGAGAAACTCGAAATAAACGAAACGTTTTTAGTGCAAAGAGTAGTTTGAAGTGGGGGATTTTGTTGAAAATTCTTGTGTTGCATCTTTGGAAGGTACTAAACTTGAACATCAAGTTTGTTATTATTTATGCCATCTAACATACTGCTGGTGTTTTTAAACACACAAGTCGTGTGCGGACAATGTTTGAGAGGTAGAATCAGAAATGAAAAATTCAATGCCATAGCCGGGATTTGAACCACGGATATTCCGCTTAATGTGCGGTTGCTCTAACTGCTGACACTATTTTTTATGTCAACCAACATACATAACAATTACCATCTACAAGTTATTTAAACCCGGGACATAAAGTAGTTGGCGGCGCTGTGGTCGAGCGGTTAGCCTAGGCGGCCCGGGTTCGGTCCCAGGGACCCACATGTGGTATTCCTGGTGGACGAAGCGGCGTCAGGGTGGGTTTTCTCCGGGTTCTCCGGTTTCCCCGCCACCCATTCCACCAACTGCTCCATTATCACGTTTCCAATCATCGACTTCGCCTGCATTTCATATCATCCTCTTCCTCACTATCATACCTGGTGCTTGGCTGACCACCCGCTTCCAGGTCTTCACTCTATCCGGTCCAGAGGTTCCTGTGCTCCCCAACAGGCGTCTGGCTCTATTCATTGGTTTGTAAGTCTTAGGAGGTGTAAATCCTAAGTAAGGAAAGGGTAATCAGGAAAAGAAAGAACAAAGTACTCACCATTCTAAGTCGCCCTTGAGGTACTTATCTCAGATGTGAGATTTCCCTTGTGGTCTACCGGGAAAATACGAAACGGTTGGGGAATTTAGTGGCATATTGGCAAGCTGGTAGTCCAGTGGTTAGAGCAGCCGCACGTGAAGCAGAAAATCCTTGGTTCAAATTCTGACTATGGCATTGAACTTTTCAGTTCTAACTCTGCCCCTCAAACCAGGTTTGGTGCTTATCCGATATTTTGTTTATGATTTATGCTCCTCACAGACACATACTGGACTCTTTTGTTAAAAAATGGTTTTCTTACAAATGCTTATTCGTGTACCTACTTCATGTAAATCCAGATCAAGATTTCTAGAAACGGTTTGATTAATATTTCCTTGTAGGTACCGAGAGAAAGAGAGACAGAGAGAGAGAGAGAGAGAGAGAGAGAGGGAGGGAGGGAGAGAGACGAATAACTACTTCCCATTTGAGAAACGTACCGTAGATCGGTACATGAAGTGGTTGTTTGTTATTCAGCTGTTTTAAAAATATCTAAAGACAGAATCGTAAGTATATCGATAGGCACATTTTGGTGACAATGGAATTTAATTCCTTCAAACTATGGTAAGTGCGCCAAATAAGGTCATGCTAAGGTTTGATTCAGTGTTAATTCACATTTAACGGGCCAAATGTTTTAAAATTTGGTAAAGTTATATATTGATCCTTGGGGGAAAAGACAAATGTAAGGTTTATTGGATAACTCAATAAATACGACGTTAAAGTCCTCAGTTTTCTAAAAGAGAACAAATTGGCCTTATTAAGACCAGGGGTTCCAAATAAGGCCAGTTCAAATTAGTTTACTTAAGTTACAGGACAGAGCTGATCATATAAGTAGTCAGCTTAACTAGTTGTTCACTAGCCAGGAGTCGCCTCTGTCTGAAGATGCCCAACGGAGCCATGGGTGAAACGTCAGATGCTTATTCATCGACTGGACCACGGCCTACAAGTCCGGAAACTACGTTCTACTGGATCACGCCCGTGAAAGCCTGAGCATGTATTCTTTCATTTTCAAGTTATGCTGTCCACAGACTGACACACACACACACACACACACACACACACACACACACACACACACACACACACACACACACACACACACACACACACACACACACACACACACACACACACACACACACACACACACACACACACACACACACACACACACACACAGGGACCTTATTCTAAAAATGCTCTTTCTTGGATTCAGGGGGGCCGCAAAACATATATTTCCGGTGAAATCTGCCGTCGAATTTTTGGGTAGAACACAATATTTCCTCTACTACGTAGTAGAGAAAGTAAAAAAGGCACCTTTAAATGTAGAGCTAAAACTAAACCCCGGCGCGACAGCCCACAAGGGGCCAAGGCCTACCGCCCAGCCACTGCGTCCCCAACCTCTGCCCACTACAGGCGTCATTGGTGAGGTGCAGTATTGGAGGGTAGGACGTGGTCAGCGCCCCGAGCCCTCCCGGCCAGTTATGCGGTCTTCTAGACCTGGGGCCGCTACTTCTCCATCAAGTAGCTCCTCAATTGGTCCCCCCGGGACCTAACGAGGCTGAGTGCACCCCGTGCCAGACCTCCCAGAGGGGATAAAATCCCCATGCTGGTACCGGAGATCGAACACGGGTCCTCCGCGCCAGAGGCAAGCGCGCTATTAAATGTAGAGCACATGGCACAAAATCATAATTTTGTTAATTTTTTGGTCATTTTTACTTTCTCTTCTACGTACAGTAACTAGGGGAATTATTGTATTCCATCCACGAATTCGATGCTGAGATTTCAACGGAAATATGTTTTGACGTCCCTTGAATACAGAAAGCATTTCTAGAAAAAGGTCTGTCTGTCTGTCTCTGTGTGTGTGTGTGTGTGTGTGTGTGTGTGTGTGTGTGTGTGTGTGTGTGTGTGTGTGTGTGTGTCTGTCTGTGTGTGTCTGTGTACGTCTGTGTGTGTCTGTGGACAGAATAACTCAAAAACGAAAAGTCGGTTAGTACCAAAGTTGGTATTTAAGTTTAATATGTTTCAAAGATGCGGCACGAAGATTTTGAAGAAAATACCTCCACCCTAAACTACCATTTACATGAAACATTTTTCGAAAATTTTGATTTGCTGAAAATGGCACTAACGATTTTGATTAAAATGCCACATGTTTAGGATATTTTTATGCCAAATAAAATGTATATTTTGAATTTTCTGGCTATAGCCCACATAGTCCTGTTTACTCTGAATGACGTTTACATAATCGTAAGAGACAGACCAAATGTTACTGTACAAAAAGTGTAGATCTCGTTAAAACACGCAATTTGTGTCCGAATGAATTTTATTGTGGAGTGAACCATTCCGGAGATATTGTTATTTGTGTGAGTTTTGCAATACTTATGATTTTCTCCAATGGAAGTCGTTATTCACTGTTTTATATCTTAGCCGTATAAAGAGAATGGAATTTCAATGTCTTCATGTAGCTACCAGCTTTAAAAGATTTGACTATCGCTCAAAGCCTAGTGTATTCCCATATTGCTCTTTCAGCTACAAGGAAATTAGCAATAAGATAATTTCTGCAGACATTTATCTCGACTAATATGAAGAAGATAGAGGAGTAAGAGTTTGTAAGAATAGTTAGTACAAGAGTAGAGAAAGTTATGTGAGTGCAAAACATAGATTTTTCAGTACAAAGCTCCCTTAACATTTAAGCTTAAGTTTACAACGTGATTGTTAGTTCGCACTCAGAAATGATATTAAAGTACAACTTTTAACTTATTTCATATCTGACGTTGATTTAAGGTTATATGAAAGATAAAGTGGTTACCTCTTATACCAAAGTATAAGCTGTTGATACATTATCGAAGAAGCCGGAAGCAAAGAAAACTAACAAGAAATAATATCTGCAAAGGTTGTGATAAAATCCAATTTCTCTCTATAAGGAAATGTTCAGAAGTCGGAAGAAGTTTCTCTCCACTCCAAAAGAGATAGAGTTTGGAATTAATCTCATGATTGGTAAAGAAAACAAAGGACTGGAATGTTTTAAAAGCGCTATAAAATAGTGTCGTAATGCACAGTGGGATTGATATTCTATGTACAAAGGAGCGGTAAGAGTATGCTTTTGTCTCCAACCAATCACTTCAGCCTTCCATTTAACGTTATCTTATCTAAGAAAGCTGCAGCGAAATTAAAGTACTTCTCCGCATGCCTATTCTGGATATACGCTTTATAGTCTATTCAAATACTCTGAAGCTTAAAGACTGAAGGGAAGCAAAGTCAAGCTGCGGACACGGAGCGAGATGGCTCAGGAGGTAACGTCTGCGGCCCTCATTCGGCATTGATCCCTGTGGCCGGCCGGTCTTTTCGGAGCTTTCCCCGGGTCGTCAGGCGAATGCTGGGAAGGATTTCCACATCCTCCGAATGTCCTGTCCCTCCATTTCGTTACATTAATCATTTCATTTCACCCTTCATCTCGTTAGGTTTCTTTCAGGGTTGGAAGCGTCGGTGAGCGTCGCGGCAGCAG
The DNA here is from genome assembly GCA_030765045.1 of Tenodera sinensis. NCBI lineage: Eukaryota > Metazoa > Arthropoda > Insecta > Mantodea > Mantidae > Tenodera > Tenodera sinensis. Next base: position 296,790,023 of record CM060964.1, on the reverse strand, counting down.
CACGGCAGGGGGAACGAATGCGCTCTCGAAATCTCGTCCCCCGGATTGGAAAGGAGCCTACTGGTTTCCAGGCCCCTCATGGGGTGGTACAACCCCGAGGGAGGAAGGGGAGGCGGTCTCCGAGTCCTACGCCTCCCTTGGGAGCACGAACCCGAGGGGATGGGAGAAACTAGGCTGAGCCAGCCACCACTGGGAAATGTAGGAACCTGCCCTCTCTTCGGCCGCCCTTCGGATCCACTCGCCTCATCCATCCTCCCAGGGGTATAGGCACAAAAGATCGCCCTTCGGTCGAGATGCTAAGTCCCCCTCCGCAAGTTGTCATTGAGTCAAAGCTACGGACGAAAGGACTTGCAATTGGAGCAGAGCAATGCACGTAGGCTATACAGCCCTTTGTACTTCTACCGTGATCTCTGGAAGGGATGGATCAGGCGAGAGACACGAATTCGAACAGAACCGGATGACGACTGAGCAAACATGGGACGGGGGTCCCTAATGGGTAGTTTAGGGTGAAGCAATTTTCTTCAAAATCTTAGTGTCGCATACTTGAAAGACATTAAACTTAAATACCAACTTTGGTTTTTAACCGAATTTTCGTTTTTGAGTTATGCTGTCCACACACACACATACACACACACACACACACACACACACACACACACACACACACACACACACACACACACACAGAAGGAACTTTTTCCAAAAAAATTTTTTTTTTGGGGGGGGGAGGATTCAGAGAGTCTCAAAACATATTTCTGGTGAAATTTCGACATCGAAGTTTTGGGTGGAATACAATACTTCCTCTACTTTACTATTAATACACAATAGAGAAAGTAAAAAGAATATTGAAATGAAATGTACAATATCCGTTTGTTTGCATAAGATAAACTTAGGAGTAAGTTTTCAGCTAAATTTGCAAAACAATTCAGTAATGCATGCCAATAGATATGCAAATGTAATTCCCGATTAAGAGGGCAGTTTCGAGATAAAGTTTTGAAGTTCTGAGAAATAAAGGCAAATTGATTTGGATTTGTTGTCTGCCTTATTAATCTCCATCTACAGCTTTATTTTTTAACTCTTACAACTGTAACGAGCGTTTTGAATGTTATGAAGTAAACTTCTGAACTAAATTCCTGAGATCTTCAGTAAGCATTAGGGATGGACGGAATGTAACGTAACGGTTATCTTAATGAAATGATTACTGAAATAATGGAGGCAGTGTGATTACATAGTTAACGGTTACCAAAATAACGAATACAGTAATAGTTATCCCGTTAACGATTACAGAGTCTGGGTGACATTTAGTGCATGTGCTTATAAGGAGCTATAGCTGTCACGAAATTTAATGGTGGGTGGCTCGATACAAAATCGAATCATAGGCCTGCCATTCCTTGCTATGTTGTGTAGTTAAACATGCTGTGAAATTAGGCTGCACAGCTAATGATACTCGCACAAAATTTATTTGCACAACGGATAAAAGAATAGTAATATTCAACTATCAGCCGCCATTAAATTTTGCGTCTAATCTAGTTACCTCAACTCATTGTTCCTCCGCCACTGTCAGTGGCATTGTGGATCTAATATACCACCTTGCGAGAAAAATACCTACTAGTTATCACTTTGCTACATACCTATATAAGAGTGTCTGTATATTTTGAATGTTAAGACAGTAATGTATGTTTGGGCGTTAATGTTTCTCTTCTCTAGCAACATCGCCTTTTGAAATGTCAATGTTTTGCACAACGCCCTAGGAGAATATTGAAGTTAATATATTCTTAATGCCAGCCATTTTTATATTAGCACAATAATGATGCATTTTTCTTTGCTGTGTCTGCATCACATGATGTTTATATTTAGGTTCCCATAGCCGCAGTTCATTGTACAATCTGGGTATATGCGGAGGAATGTAGAAACAAGTGCAAAAGTAGTTTGTGATTATAAACTCCCGTAGCAATCAACGTTTTGACACAGCTACAGAAACTTCTTTTTAGATTGCGTCAAATAAAAAGGTTAGTCTGTACCGACATGCGTCATATAGTGACAAAAACGATGCAAATCCAGTCCAGGTACTTTTCTATCACTTCATTGCCTTCTACAATTGTATTACAAATACACAGCTTTGTTCTCGTTAATACAGTCTACAGTCTTTCGTCCTATCATAACTCACAACTTTTACTTCTCGTAACCTTGCCTCAGTCCTTTCAGTCTCTTCACTTTCACTGTCTCTCATACACTAACTACGACGATAAAAATCACTCGACGCTCCTTGGATCTTCTTTACGACGCACCGACATACGCACAGCTGTCTCACAGTCACTGACACACTGACCGACTCGTCTCTTTGCTCTGCTGTTTCCTCGCCTCCTTATATAGTGGGAATGGCGTCACACGAGTCTTTCGCGAACTCCTTGAAACACGCAGGTGATGAAGTAAGCAATTCTTCTCGAAGGCTCCGGAGAAAACCCTTTGTGTTGCCGCTTGATTGTTGTTAGTGACGTGTTCGCTCGCATGAGTGGTGTACAGAAGCTTGACCTAGCGCCTTTGTTTGTTCGCTGGCGTGGTATGTGTTGTGAAGTAGCTTAGCCCCGACAGTCCTTTGTTTTGCGCCGCGTCCGGTGTCACAGTTTTGAAACGTAGCTACAGCTAATCGTTACTGGTAACCGTTAATGTCATGTAACTGAGAACGTAATAACGGTGAAAACAAATAACTCGTCACTGGTAACTGTGACAAGTAACCATTAACATACTGTAACTGCGACAGCTGTAATCGTTGCCTGAAAATAAGTGTCAAATCCCTACTAAGGATATATACACAATATAACAGAGATACGTACACATTAGCTTCTTGAACTAGAGTGAGCTACTTGTGTGACATTAGGTACATACAATGCTATGCGAAAATTCGCGTGTGTATGCATTATTCTTATGTCATGTCATAAACAGAGTACATCCTTCTTTTTATAGTTTTTGTTTATGTGTGCTCCTAGTAGGGTATGACTGTTTGGAAAAGACAGCTTTGACCCTGAGGGTCTAGGAACCCAACAGGGGCGTGATGGAGGACATAGTGACAATAAACTCCAACATCCTATCACTTAATTGTTGTTTCCTTTCAATATTTAATTACTTTTGGCGCAATTGAAGAAAGCGGCCCACCTTTGTTTCAAATTTTTCTCCACCTATTACGTAACTACGACTATAGTAAGCAGTGTATAGTGTTGCAGTGGTGGTTTGGTTATATGCACATATGTTGCATTTGATCTACGAAAGCATTTTCAAATGTTATGCGATAAACGCCTGTTCATTAGTGACTTCTTTGGTACTGCTTACATTTAAGAATATTATACACACCTGAAGCTATTAACAGTGAATCAATATAAACCACCAATATGACAAAGTATGTAGAGACCAACAGCTTCATTTAACTAAAATTGAGTTGTTTACATTACACACCTACCACGACCTCTGTGTACAACTCAACCTTGGTTAAGTGAAGCTGTTGGTGTGTACATACTTTGTCACATTGGTAGATTAGTTTAAGAAGTCTATCACTATTTGGCGCAAAGTCGCAGTGCATAGCTTTAGAAGGTACCCCAAGTGATCGTCGCGTAACATATTGCGGTACAGAGTTTTAATATAGTTCAATTTGCATAAACTCTGTTCGCACGGCGCACAACAAAGTATGCTCGGGGCTAAGTTAGTTCACACCACATATCAGGCTGGCGAGCAAACAAAGGCGTTCAATGTCAGGCTGCCTCGCGCTACAGTTTATGTATACGTGACTAAATTCCAATGACCGCGGTGCTTAGCAAAGGATTGCTGTAGCATTCGAGAGGTATCCGGCGGCCGGCGTGCTTGCTCGTAGAAGTTCCAGAAAGGACCATGTGACGTCATCCCCACTATGTAAGGGGACGAGGCAACGAGTTAAAGCTAGTTATGGTTACAATTTCTTGAGTCGGTCAGTGTGTCAGTGAGTGCGTGACAGCTGTGTGTGTGGAGGGGGGTAGTGTCTTGAAAGATATATCGCGTAGAAGGGAATAAGTTGTAATGAGTGTTTGCATCCTCAGAGCTGGTGTTTAAGAGACTGAGAAAGTGAAGTAAGACAGTGAAGGGACTGAGTGAAAGTTAGGAGCAGTAAACAGCTGAGAATTGTAATATCACGAAGGACTAAAGAGTGTGCTAACATCAGCAAAAGAGAACTGTCTATTTGTGCAAAACTTTAGAAGAAGACGAAGTGAGAGAAAGAAATTGGACTGGGATTTTGTCGCTTTGTCACACTGGTGTCAGAAGTGGCATTCCTCGAATTGCCGTTTTGTCACTATATATATAATGTGATATAGTAATATACAAATTTTATCCATGGATATTTATATAATTTTGGTGGCAAAGCCATTCGTTTGACTTTTCAGATACTTTATACTTGTTAAACTGCTAAGTCGCTACTTTTTCGTGGTCATACAATATGGACGGAATTTTCAAAGCACATAGTGAAGGATTTGACTGTTGCAAAGGATTAAGCCTAGTATATTCCTCTTGTATCTGCAACGAAATGTGTAATAAAACCATGTTTGCAAATGTCTATCTCGGTTGGCATGAATGAGATAGAAGAATACGTTTTTATGACAATAGTTTGTGGAACAGTGAATAGAGAATGGCATGCGAACGTATCACATCAAATATTGTTTTCTTTACTTGGGTATTTTTTGTTTAACTTTTTTATATTACACTACGCATATAAGAAATGCCGCATTTAATATGTGTAAAAGCATTCAAATTTTTAGGCTATGAACCATAACTTACAAGGCGTGCTCGCTCTGTGTATTTGATAGCATTGTCATTATCGTGATTGCATTAACCTATTGCTCGTTAACTTATGTGGTGTTAGTAGGGTAAATTTAAACCTTAGTTTGTAATTTATTTTCCCTCGGGAAACGGGAAACCTTCTCGTTGGTTCATTTCCACTAAGAGTTTTGCATGCAGTCACTGTTTCCAACCCTTTTCCCGGAGGACGCTGCTGCTAGAAAATAAAATAAAACATTTTCTGGGAAGGATTTGAGAGATTCCCTCACTGTGATTGGTGTAGCTTATCAGCTTGAGTAGCCCGACGACTGACGTTTATTCAGTGACCCAGAAATAGATTCGTTTAACCCCGCACTTGGGTTTCATGATTCAGCTCATTGAAGTTGGACAGTATACTTAGTGCTTTGTGCTGATGGAACTGCTACTCTTCAGCTCTTGCTGGATATTTAGGTGAGAGAATTGAAACATGTATGTGTAAGCTGATAGGGTAAAGTGGGGACGAATCATCTATTTTGATAGGCTTTGCCATTGCATGATCAGTAGATCACATACCAAAACGTACCAGGTGCCAGCATGTTTGTTTCTCATTAAGAACAAGGATTAGCCCGTGAACATCCCAGTTCGGGCCAGGGTCTCCTGCGACGTCAGGTTAGACAACTCCGTAGGACTTTCACTTTTGTCTGTCCTTCAGTATTCTGGACACAAGTTTCCTAGATGACACTTAAACACTTCACTGCAACGCTTTTTTTGCCTTCCTAAGTTCCTTTTCTCTATTCGGGTTCCACATACTCACTGAATGAGTCCACTCTATAGGATCCATTCGGAACACGTGGCCTCCCCATCTTCATTTTGAATACATTGCTGATGTTGCTGCGTCTTTCAGACCCGTTATTTTGCGGCTGTCCTTGTTCTTCATACGGTCTCTTCTTGTGATGTTGAGTAGCTTTCGCTCTATTTTCCTCTGGCAAATTTCTAACATGGCTGTTCCCTTTTTTGTGTTAAAGACGATGTCTGCGAGCCCTGTGTTAGCACTGATAATATGCACATACCCATGACCTCTTTTTGTTTCATACTGATGACTTTTTCTAGTAAGACCAACTTTAGAGCCCAGAATTTCTTCCAGGCTGGTGTAATTTTTCTTTCGATTTCGTTCTGGGTGTGGTTGGAAAGGTGGTTGGAAAACGATACAGCTTGACCTTAATAAACTTATTCATTGATGTAGTCGATTTTGTGGTTTCCGATCTGGATTGGCTGCTTTGTGCTGTTTGTCATTATTTTTGTTTTCGCAACATTTATTTGAAGTCCTGATTGTTTGCTGAATTTGCAGAGCTCGCTTAGCATTTCTTCCGCTTCCTAGTGCGAATCTGTTATGAGGGTAACGTCGCCTACAACGCGAAGGCTGAATAATTTCCTTCCATCTATGCTTATGCCATGGTCTTATTTCATTCTGCTGAAGATTTTTTCCATTAGAGCTATGAGTATTTGTTTAATATTATTGTACTAAAATTCACAATGTTTCTTATTATTTGATCTTAAATTTGATACGAACAAATGTGATCAGTAACATTTACAAAGACTTTCTCTTCCCTTTAGTTCATTTTGATGCCTGTGTTACAAATTATTAAGCTTAGTTTTATTATTAATTCTAGTTCCTAGTACAGTGGAACTCGCATAATTCGAACGTTTATAATTCGAAATCGTCCTGAATTCTAAGATTTTTCTTGGTCCCTTGAATTTTGTATTAAAGCAATGTAAAAAAATAAATCGCATGTAATTCTACATTTTATTTTGCTTAATTCGAAGTTTTAGTTAAGAAATGTCAGTCGAAAATTATTCTAAACGCGGAAATTTAATATAACCTCGTCCGCGTGTTTCTGCAAACGAGGTTATCGCTTCGGGGTTGTTTGTTTTGTCGGAATGCAGTTTGGAAGGGTGGAATAGCTTTCGTCCACCTGTTTCTGCAAAAGAGGTTATCACTTCGGGGTTGTTTGTTTTGTCGGAATGCAGTTTGGAAGGGTGGAATAGCTTTCGTCCACGTGTTTCTGCAAAAGAGGTTATCGCTTCGGGGTTGTTTGTTTTGTCGGAATGCAGTTTGGAAGGGTGGAATAGCTTTCGTCCACGTGTTTCTGCAAAAGAGGTTATCGCTTCGGGGTTGTTTGTTTTGTCGGAATGCAGTTTGGAAGGGTGGAATAGCTTTCGTCCACCTGTTTCTGCAAAAGAGGTCATCGCTTCGGGGTTGTTTGTTTTGTCGGAATGCAGTTTGGAAGGGTGGAATAGCTTTCGTCCACGTGTTTGTGCAAAAGAGGTCATCGCTTCGGGGTTGTTTTGTTATGTCGGAATGCAGTTTGGAGCGGTGGAATAGCTTTCGTCCACCTGTTTCTGCAAAAGAGGTCATCGCTTCGGGGTTGTTTTGTTTTGTCGGAATGCAGTTTGGAAGGGTAGAATAGCTTTCGTCCACCTGTTTCTGCAAAAGAGGTTATCACTTCGGGGTTGTTTTGTTTTGTCGGAATGCAGTTTGGAGGGGTGGAATGGCTTTCGTCCACGTGTTTGTGCAAAAGAGGTCATCGCTTCGGGGTTGTTTTGTTATGTCGGAATGCAATTTGGAGGGGTGGAATAGCTTTCGTCCACGTGTTTGTGCAAAAGAGGTCATCGCTTCGGGGTTGTTTTGTTATGTCGGAATGCAGTTTGGAGGGGTGGAATAGCTTTCGTCCACGTGTTTGTGCAAAAGAGGTCATCGCTTCGGGGTTGTTTTGTTATGTCGGAATGCAGTTTGGAAGGGTGGAATAGCTTTCGTCCACGTGTTTGTGCAAAAGAGGTCATCGCTTCGGGGTTGTTTTGTTTTGTCGGAATGCAGTTTGGAGGGGTGGAATAGCTTTCGTCCACGTGTTTGTGCAAAAGAGGTCATCGCTTCGGGGTTGTTTTGTTTTGTCGGAATGCAGTTTGGAGGGGTGGAATAGCTTTCGTCCACGTGTTTGTGCAAAAGAGGTCATCGCTTCGGGGTTGTTTTGTTTTGTCGGAATGCAGTTTGGAAGGGTGGAATAGCTTTCGTCCACGTGTTTGTGCAAAAGAGGTCATCGCTTCGGGGTTGTTTTGTTTTGTCGGAATGCAGTTTGGAGGGGTGGAATAGCTTTCGTCCACGTGTTTGTGCAAAAGAGGTCATCGCTTCGGGGTTGTTTTGTTTTGTCGGAATGCAGTTTGGAGGGGTGGAATAGCTTTCGTCCACGTGTTTGTGCAAAAGAGGTCATCGCTTCGGGGTTGTTTTGTTTTGTCGGAATGCAGTTTGGAGGGGTGGAATAGCTTTCGTCCACGTGTTTGTGCAAAAGAGGTCATCGCTTCGGGGTTGTTTTGTTTTGTCGGAATGCAGTTTGGAAGGGTGGAATAGCTTTCGTCCACGTGTTTGTGCAAAAGAGGTCATCGCTTCGGGGTTGTTTTGTTTTGTCGGAATGCAGTTTGGAGGGGTGGAATAGCTTTCGTCCACGTGTTTGTGCAAAAGAGCTCATCGCCTCGGGGTTGTTTTGTTATGTCGGAATGCAGTTTGGAGGGGTGGAATAGCTTTCGTCCACGTGTTTGTGCAAAAGAGGTCATCGCTTCGGGGTTGTTTTGTTTTGTCGGAATGCAGTTTGGAGGGGTGGAATAGCTTTCGTCCACGTGTTTGTGCAAAAGAGGTCATCGCTTCGGGGTTGTTTTGTTTTGTCGGAATGCAGTTTGGAGGGGTGGAATAGCTTTCGTCCACGTGTTTGTGCAAAAGAGGTCATCGCTTCGGGGTTGTTTTGTTTTGTCGGAATGCAGTTTGGAGGGGTGGAATAGCTTTCGTCCACGTGTTTGTGCAAAAGAGGTCATCGCTTCGGGGTTGTTTTGTTTTGTCGGAATGCAGTTTGGAGGGGTGGAATAGCTTTCGTCCACGTGTTTGTGCAAAAGAGGTAATCGCTTCGGGGTTGTTTTGTTTTGTCGGAATGCAGTTTGGAAGGGTGGAATAGCTTTCGTCCACGTGTTTGTGCAAAAGAGGTCATCGCTTCGGGGTTGTTTTGTTTTGTCGGAATGCAGTTTGGAGGGGTGGAATAGCTTTCGTCCACGTGTTTCTGCAAAAGGGGTCATCGCTTCGGAGTTGTTTGTTTTGTCGGAATGCAGTTTGGAAGGGTGGAATAGCTTTCGTCCACGTGTTTCTGCAAAAGAGGTCATCGCTTCGGAGTTGTTTGTTTTGTCGGAATGCAGTTTGGAAGGGTGGAATAGCTTTCGTCCACGTGTTTCTGCAAAAGAGGTCATCGCTTCGGAGTTGTTTGTTTTGTCGGAATGCAGTTTGGAGGGGTGGAATAGCTTTCTAGCTGCCGGCCTTGAGCTTCTATACCTGCTCCCACATTCCCTTGTTTAAAACACTTGCGCCTTTAGTTGACGCTTGAGCTTCCTGTTGTTCAGTGTGTTGCAAATCAATGCCACTATGCCTCTTAGTAAACTGTGTGTCCACTACAAGACTTAACTTTTGCGGAACTGTGATTTGTTGGAATCTATGATACGAGAACTTGGTAAACGTTTTATTCGGTGATGAGGCAAAGTTATATGTATAAACAGACATGACTTAGAATTTGAACTGATGAAAGTAAATCACATTACAGTGCGAGCTCTATAATCCTCGTACCTTTTCACTTGCGTAAGACGATAGCTTCGTTTTTCTATGAAAAATATAAAGTTTTACTAACAACGGTTTGCATTACATCAATTCTCTTGCCAAGTCTTCCTATTGAAATACGAGGACTAGGATTTAATTGCATCGTTAAGGCGTTGCACAGTGTTAGATGATACTGATGGTTGGCCGAGACGTTTATCATCAACGTTCCCTGTTGTGTGAAATTTGTTCAGCGGTGTCGGATTGCTGCCCTTGTACTCGTAGCTGGTTTGTAAAGTCTACGACTAAGTGTTCTCTAACCTCCTCTTAGATAAACCTCTCAGATGTCCACAACAGGGGTGTAGCGTCAATGAATGGGAGAGTTGTATTACATACCTTGTCATTTTCCCCAAACTGATTACCAAATTGCTGTTCATTATAATTTTGTGTACATAATCGTTTTAATATCATTAAAAATCAAGCTTTCCCAAATATTATGATTTGACTTCGCGCCACTCTGCAGCACTATGTTACGAAACAAGGATTGGGTCAACGGCATCTGTCGTCAGCTGCAGAAAACTGGTGTTGTGCGCCTAACGTGGCCTGACCCAAGGTATGTAACGACCTAGACCACATCTCTCGTTAAGAATCATGCTAACATTATTGCATTTATAGTCCTGAATAGAAAGTAATTTGCGACTTGTCTTGTTTCTTGTATTTGTGCTCTTCAATTGTGGACCTTTAAGCATCATTTGGACACTTGGTTACTTAGTATTAAAGCAAAATATAGGTTAAGATTTGCGCGGATTCTGGGACGAAGGCATGCACAGAGACAGTTACATCCATGACGTCACAACATGAATCAGAGTTAGAGAAGTAAACAAAAGTAAACAAGAAGCTGCCAAACATTAAAATTTCTTGGAAAAGCAATATGTCATTAAAGCAGATCCTCCAAAACCCGCACTGAGTATTACGACGAACATTACAAAATATATAGGGCAGTTCAAGATCAATGTTGGCCCTGTCTGTGTCGTAATACTTTAAACAAATGTTTAGTTGGTCTTTTCTCAAAAGAAAAAGTGAGTTTGAAATGCCAATGGCTCTGAAGAATTAAATAACATTTATAAGGCACCATAAGCACAACTACACTTGTAATCACATAATATGCGAAAAACAACTAAAAATGTTTGGAATAAATCCAGGAAAGGAATTGTCATTGAATAATCAGTATAAGCTCTCAGTTGAACAACATAATAAGGAAGTGAAAACAGGGTTGTCAATCTTTAAGAGTAAAATAATCGTACCAGGCACTCAAAATTATAGATTTGGATTCAAAATTATCGTACATCATAAACCAAATGCTACAACAATAAAAACATCAGCACAACGCTTATGAAAATGTAGTAGTATTGATGTTTATGGTATCCACCTACAAGATTGATGACCTCAGTCAGTATTACAACTTTAGCATCTATGTTTCCAGCACTGTTCCTTTTCAGTACAGGCACTTTTCCCAGCTTTTAGATCAGAGCCGTCCAAACTTTTATATATGCAGGGCCACTAATTGGTGTAGGCGATTGGTCGTGGACTATAAGCACAAAATCTACAAAATTAGATAAATTTAATAATTTATGGAGTATAAAAATAGGGTTTACTTAATGTTTTAAAGTGCATTCTTATTTTGCACGCTAATTTAGCCAGTTTTGAAGAGCTTTGCGGTCTACGTTCTAAAAGTGCATTCAACTCACCAAATGGGGAGTGTGGAACTGGTGTCGTGAACTTAATAGGTTATTGATGCCTGATTCTTGCTCGGCTGTGCTAAGAAACAACACGTCTTGGAGATGTACATCATTCAAGCTGATCTTAGTGCTGATTTTTGCAGGTTCATTTTTAAAAAGCTTTGTTCATATATATATATATATATATATATATATATATATATATATATATATATAGTACCTGGGCGACCGAGCTTCGCTCGGCGTTTTTCGCCTCTGTTTTTGTGAAACCTTGTTTTTTGTGGAAGAAGATACTTATTTAGATAAACCTGAAAGGCAAAACGTTAACTAAATAAAACTACTTGTCTCAATTGTTAAGAGTGATGTACGAGATACAAGAGATATAGAAGTACGTAAAAATATTTCATAAACACCATCATTTCAGCTGTAAAACGTCTACTGCTGGACGCAGGCCTCCCCCATAGATATCCACCCAGTTTGAGGTTTTCGTCGAGCATTTGTTCCATTATGGAGTTCAGTTCTGTGGTGCTGCGATTGACTCCAGGACGTAAACACGTTGGCTGAGGTCCTTCATACTTCCGTCGAGTTCTTCCATGGCTTCCTTAACCACGGCCAGTCACTCGTTAGTATTCTCCGATAGACCTGTCGTCATATTGGAATTCCCGTCATCTTTTCCGTTTCGGAGTTTACATTTTCAATTTGGCTTCCATTTTTGTTCCCATATTTTCTATTCCGTAGTTTACATTTTTCCAATCCGGTTTTCATATTTGTTTCCTCTGCCGCATTCAGGAATTCATTTCATTTCCCATTATGTCCATCTTGACTAACATTTGCTTCATCAACTGTTCCATATCGTGCTTTTCGTCGCACTCCTGACACCAATTATGATTATTTTACTTTTTAAACTATTTCTTTATTTTTTATTAAAACACCGGAGCGACACAAAGCAAAAGCAATGTTGAAGAATAACAAATACTACAGGAAGAAAAGCTGGTTGATAAAGCCATGTGAATGTACTACGCATTTATGTTTCAAAAATATAGAAAATTGTATGAATTGTTCGTAATTGTTCGTCTAAGCGGGAGTAGTGAAAGAAATGTGATTGTGTTTTACTAAAGAAAAATTAGTAGAAAAACTGTGTGAATGTTATACGTTGCACTTATGTTTCAAGGGTATGGAAAATGTATGGATTGTTTGCAGAAGAGGGAGTAGTATGTTAGGTAAAAGAAAAGGGGGTACAGAAAACCATGTGAACGTAATACATTGCGTGGTAAACTGGATTGCATAAAAACCTTCGCCATGAAAAAAATTAAATATGTCACTTTTCATGGTGATCGATCAACCTGTTTGGAATTTAATCACTCTTCAACATAAGATATGTATAGGCGTTGGTATGTATGAAGCTGATAAACCATAGGGAATAACATGTGAATTGTTACGTAAAACAAAAGTGAGTAGAGAAAGTAGTACGAATGTAATACGTTGTATTTGTTTCAAACATATAGCAAATTGTATGAATTATATGATGAAGGGCAAATAGCGAAAGAAGACTGATTGTGTCTCGTAAAGGAAGAATTAGTAGAGGAAATCGTGTGAATGGAATACGCTGCATTTATATTTCAATCTTATAATATTATATGAATTGTATGTTGAAGGGCAAACAGAGGATACATGAATGCGCTACGTAAAAGAAAAGCGAGTAGAAAACCATTTGAAAGTAATATATTGTGTAGTAAAATTGTTACCATAAAAACTCTCCATGAAAAAAAAACACATATACGTGCCGAATTTCGCGGTGATCGGTTAAGCGGTTTTCAAGATTAACAGTTAGATATATACAAACATTCAAGTTGTATAGCTGATATGAATTGTTTGTAGAAGAGTGAGTGGAGAAAGACATGTGAAGGTGTTACCTAAAAGTGAGTAGGGTAAACAGTATGAATATAATATGTAGAATTTCTATTTCAAACATACAGAAAATTGCATGACTTCTTTGTAGAAGAGTGAGTAGAGAAAGAGATGTGAATGTGTTACCTAATAGTTAGAGGAGAAAACAGTGTGAATGTAATAGCATTTCTATTTAAAACATACAGAACATGATATGACTAATTTTAAAAGTTGGGATAAAAGTGTTTTTGGTGCAAAATCATGCTTTTTATGGAAAATTGAAAATTGTTTACAGAAGAGTTACTAGAGAAAGAGATGTGAATGTGTTACCTAAAAGTGAGTAGAGAAACCGCTGTGAATGTAATATGCAACATCTCTATTTCAAACATACAGAAAATTGCATGACTTGTTTGTAGAAGAATGAGTGGAGAAAGAGGTGCGAATGTATCACCTAATAGTGAAGGGAGAAAACAGTGTGAATGTAATAGCACTTCTATTTCAAATATACAGAAAATTGCATGACTTATTTGTAGAAGAGTGAGTAGAGAAAGAGATGTGAATGTGTTACCTAATAGTGAGAGGAGAAACAGTATGAATGTAATAGCATTTCTATTTAAAACATACAGAACATGTTATGACTAATTTTAAAAGTGGGGATAAAAGTGTTTTTGGTGCAAAACCACGTTTTTTTATGGAAAATTATTTATAGAAGGGTGAGTAGAAAACGAGATGTAAATGTGATACCTAGACGTAAGTAGAGAAACCACTGTGAATGTAATATGCAGTATCTCTATTTCAAACATACAGAAATTTGCATGACTTATTTGTACAAGAATGAGTAGAGAAAGAGGTGTGAATGTATCACCTAATAGTGAGAGGAGAAAACAGTGTGAAAGTAATAGCACTTCTGTTTCAAACATACAGAACATGGTTTGACTTATTTTAAAAGTGGGGATAAAAGTGTTTTTCGGTGCAAAATCACACTTTTTATGGAAAATTGTTTACAGAAGAGTGAGTGGAGAAAGAGATGTGAATGTGCTACCTGAAAGTGAGAGGAGAAAACAGTGTGAATGTAATAGCAATTGTGTTTCAAACATACAGAACATGCTATAGCTTATTTTAAAAGTGGGGATAAAAGTGTTTTTTGGTGCAAAATCACGTTTTTTATGGAAAATTATTTATAGAAGGGTGAGTAGAGAAAGAGATGTGAATGTGCTACCTAAAAGTGAGAGGGGAAAACAGTGTGAATATAATACCACTTCTGTTTCAAACATACGGGACATGGTATGACTTATTTTAAAAGTGGGGATACAAGTGTTTTTTGGTGCAAAATCACGTTTTTTTACGGAAAATTGTTTATAGAAGACTGAGTAGAGAAAGACATATGAATGTGTTACCTAAAAGTGAGTAGAGAAACCGCTGTGAATGTAATATGCAACATCTCTATTTCAAACATACCGAAAATTGCATGACTTGTTTGTAGAAGAATGAGTGGAGAAAGAGGTGCGAATGTATCACCTAATAGTGAAGGGAGAAAACAGTGTGAATGTAATAGCACTTCTATTTCAAACATACAGAAAATTGCATGACTTATTTGTAGAAGAGTGAGTAGAGAAAGAGATGTGAATGTGTTACCTAATAGTGAGAGGAGAAACAGTATGAATGTAATAGCATTTCTATTTAAAACATACAGAACATGTTATGACTAATTTTAAAAGTGAGGATAAAAGTGTTTTTGGTGCAAAATCACGTTTTTTTATGGAAAATTATTTATAGAAGGGTGAGTAGAAAACGAGATGTAAATGTGATACCTAGACGTAAGTAGAGAAACCACTGTGAATGTAATATGCAGTATCTCTATTTCAAACATACAGAAAATTGCATGACTTATTTGTACAAGAATGAGTAGAGAAAGAGGTGTGAATGTATCACCTAATAGTGAGAGGAGAAAACAGTGTGAAAGTAATAGCACTTCTGTTTCAAACATACAGAACATGGTTTGACTTATTTTAAAAGTGGGGATAAAAGTGTTTTTCGGTGCAAAATCACACTTTTTATGGAAAATTGTTTACAGAAGAGTGAGTGGAGAAAGAGATGTGAATGTGCTACCTGAAAGTGAGAGGAGAAAACAGTGTGAATGTAATAGCAATTGTGTTTCAAACATACAGAACATGCTATGGCTTATTTTAAAAGTGGGGATAAAAGTGTTTTTTGGTGCAAAATCACGTTTTTTATGGAAAATTATTTATAGAAGGGTGAGTAGAGAAAGAGATGTGAATGTGCTACCTAAAAGTGAGAGGGGAAAACAGTGTGAATATAATACCACTTCTGTTTCAAACATACGGAACATGGTATGACTTATTTTAAAAGTGGGGATACAAGTGTTTTTTGGTGCAAATTCACGTTTTTTTACGGAAAATTGTTTATAGAAGACTGAGTAGAGAAAGACATATGAATGTGTTACCTAAAAGTGAGTAGAGAAACCGCTGTGAATGTAATATGCAACATCTCTATTTCAAACATACAGAAAATTGCATGACTTATTTGTAGAAGAATGGATGGAGAAAGAGGTGCGAATGTATCACCTAATATTGAAGGGAGAAAGCAGTGTGAATGTAATAGCACTTCTATTTCAAACATACAGAAAATTGCATGACTTATTTGTAGAAGAGTGAATAGAGAAAGAGATGTGAATGTGTTACCTAATAGTGAGAGGAGAAACAGTGTGAATGTAATAGCATTTCTATTTAGAACATACAGAATATGTTATGACTAATTTTAAAAGTGGGGATAAAAGTGTTTTTTGGTGCAAAATTACGTTTTTTATGGAAAATTCTTTATAGAAGGGTGAGTAGAGAACGAGATGTAAATGTGATACCTAAACGTAAGTAGAGAAACCACTGTGAATGTAATATGCAGTATGTCTATTTCAAACATACAGAAAATTGCATGACTTATTTGTAGAAGAATGAGTAGAGAAAGAGGTGTGAATGTATCACCTAATAGTGAGAGGAGAAAACAGTGTGAAAGTAATAGCACTTCTGTTTCAAACATACAGAACATGGTATGACTTATTTTAAAAGTGGGGATAAAAGTGTTTTTTGGTGCAAAATCACGTTTTTTTATGGAAAATTGTTTATAGAAGACTGAGCAGAGAAAGAGATGTGAATGTGTTACCTAAAAGTGAGTAGAGAAACAGCTGTGAATGTAATATGCAACATCTCTAATTCAAAGATACAGAAAATAGCATGACTTATTTGTAGAAGAGTGAGTAGAGAAAGATATGTGTATGTATCACCTAATAGTGAGAGGAGAAAACAGTGTGAATGTAATAGCACTTCTGTTTCAAACATGGTATGACTTACTTTAAAAGTGGGGATAAAAGTGTTTTTCGGTGCAAAATCACACTTTTATGGAACATTGTTTACAGAGGAGTGAGTAGAGATGTGAATGTGTTACCTAAAAGTGAGAGGAGAAAACAGTGTGAATGTAATAGCACTTCTGTTTCAAACTACAGAACATGGTATGACTTATTTTAAAAGTGGGGATAAAATGTTTTTGGTGCCTAATCATGTTTTTTATGGAAAATTGTTTACAGAAGACTGAGTAGAGAAAGACATGTGAATGTGTTACCTAATAGCTAGAGGAAAAAACAGTGTGAATGTAATAGCATTTCTATTTAAAACATATAGAACATGGTATGACTAATCTTAAAAGTTGGGATAAAAGTGTCTTTGGTGCAAAATCACGCTTTTTATGGAAAATTGTTTACAGAAGAGTGAGTAGAGAAAGAGATGTGAATGTGTTACCTAAAAGTGAGTAGAGAAACAGCTGTGAATGTAATATGCAACATCTCTATTTCAAAGATACAGAAAATAACATGACTTATTTGTAGAATAGTGAGTAGAGAAAGATGTGTATGTATCACCTAATAGTGAGAGGAAAAAACAGTGTGAATGTAATAGCACTTCTGTTTCAAACATGGTATGACTTACTTTAAAAGTGGGGATAAAAGTGTTTTTCGGTGCAAAATCACACTTTTTATGGAAAATTGTTTACAGAGGAGTGAGTAGAGAAAGAGATGTGAGTGTTACCTAAAAGTGAGAGGAGAAAACAGTGTGAATGTAATAGCACTTCTGTTTCAAACTACAGAACATGGTATGACTTATTTTAAAAGTGGGGATAAAACGTTTTTGGTGTAAAATCATGTTTTTTATGGAAAATTGTTTATAGAAGGGTGAGTAGAGAAAGACATGTGAATGTGTTACCTAAAAGTGAGAGGGGAAAACAGTGTGAATATAATAGCACTTCTGTTTCAAACTACAGAACATGGTATTACTTATTTTAAAAGTGGGGATAAAATGTTTTTGGTGCAAAATCATGTTTTTATGGAAAATTGTTTACAGAAGACTGAGTAGAGAAATAGATGTGAATGTGTTGCCTAAAAGTGAGTAGAGAAAACACTGTGAATGTAATATGCATGTATACAAAATTTTAACCAAATCTTTAGAGCCGTTTCTGAAATACCGGGAATATATATACAAGAATTGCTCTGTAGAAGCGGGAATAAAAAAAATGTTATTTTTTATGTAAAATCGCGTTTTTTCGGGAATTACACATATATAGATGAACTTAAAAAGCAAAACTCTATCAGAATACAAAATTTGATCGAAATCGTTAGAGCCGTTTCCAAGTTGCGCGGAATAAATATATATTATACAAGAATTGCTCGTTTAAATATATAAGATATATATACGAGTATGTTGATGAAAACATGGAGATAAAACGTCGGACTTGTTTCTTCAGTGATGAACAGTTTTCTTCTGGCAATAACCTTTAGAAATTGAGGTCTATAGGGTTGAAGTCTCGTCACACAGCAAGTCTAACAGCTGTAGTTGCAGCAGCTCTTGTGTCTTATCAACATCAAAAGTGAAGGGTGACGAAAACACAGAAACCTCTGATACCAAATTTACAACCCATTTGTAAACTCTTCTTCAATGTCCTCAATAATTTTTGTAAAGAATGCTTCGGGATGTTGGTTTTTAAGAGTACCAAGTGTTGGAAAATGTGCCCAATTGTGCAGTCAGATTTCTCTTCGTCAACTGAAGCGATTTGAACTACACTATACGTATCACTGATGAGTTCGCCGTTGCCTTGAAGTATTATCAGGTTCAAGTAATTCAAATTTTTGGTCATGCTAAACAGAATAACAAGTCGGAATCACCTAACAATTCACACTCGGGCTCTTTCGCTTCTAGAAATTTGCGGATTTCCTCTCGAGGAACAAAAAATCAAAGCCACTTTATTTCTGCATGATGAATCACGTCACCACATGCACTATCCATTTGGTATAGAAAAGCTTTAAAATCGGTTTGAGCTAAGGCCTAGTTCGTATGAAGTTAATTAATGTTGTTACAGTCTGCATAACGTCACGAAGTTTAGCTGCCTATGCGCAGAGCGCCTCCTGAGGTATAATGCGGTGTAACTTATCCACTTTCCAGCCATAACCTTCAGCTTTCTTCTTGATCAACTCTTGTCATTCCTGCCATACTGGGTGCACCGTCTGTAGTTGCACTGCACAGTCTTTCCCATTTAAGTTCCATGCTATCCACAGTTTCTGCAACTTATGAAATAAGTTTACTACCTTTTGTGGTTCCACTCTTTTCTGTCAACTGTTAAGTTCATGTCCACTCACTCCTCACAAACACCAGCAACCGTGAAATATACATAACATCAGTACTGTCATCCTACGCAATACAACGTTTTCCCCTTCTCAATGAGTTGATGTCTGTCTAACAAGTCGCTAGTTAGTTCTTCCGCAAGTGTTTCTTGACAAAGAAACAAAGTTGAACAAACATAATTTTTACGGGACACAACATTTCAGCAGGTCACGAAATACATTTTTACAAATTCACCTAAGGCGAACGGTTTTGCAAGTTCACGATGCTTTGAAAGCTCGTAACTTGCTTTAGTAAAAATTTTTTTCTCCGAATTTTCCGCTGTGAATTGGGAACTGCTGTTGACTAGGGATTTTATTGCAAAGTTCATATGCCTTCAAAACCTGCTCATAACCAGCAAATTTGCCAAACTCGTGAGCATGATTTGTCTGGTAATGTTTTTTTATATTATATTCCTTCGTTACTGCTATTATATCGTTACAAATCACACACATCACTTTGTTCACGTGCTGTTTTAAAAAATGATTACCGACCGATAATTCATTATATTTTCTGCACTCGGTATCAATTTCATTTTCACTTTAATGTTGCTGTTCTTGGTGCTCTACTACATGCTCCTTTAGGAACGAAACAACTATTGGTGGAAAATACCTGGGCTCTCTAACCTAGGTAAAGAAGGTCACCATAGATAACCATGCATAATGGAGGTATAGCCTGCTATAGAGATGTCCTTGACTGCTAGCCGAGAAAAGGTGGACCTACAAACTTAATAATGCATCATCTGTTTTCACTACCCTCTGTTGGACAAGGATGTCCAAAACTGCCTGATATTGCTCGAAAATTATCCCACCTTACGTTCTGGAGGAAAACGTTTGCGTGGCTTTTTGTACTCCTTATAATTCAGATGTGTTACACGGGCCAAAGAAAGGGGAAAAAAAAAAAAAAAAAAAACATTTGCGGGCCGGATAGGGCCCGCGAACCGCAGTTTAGGTTGCCCAGTTTTATAAATTCTGGACATGTTATAGCCTCAGATTTTATGGTTTTCCTTTTGCTTTCTTGTTTACTTCTGATATTCAAGGAAGCTGTTGAAGGACTTAGCTGTGCGACGCTTGCTGAGGGTGTAAAAGCTTGAGTCTAACCTTGTGTCCTTTAACCGGCTAGGTCATATCGGAGGACGAATGGAATTGGTGAAATAATGCTCAGCTGAGCTCGGGCCCCATAGAGCTTAGAGTTATCCGAAATTCATCTTTCAGGATAAGATAAAAAAATCTTATCCGGGTATCTTACCCTAACCTAGATTCGAACTCGGCAGTTCTTGGATGTAAGGCAAATACGCTACCCACACACCACAAAGGTGGACCTTGTTGTGTTGTTGTCATTATTTGGGATTGCGTCCTGCATATTCTCCATCGGAGCTTGATTCTGAGATTGAAGAATCTTATTTTCAAGAACGGATTCTCTATTCATACGAAAATGAACACCGAAGTGAATTTAGCTTAATTAAATAAATAAATATATATATACAAATCCTTATGTTGGGTTTATTTAAATAGTATTATTCATGTACAGTAATATAATAATATTTTTAAAAATATGTTAAGATATAATTCATATCTAGAAATGTTTTAAAAGTTGTATTGAATTAATTACAAGAGGAAAATGCGCTGTCCTTTTGCTCCACCCGAGCGATGTCTGTCTGACCCTCTGTGCGGTCAAACAGAAAATAACTTGGAAGACAGACAGGCTGGAGACATTTACTCGTCACTGAGAGATGGGTCCCTGATATCAGTACAGGCATCTAGATTCTAGAACATTCTTTTACGTCTTCGTTTTCCATGAAAAGCGTACGTGCAACGGATAGAATCTTACAGTTGAAGTAATTAAATGAAAAAGATTCCTTACATGTTTAGTTTCTGGATTACACGTTTCGTTTGAGATAAGTATAGATCCTGTTCACAATATTTAAACAGAACCCTAACGTATGCATGGCTTCTCAATGCACAGTGATACCAACATTGCTAAGAAAAACACATTTTATTAGGAGTATCCCTTTGCTCCCGTGTCCGTTTGCCCCTTCCTTACACTATACATAATGGCGTTCGCGGAGGGATATGTGATATCTGAGTTGCGCCCAGTTTGAATATATTTATAGTACTTAAATTATTTACATTTAACATAGTTTTCATTAGAAAGTCTGTGGCTACTTAACGATGACAGCACTGAAATGATTTTACACTAATGGATCTAATCTTGCACAAAACATTCGCAGCAACGCCCCATTGAAACTAAGTTGTTATCAAATGTGGCTGGGTAAATTACACAAGTTTTTCTTTTTTCTCACGGCTAATTAACTGTAATGTGATTAGGAATATTGTACTCTTATGTCACTACGGTCGGTCAGGCAAATCCAGCACTTAAACATGAATGAATAACAATTTATGATGTATGTATATATTTGTCAAGGTTGGCGGTTTTGCCAAGTATTGTTTAATTATCTAGTATTATTTAATTAAAGTATGCTACTTCAGACAATTGTTTTATAATAATTTTAAGTTTAACCTTAAGATAGATAATGCTTGGAATATAGTTGTAGATACTCTATACTATCAATTAGGAATACCATCAAAGTTAGTTAAAATGACACAAATAACTGTTCAAAAAATCAATCCATACTTGAAATATGCAACTACAGGACAGAACCTTTTTACATTGGAAAACCCTAAGACAGGAAGATGCAATAGCTTGTCTCCTTTTTTAATATAGTCTTGGAAAAATTAATTAGAGACTCTAACATTGACAAGAGAGCCACAGTTTATACTAACTGAACACAAATTCTGAGATATGCTGATGACTTGGATATAATAAGTAGCTTAACTAGATACTGAAGGGAAACTTGTATTAAGTTAGAAGCAATTACACAGAAGATGAGACTGCGGATAAATGAAGATGAAATCAAATATATGGAAATAACTAACACTCGCTCCAATTCTAATCGTTTTAGTGTAGATCACTAGAAATTCCAGAAATGAAGGAATTTAAATATCTAGGAGCTAAAGTTACTAGTGATGGGAAACTGGATGAGGAAATTAAGCGTAGGATATCCCTTGCTAATAAAAGCTACTATGGAGTGATGAGACAGATGAAATCTAAATTCATTAGTAAAAACACCAAAAGTAAACTCCATAAGACTCTCATTCGACCAATATTATTCCATGGGTCAGAAACATGGGCTATTGATAAAGTAAATCAAAATAAGCTAACAACACTTAAAAGAAAGATTCTGAGAAGGATGTACGGACCTATTTGTGAAGAGTAAGATATAACCATGAGCTGTACAAAAGCTTCAGAGAACCTGAGCCATGAGAACAGTGAAAGCAAGAAGAGTAAGATGGTTACTGTGCTTTTCAAATGGGAAGGAGTTTGTCCTTGAAGGTCTCCAGATCGGTAACCAATGGGAGTCCTGCTGTGTTGTCATATTGCTTTACCCTTAAGTGGGGCTTGCGATATCACATTACGTCTAGCGCCAGGTAGACTTGCATGAATTAGGACAGTGTGCGAGAGAGAGGGACATATTGAAAGAGTAGGGGTAATGAGCTTGCAACGCTGTGTACGTAAACGTATCTCATTGGCTGCAGGTCAGAACCCTTCCCATTTGAAAAGCACAGTAGGACACTTCTATAGAGCAGTTCTCAAGAGTACAACATGGCCGACATTACACTAAACAGCAGATGAAGGTAACCCAAAAAGCATTCCTGCCAACGTACATAATAAAGGCATTTCTAACCTCAAATATCACAGGGTTAAAGTAGAATGCTTTCAAACGATAATAATGCTTGAACATCGTTACCACACAACACAACCTACTCACCTTATACAATAACACTTTTGCATAAAATCACTTCCGAGCGCTAAATATCATTATATATATATATATATATATATATATATATATATATATATATATATATATATATTTAATGCACTACTGTGTTGCGAACACAAAAATAACAACAGTAACTCTAACTGTATATACTGCTCTAAAAGAATTCAAGACAAAACCACACAAACACGAGCACAGTCCACAGATTAATTAATTAACGCGGCGTCTAAACAGATTCTTGTTTTAAACTATCGGTTGGCCTACCTGCAACGCGTTCATAAACAAGGACTTCTGTGGCAACATAACAGACGCAATAGCACCAACTATGGCCGTAGCTTTACCATGGTTATATGTATGTTACGAACAGTTGGCGACACTAATGCAACCTAACGGATGGAATATCACCAAATATAACCAGATTGCACCACAATGGGGAAAAATGTCAAGGTTGTTTTTTGGGGTATCCCAATAAGCTGTGCCTACTATAGCAATGGACAGGAATAAATGGAGGATAGTAGTTGGGGCGGTCAAGGCTGGAAAACGGCTGTAGAACCAACGAAGAAAGAATTCTATGCTACCAAGGGCCAGTTTGTGCCATCAGAAAGTTTACATCATACTTGTGATGTTTCATGGAAAGAAACAAGAAGGAACAGGAAATCGTTAGTGTCTCTGGCAGTCTTCGCCACCTGAGTGTTCTGTGACATCAGGCAACTAGTCTCTTCTTGCTCTCGGTTCTCATCTAGTCAATCGGTGAGCTATGTAGGGCAGGCGAGACAAGAGACAAGGGGATATGCCAAGGTTTAGCGGAGTAAGGAAAAAAAGTGTTGTCTCTCCTTCCCTTCCCTCCGTAGACCTTGCCAACGAATTCCCAAAACGGTGTTAGATCAGACGACTGTCGTCTGACCTGTGAGCTGTTGACTTTCATTTAGAATTAAAGCTTTGGTTTGAGGATACTGAATCATTTCCTCCTTCATTTATTGCAATTAGGATAAACATCTTTATATAAATGCGCAAGGCTGTTTGTATCTTTATTTTAAATCTCATTAATTAAAGAATCTAAAGTGTTGTCATCACATGACTTTCTCTACTCTTGTACTAACTATTCCTACTAACTCTTATTTCTCTATCTTCTTCATGTTAGTCGAGATAAACATTTGCAGTAATTAACGTATTGCTAATTTTCTTGTTGGTGCAAAGGGAACATGGGAATACAATAGGCTAGGATTTGAGCGATAGTCAAATCTTATAAAGTTTTGAAATTGCATTCTCTTTGCACGGCCAAGAGATAAAAAAGTGAATAACAACCTTCCATTTGAGAAAACTTTAAGCATTGCAACACTCACCCAAATAACAAGGAATGTCTCCGAAATGGTTCACCCTACAAAAAGATGCATTTGGACATAACTTGTGTTAGCGAGATCTAAATTTTCCGTATAGTAAGATTTGGTGGATCTCTTACGGTTTACCAGTAATGCAAAAGTCATCAAGAGTAAAGAGGACTACATGGGCTATAGCCAGAAAATTCAAAATATACATTTCATTTGCCGTAAATATATTTTAAACATATGGAATTTTAATAAAAATCGTTAGAGCCAGTTTGAGAAAATCAAAATTTTCGAAAAATTTTCCATGTAAAGGGTAGTTTAGGGTGGAGGAATTTTCTTCAAAATCTTAGTGTTATGTTGCATTCTTCAAAGATACTAAACTTAAATACCAATTTTGGTTCTTAACCGACTTTTCGTTTTTGATTGTACTGCTCACAGATACACACACGTGGACCATTTTCTAAAAATGCTTTCTTTTTATTCATGGGGACTCAAAACATGTATTTTCGGTGAAATCTCGGCATCGAATTTTTGGTTCGGATATAATGCTGTCCCTACCTACTATGCGTAGTAGAGAAAGTAACAAATCTAAGATATTCGGAGTTCAATTTTGAAAGAGTAAAATACTTAAGTACGTGTTCCAGAATTGAAAACTACTATTGTTTTTGGCTAAATCAATAATGGAGAAAAATTGCTCTTATAAGTTGTTAAACTCCTTCGAAGCAACTATGACTTCATCGAGAAAAGCTCGGGGCGTCCAGGCATTGTACTGGCTATATAGATATAATCAAACTGTGGCTTGCGAAATGTGCTAGACGGCTGTAGTAATTATAATAAGGTCAGCAATGAAATAGGTACCGCTTCACGGTCGTGACACAAAACCTGATTTCCCCCTTTGTGAGACATTACCTCCCTCTATCCAACCGGTCCATACTGCACATTCAGTTCAAAGGCATGTGGCGTTTCACCAGTCTGGACCACATCTTATTTATTGTGTAACAAGGGAATCTTACAAACGGTGAGTAGGTATATCAGTGCCAATATACTTATTTTTACTGTCTGCGGCTTATAATGCAGAAACCATTGCTTTCGACCCGAAAAAATAGAAATTTTACAGGAATTGCACGTACGCTTTTCTAACGGTCTAGTTTGGAAATGCGGAACTTATCCCCAGTGCATGTTCTCCCAGGGCACTGGTTTTCACTATTGGAAACTAATGATCTCATCTGTTGCACTCTCATGGCTTTCTCTACTCTTGTACATACAGTACAAACGCTTATTCCTCTATCTACTTCATGTTAATCGAGATAAATACTTGCAGAAATATCTTATTGCTAATTTCTTTCTAGGCATAATGGGAATACAGTAGGCTTTAAGTGACAGTCAAATGTTTTAAGAGCACATCTGTTCGCTATCTGGTGGCCTTGAAATTATTTCTCTCTGCAGTGCTAAGAGATAAAGAACGAATAACGACCTCCTATTTGAAATAAGTAATTGAAAATTCAAACCAATAACAAGAGTGTCTCTGAAATTGTTAGCTCAAAAAAAAAAAGTATTTGAAATAAATTGTTTGCTTTAGTAAGATCTAAATTTTTTGTGTAGTAAGATTTTGTCTGTCTGTTACGGCAATTAACCGACTTTTTTTAGTTATGCTCTTCACAAATAGACACACAGCAGGCGCGCGCGCGCACACACACACACACACACACACACACACACACACACACACACACACACACACACATACACACACAAACACTTTTTTTCCCTAAAAGATGCGTTTTTTGGATTTAGGGAGCCTCAAAACATATACTTCTGGTGAAACTTGTAATATAATTTTTGGATGGAATACAATAGTTTTTCTGCTTTATGTAGTAGAGAAAATAACTCAAATAAGTACCAAATATTAAGCATAAGTTAACACGTTTAAAAGCTGCAAGAATCATATTTTTGGAAATTCCCAAACACCCTTTCTCGTGAAATATTTTCTACTTGTTTTTATGAAATACTTGGATAATACTTAGCCTTATGCAGATCCTTGCGAGATACTGGGCGTGCAAACTTTCTCCTTTGATTGCTAAACCTGCAAAGTGATATCACATATTAGAAATATCGCACCTCCAAGTCGACTTGCAATGTTAGAAGCGCTTTAGCTTTATTGTTAACAACTATTAGGTTTGATTATTATTGTTCAATCATAGTGGTACTTCAACTGTATTATAATTGTCGCTTTGACTGTTTCAAACATAGAGACGTTAAATTATCATGTACCTGGTCATTCTTTTGTTTACTCAGTGTCGCTAACTGTATCCGACAAAGCGCTGAAAAATAATTTGTTACATATTACAATCGATTAACAATCAAAATAGCACTCCACCTCAATTTGACAACTGTGTTTTTAACAACTGTTCTTTTAATAATTAATGTATTTTTCTCGAAGAAAGGTTATTTTGTAAATGTTAAAAATAAGGTGAGATATATTTGAGATTATAAATAGTTCTAATAACAACAGGAGATCGAAATACATGGGTTTCGTTTCCCTGAGTTGGCAGTGCTGAGTAAGTCGGACTACACTAATCGTAATTATAGGGTGGTTATAATTAAACTTTCGCTATTTAATAGTCAATATTTGAAAAATCAGTGCTTGCACGTACATGAATGTGATCATTGTCAAGGACATGGGAAAGAGAAATAATGAATAATCAATTGAATTGAAACATTTTTAATGTGTTGCTACATCATACCAATACCATGGTTAGTGCTACAGGGCTCGATGTGGCCCCCGTCAGTGTCTAGGAGAGTCTTGAAGCGCAGGATTGCGTTCTGCACAGATGCACGAAGCATCTCCATGGGTATGCTCGATATGCTTCTCTCCAGATCAGCACATGGGTGAATGTTACCCCGTCTTTCAGGTAGCCCCACAACCAGAAACCACAAGGAATGAGATCAGATGATCGTGATGGCCAAGCATTTGGAAATAATCTGCTGAGAGTGCGATCGTCACCAAATGTATCACGGAGAAGCGTTGAACTTGACGAGCAATGTGTGGAGCATGAAAACTGTTGAGTTCAATGCGTTTCTCTCCTGTAGGGCGGGTATGACATGTTGGCGAAGCATATATTATACTGGCGCGTCACACTGCACGTCTTTGGTCTTTGAGCACCAGCTTCCTGAAATGGACCACTGATGAACGTAGCCATGAAGCCACACCATACGGTGACACGTTCACTGTGCAGAGCAACTTCATGCACAAGGACGTGAGGTGCAGAGCTCTACACTCGGTAATTCTGTGTGCTCACCTCACCCATCAGAGAAAAATGTGCTTCGTCTGTCCATAGGGTGGTCTAAGGCCAGACCTCATCAATTTCAATCCTTGCTAGAAGGTGGAGAGCAAAGTCGACATGTTGTGCGTCCTGTGGTGAAAGCTTCTGGACGATGTGGATCTTATACGGATAACACTTGAGAATTGTTTGAAGCGCTTTCGTTACAGTGGGTCACGGAATGTCCAACTGTAGTGAAACAGGTGGAGAAAGAGGACCCTTCCATAATCCTTACAGTGGAGCACGGAATGTCCAACTGTAGTGACACAGGTGGAGAAAGAGGACCCTTCCATAATCCTTACAGTGGGTCACGGAATGTCCAACTGTAGTGACACAGGTGGAGAAAGAGGACCCTTCCATAATCCTTACAGTGGGTCACGGAATGTTCAACTGTAGTGACACAGGTGGAGAAAGAGGACCCTTCCATAATCCTTACATTGGAGCACGGAATGTTCAACTGTAGTGACACAGGTGGAGAAAGAGGACCCTTCCATAATCCTTACATTGGGTCACGGAATGTCCAACTGTAGTGACACAGGTGGAGAAAGAGGACCCTTCCATAATCCTTACATTGGAGCACGGAATGTCCAACTGTAGTGACACAGGTGGAGAAAGAGGACCCTTCCATAATCCTTACATTGGAGCACGGAATGTCCAACTGTAGTGACACAGGTGGAGAAAGAGGACCCTTCCATAATCCTTACATTGGAGCACGGAATGTCCAACTGTAGTGACACAGGTGGAGAAAGAGGACCCTTCCATAATCCTTACATTGGAGCACGGAATGTCCAACTGTAGTGACACAGGTGGAGAAAGAGGACCCTTCCATAATCCTTACATTGGAGCACGGAATGTCCAACTGTAGTGACACAGGTGGAGAAAGAGGACCCTTCCATAATCCTTACATTGGAGCACGGAATGTCCAACTGTAGTGACACAGGTGGAGAAAGAGGACCCTTCCATAATCCTTACATTGGAGCACGGAATGTCCAACTGTAGTGACACAGGTGGAGAAAGAGGACCCTTCCATAATCCTTACATTGGAGCACGGAATGTCCAACTGTAGTGACACAGGTGGAGAAAGAGGACCCTTCCATAATCCTTACATTGGAGCACGGAATGTCCAACTGTAGTGACACAGGTGGAGAAAGAGGACCCTTCCATAATCCTTACATTGGAGCACGGAATGTCCAACTGTAGTGACACAGGTGGAGAAAGAGGACCCTTCCATACTCCTTACATTGGAGCACGGAATGTCCAACTGTAGTGACACAGGTGGAGAAAGAGGACCCTTCCATAATCCTTACATTGGAGCACGGAATGTCCAACTGTAGTGACACAGGTGGAGAAAGAGGACCCTTCCATAATCCTTACATTGGAGCACGGAATGTCCAACTGTAGTGACACAGGTGGAGAAAGAGGACCCTTCCATAATCCTTACATTGGAGCACGGAATGTCCAACTGTAGTGACACAGGTGGAGAAAGAGGACCCTTCCATAATCCTTACATTGGAGCACGGAATGTCCAACTGTAGTGACACAGGTGGAGAAAGAGGACCCTTCCATAATCCTTACATTGGAGCACGGAATGTCCAACTGTAGTGACACAGGTGGAGAAAGAGGACCCTTCCATAATCCTTACATTGGAGCACGGAATGTCCAACTGTAGTGACACAGGTGGAGAAAGAGGACCCTTCCATAATCCTTACATTGGAGCACGGAATGTCCAACTGTAGTGACACAGGTGGAGAAAGAGGACCCTTCCATAATCCTTACATTGGAGCACGGAATGTCCAACTGTAGTGACACAGGTGGAGAAAGAGGACCCTTCCATAATCCTTACATTGGGTCACGGAATGTCCAACTGTAGTGACACAGGTGGAGAAAGAGGACCCTTCCATAATCCTTACATTGGAGCACGGAATGTCCAACTGTAGTGACACAGGTGGAGAAAGAGGACCCTTCCATAATCCTTACATTGGAGCACGGAATGTCCAACTGTAGTGACACAGGTGGAGAAAGAGGACCCTTCCATAATCCTTACAGTGGAGCACGGAATGTCCAACTGTAGTGACACAGGTGGAGAAAGAGGACCCTTCCATAATCCTTACATTGGAGCACGGAATGTCCAACTGTAGTGACACAGGTGGAGAAAGAGGACCCTTCCATAATCCTTACATTGGAGCACGGAATGTCCAACTGTAGTGACACAGGTGGAGAAAGAGGACCCTTCCATAATCCTTACATTGGAGCACGGAATGTCCAACTGTAGTGACACAGGTGGAGAAAGAGGACCCTTCCATAATCCTTACATTGGAGCACGGAATGTCCAACTGTAGTGACACAGGTGGAGAAAGAGGACCCTTCCATAATCCTTACATTGGAGCACGGAATGTCCAACTGTAGTGACACAGGTGGAGAAAGAGGACCCTTCCATAATCCTTACATTGGAGCACGGAATGTCCAACTGTAGTGACACAGGTGGAGAAAGAGGACCCTTCCATAATCCTTACATTGGAGCACGGAATGTCCAACTGTAGTGACACAGGTGGAGAAAGAGGACCCTTCCATAATCCTTACATTGGAGCACGGAATGTCCAACTGTAGTGACACAGGTGGAGAAAGAGGACCCTTCCATAATCCTTACATTGGAGCACGGAATGTCCAACTGTAGTGACACAGGTGGAGAAAGAGGACCCTTCCATAATCCTTACATTGGAGCACGGAATGTCCAACTGTAGTGACACAGGTGGAGAAAGAGGACCCTTCCATAATCCTTACATTGGAGCACGGAATGTCCAACTGTAGTGACACAGGTGGAGAAAGAGGACCCTTCCATAATCCTTACATTGGAGCACGGAATGTCCAACTGTAGTGACACAGGTGGAGAAAGAGGACCCTTCCATAATCCTTACATTGGAGCACGGAATGTCCAACTGTAGTGACACAGGTGGAGAAAGAGGACCCTTCCATAATCCTTACAGTGGAGCACGGAATGTCCAACTGTAGTGACACAGGTGGAGAAAGAGGACCCTTCCATAATCCTTACATTGGAGCACGGAATGTCCAACTGTAGTGACACAGGTGGAGAAAGAGGACCCTTCCATAATCCTTACAGCCAGCGATACTCACAAAGTCCAGCTGCAGCGTTACTCTTGTCTTGATAAAAGAGCTTCACCAATAAAGCATTGGCCCTTATGTCTAGGGCCATGTTGACTCATCAAGTGAACTGACACTGGTCTGACTATGCATG
>CM060964.1:296609544-296754544 GCA_030765045.1 Tenodera sinensis | reverse complement strand
TGTGTTATCTAGAAGTGAGTAGAAAAAACAGTGTGAATGTTATACTTAGCATTTCCATTTCAAACATAGAGAAAACTGCTTGACTTATTTGTAGAGGGAATAAAAGATATTTTTTGTGGGTGTAAAATCGCGTATTTTTCCAGGAAAATTGTTCCTAGAATCATCTTTAGAGAAAGAAATGTGAATGTGTTACCTGAAAGTGGGTGGAGAAAACAGTGAGAATGTAATACGTGGCATTTCTATTTCAAACATTTAGAGAATTGTATAAATTATTTGTAGAAGAGGGAATAAGGACATACTTTTTATAAAATCGCGTGTTTATAGAAAAGACACTAATGTAGATAAACATAAGCAGCAAAACGTTATCTGGATAAAAATTTTGATCCAAATCTTCAGAGCCGTTTTCAAGATACACGAAATATATACAAGAATTGCTCCTTAGAAGAGAGAATAAAATGTTTTTGTGTGGGAAATCGCGTTTTTCCAGGAAAGGCACCTATACAGATAAACTTCAGTAGCAAAACCTTATCTGAATACAAAATTTTATCAAAATCCATTGAGTCGTTTCCGAGATACACGGAATATACACAAGAATTGCTGTGTAGAGAGAGAACAGAAATGTTGTTTTTTGAGAAATGCTGGCAGTTTCCCGGCGGATGTTTTGTTTTAATTGTTCCGGGTGTGTGCGTTTGTCATGTGCATTTTATGTTTAAGTTACTCCAGAGATAAAAATCGTTTATTGGAGCTCTGAGAAACCTCTCTCCGCTAATGGCACACTAAAAACGATTTTTTTTCGTCATGAAGGTTTACTTCATAAAGAATATTAGGTTCTGAGTTATAGGGCTAATTTTTTTCCAGTCAACAGCTGACGCCCGTATATACGTGAATACAATTTTGCCCCCTCCTGTTTTTAGACAGTTAACAGACAGGAGCGTGGTTTTGCCTTTTTTTCAACAAGACTCTGCAACAGATCATACGGCCAATCTTTCGATGAGAACAATTGAAAGCGTGTTTCAAGATGGAATTATTATTAGAGATTTGTGGCCCCCTCGGTACTCCGACCTAACCCCCTGTGATGTCTAACTCCGGGGTAACATAAAACCTAAAGTGTACAAGACAACGCCACACACCCTGGAAGAATTAAACCAAAATATCCGCCAAGAAACTGCCAGCATTTGTCAACGTGAACTACAGCAAGTGATGGTTAGTTTCCTAAAGACGTGCAAAAAATGTATGTATGGACGACGATGATCCGTTTCAGCGGATCATAAAGTTGGTAAGCAAAGCCTTTAAAATGAGACTTTAAAATGTTCTGTGGTTTCATCTACGCCTTTCTGTGATAGCGGCAGACGGCGAGTGCCAAGGAAGTGGACAGGCTTTTTGCTCTCTCGATATATGGCCAATAGTTTGTTTTCATTTCAGATAGTAGCAAACGTTGAAACATGAAAATTTATGTCTTATCAAGAAAATCTCTAGAGAGGACCTTTTGTAATCATTGTAAGTTTTGTTGCGGTAATCTTAGGTCTAAGGTTATGTATGGCAGTTTTGTATACAGCAACCTTCGTTTTTGAGCTTCATTTTTGGGATCACATTGTACCTACATACGTTTCTGTGACCGAGGTTGCACCACGTCTGCCCCGGAAGTGCTTCTTTAAATGTCGGGAGAGATAGCGGACCTGAGTAAGAGCTCTATAGCGGATGCTTCTGGAAATGCACTCGGACAGCGGGGAGATTATCTTTAACGCTACACTGAGCATGCGGCAAGCGAGACCACATCTCAAGCATGGTCATGAACTACTCGTAGCCACATTTTCAGAGAGTATAGCCTTTTTCCCCTCTGTGCAAGGAATAAATGTTCTTGTTTTCAAAATGCGTTTCACCATAATGTGACATTAGTGGATTATTGTTCACATGACATTTTAGCCAACATCAGTATTTAAGTCTTGCATTTTAATTTATCATTTAGCCTGTTTCGTGAGTGTTTCATAATCATAAAGGATTCGATGAATAAACTAGATTTCGTAGAATTACCAAAGAGATCGGGATGTCTTTGTGGGGGGCAATGCTTAACGATTTACATAATTTCAAGCCCCGTGTCCAACAATTTACGGAAATTCAGTATTTCATATAAAACTGTCGTCTCTTAGATCTGAGGTATGTGATATCACAAGGTTAGAACGGGGGCTTAGCACCTTGACCTATTGTGTCCACGGTC
Organism: Tenodera sinensis; assembly: GCA_030765045.1. NCBI lineage: Eukaryota > Metazoa > Arthropoda > Insecta > Mantodea > Mantidae > Tenodera > Tenodera sinensis. Next base: position 296,752,329 of record CM060964.1, on the reverse strand, counting down.
ATTGATGTGTTACCTAATATTACATCCTGTTAGGCTGTTACCACTTGTAACCAAAATTTATGACCGAGTTAGTGTAGCATATTTAAGGTTAGATAAGTGCTTGTTAGTTTAGGTTAGTTGCGTGTCTCTTAGAAAATGTGGTAAGCTATAATCTAGTCGCTATTTTCAGAAATTTACTAAAGGATGTATTGTGACTATGAAAGCATAATATATCACGTAAAATAGGTATATATGCCCATAAAAGGGTCAAAACATGCTAAAGACATGAAAATACTGAAAAAAGATAAATATACAGTCGCAAAACTACTCAAAATAGCGCAAAAGTACAAAAAGATCGTTTGCATGCCAGGTAGCTTGATCACCTTCAATGTGTCTAAAATCGTTGGAAAACGCCTACAGATAACAGAGAAATGTCGGAGCTTAGTTCTGTATGGCGTAAAGGCTAGAATAGGTTATTGTAGGAACAAATAGACGAGCAGAAGAAGAGGATATAGGTTAGGGTAGGTTAAGATAGGACAAAATATCCTAATAGAATAGGAGAGTGTTGGTTAGGCTAGGTTATGTTATAAGAGGATAGAGTAAAAACCTAGAAGACGATGGCTTAGGTAAGGTGATGAAAGGAAAGAATAGATAATGATGAGAGCATGGTCTGAAATAGAAATGTAACAAAACTGGATCTACAACGTAGAAAAATGCTCGTAAAAACATCAGGAATCAGGAACTAGAATAATTTGAAGGGATTGCTTGTAAGGCACCCGCTAAATGCTGGGGAAAATGTGCTAAGTACAACAAAACATCCGTTAAGTAGTTATAATTTTAGTGATGGCCCAGCTCGTTCTCTTCTTATCTACTAGCTCTGGTGTCATAATTTTGGTCATTAAACGTGAGTTAAATGTGTTTTGCACCAGTTACATAATTTATACAAACTCCATATTAATTCAAATAAGATCAAAGCACTTGTTAAGCTCTTAAATTGAAGTACAGTGATACATTGTCTTTACGTTTTTTTAGAATAATCATAAAGTTGGCAAAATGGCTGCATTTAAAGCTATTTGATTTCGGGTGATTACATTACTAACCTAATCTCTCATTTTGTAACCTACCCTTAACGCATTTTTCCCTATAAGATGACTTAAGAGATTAATTTTCTTTGTTACAGAAGATGCTAAGCTGCGCCTGTTTCTAATGGACATCAGTGCCAGGCAGAACCAATCAAAGATGGAGATATAGCACAATGGACACCAGGAGGAGACTACTGCGCAAGCGCAGTATCTCCTCGATTCGCAGCGGGCTGATTCTCATTTTGAGCCTTGCCCTAGTCCTTTGCTTCTTGTCTTACAACCTGTTGCAAGGAACCGTGAACGTGGGAAGATTTCTTCAGTCAGTTCTCCTCGATAGCGCCGAAGATGAAGAACCCATTCTGCAGGTTGATAGCTACTTGGTCTGGAGTCCCAACTGCCAAATACCCAATGTAGATCCTTTCCATGAATCCATTCGGAGATTCATAACTCCAGGAACTCCCATAGTGTGTTCTAAGGTGCCCCCTTTGACATACATAGACACTCCAGTTCCAGGGATCAAGAACATCCTGCGAGTGAACGTAAGTGTCTTGTCTGATCATTACCATTTGGGTCCAGAAAATGTTTCGTGCTGTTACTCAGAGATTAAGAGAATCAACGTCCCTCCCTGGGGAACATACAATCGATCGTCAGACAATTTCTTTAAGGTCGATGAATGTAAACATTTCAATCAACAAGCAGTCCTCAGACGGATGCAAGAATTCTTTGCTGTTCGATGTTATAATTCGTCTAATAAGGAAGTTTACGCCAATGTTCATGCTGTAGTGCCATTGAAACCTTTGAAGCGCATTGCTAGCCCTACTAAGACTGTAGGTGACAATCTCAGCGTTCTCATCATGGGATTAGACTCTATATCTCGCCTGAATATGCTCCGAACGATGCCAAAGTTAGTCAGACATCTTCGACGAAGCGGTTGGCTTGAGTTGCGTGGTTATAACAAAGTTGGTGAAAATACCCTGCCGAACATGGCCGCCTTCCTCACAGGAATGAACCTGGAGCAGATGGGACAAAGTTGCTGGAAAGGATCTTCCAGCAAATTCGATGGCTGTCCTTTCATTTGGAATCAGTACTCCAAGTTGGGGCACATCACCGCCTATATTGAAGATGAACCTACAGGAAGCACGTTCAACTTCCATAAGACTGGATTTGTAAAGCCCCCAACAGATTACTATACTCGCCCCTTCTTCCTGGCTGCTGAAAGTATCCTACCTCTTAAAACTCGAGATTTCCTAAAAATCTGCCTTGGTCCCACTCCAGTGACAGAACATGTTCTACATTATATCCATGACTTTGCGGCTGTTTTTGGAAACAATAGCATTCCGTTTTTCCTTCTTACTTGGATCAACAACTTCAGCCACAATAGTCATACAACTCCTGCAACATTAGATGTCAGATTCTTGAAGTTCTTCAAGGATCTCAACGCAACTGGGGTCTTGAACAAGACTGTCGTTGTATTCCTCAGTGATCATGGCATGAGATGGGGAGAAATTAGAAAGACCTCAGTTGGATGGCTGGAGGAACGTCTTCCTTTTGTTTTCATCTGGGTTCCAGCGTGGTTTAGGAAGAAAAACGTGTTGGCATTTCAGAATCTCAGGAGAAACGGTAATAGGCTCACCTCGCCGTATGATCTCTACATGACATTTGCTGATATTCTTGAAAGAAATGCAGGTACTGTTTCAAAGAAGACACTAAAGAGTCAAGCCTGTCCTAAATGTAGGAGCCTATTCACAGAGATCCCTGTTGACAGGACTTGCACAGACGCTGGAGTAACTGACAACTGGTGCACTTGCACCAAATATAGAAGTCTCTCCACCAAATCAGAAGTAGTGAATTCTCTGGCCAACTTTGCTGTGGACCAGATTAACGATAGACTTGAAAAGAACATGTCCAGTTGCCCACTGTTGCTGCTGGATCGTGTTCTAAACGTTAAACGGAAGGTCCAAGAGGAATATGGAAAGAGCCACTCCCACGATGACTTCGTTGTGATGTTCGACACAAAACCAGGAGGTGCAGTGTTCGAGGCCACTGTAGGTCGGCAAGCGCCGGATAGCTTTGAACTGAAGGGTTCAGTCAGTCGGATTAATTCGTACACAAATCAGAGCGAGTGTGTGGATGATGCTGAGCTTAAACTGTATTGTTTCTGTGGTGATAACACGTAATGTTTGGCATTCATGGAAGTTGACCATGTATACATGTCGAAGTATCCTCTGGCTGATTTTTGGGTATACAGATCTATGACAAGGTCTAGTTTTCTCCTAGTTTTAATTAGAAAACATCTGCTGCAGAAGAGATAAAATAAAGTCTGACAGGAAGACCTGGAAAAGAGCGTTTTAAATCTAATAAACAAATAATTTCATAGTTAGGTATCAAATCTTTGATCGCACTTTAATTTTATGCCATAAATATTAAGTAGCACTTAGTTTTTTAGAATGCCTGATTTGAAATCGCAGTACAGTCTTTCGCAGCAGCTGTTTTCGCTGAGAGTGGAACACACATCGCTATCATGCCTAAATTCCTGCCTGAAATGTTGTAAATACTGGAATAGTTACGTAGGTAGGGTAGCCTGTAAATATTATGTAAAATATCCAACTGTAAATATCAGTAATTCAACTTCACAAAAATAAAATTAATACTAGGGTGTTCATAGAGTTTCGTTCGCCAATATAATTTTGCTTGAATTATGCCATATCTGTGAAATAGCTACCTGTGAGTGTGATAACCAGGGTTAGGGTTTTTAGGTGCAAATTTCAGATGAAAAAAGGAAGGGAAAAGGTGCTCAAATAAGGTAAAAAAAAGGGTCAAAAAGGTGCTGGTTTATTCAACTAACTCAACAATTTCTCTTTCCTCTGTTCTAATTTACTGAATTACAAACAAGTACATCAAATTATCACTCATCAGAAGAAAGAAAACACATGAAGCTGTTATACTTCAAGACATTAAGCATCTCTACATTTTTAAAAGCAAGTCTGTTTCTATTAGGATATAGAATCCCTTTGTAGATGCTAAACCTTCTTTCGACTTCCACATAAACTAGTGGGACAAATCGTGTATTCATTCGGAATGGCAATTCTACAGATGTGGCCAAATTCTCAATTTCCGGATTCTTCTGAAGACTAAACTCAAGTTTGTCTTAGGCAAAGTCATCTAACTTCTCCCTCACAGAAGTTTAAAAAAAATCCCACTGTTTCTCTTTTTCCAAACCTTGTTCTTGTAGTAGTTTAACAGCTGCAGTCAAGTACTTGTAACTATGTATACAATATAGTTCTGTCTGCAAATTATGTATTTTCTCCGGTAACAGAAGTTGCTGTGCCTTGGAAATTGTACCTGCGTCGGCTGGATCCAAAGAAAGCACAAACTCTCTAACTTTGTCAAAATTCTCGCACAACACAGCAGCACACTCGATCCAAGATCCCCAGCGAGTAAAGACCGGGAAATTTGGAAGGCGGAGAACAGTGGTTTCCTTGTAGTCCACAACACGATTTGGAGCTTTCAGCAGAACCTTCTTCAGGGCAGTGAAGAACTGATTTGCGATGTCGTATTCGTTCCTTATGAATTCACAAACCCTGTGACGGGCATGAACCAAGCACGTCACATGCTTCAACTAGGAAATTAAGGCTTCAATTGGTTAACAGCTGAAACCATGTATGGAGCCTCGTCTGTAACCACGAGAAGTTTTTCAAACTCGATACCAGCAGGCCAGAGTTTTTGACAAAAGTCCATAATTGACTGCATTACTGTACTGGCATTGCCTTTCTGCAGCTTATATATTTTTAGCAATATGGGCTTAACTTTCTCCCCTGCTAAGGGAAAAACTAAAATGTTCAAAACATATTGTTCCATTGAGTCTATGGTTTCATCCACAATGATTCCTACATCGCAATCAGACACTTTCTCCTTGATTCTTTATATGGTTTCTTGGTAAACAGACTCCCTGTAGTTTTTTTCTTAAAGTACTCTCATTTGGCATTGACATCTTTTTGTATTTTTCAAGAAATCCCTTGAAGACTGGATGGTTCACCTTATTGAGAGGAATTCCTGCTTGTATAAGAGCTGCACACACCTCAATCTTGATTTCCTTAAAATGTTGGCTTTTTGAAGAACTCTACTTTTTGTTCTTTTTTTTTCTTCTTCTTCTTTTTTTTTTTTTTTTTTTTTTTTTTTTTTTTGGTAAATGCATCAGTCGTGAACGTCTTTAAACTCTCACAAATAAAATCCTGATATTTGCTATAGTATATAAAACGTCTGGCTTGACGCCCGGGTGGAGGGTTCCGAAGCTACATGGTAACTCTACGACTACAGAGCAGTAAAGAACAACAATGGGGCATTCAGCAACAGCATGCCACCGTGTATAACATGAACCCATGTGGCACCATGACTTCCGTTTTGCATTATTTAAATTACGAGTGCACCCATTGCTGCTGTGACAATTTTCTTAATAGCAGATGGAAACTTCCGAACCACTGCACGTATCCAATTGATATTTTCTGTTAAAGAATTTGAAATGGTCACGTTGTACATTTGATTGACTCTATACAAAATAAAGGATCATTTAAATGTAGAGCCTCCGATATTTTATGTGAGCTGGTATCCATTTGCTAAGCTGAAAATTTATCTACTGAATACAAAGACATTTCGTATCAGTTGTTTTTTCTTTTTTTTTTTTCTTTTTTTTCGTTTTTTTTTTTTAGTCATGAAAACCTTTTTTTTAATTAGGTGGGGGTCGTCATCAGAGGTTTTTTTACTAAGTTTTTTATTTTATTTATATATTTTTTTAATTTTATTTTTTATTTTTTTAATATATATTATTTTGATTATAGTTGCATTGTCGTATTTAAAGTGGAAGGCGTGTTATGTACGGCTGCATTGATTTGTTGAGACCAGAAGTTATCAGTTGCCAGCGAGCCTGTCTCAGAAAACTGACCCAATCCTTCCTCTGCGCCACTGGGTCATTATTCTGTTTAAGGATCCAGTACAATGTTCCCATTACCAGCCAAACCACACAGCGTTGGAGTGCACTATTCTGAAAATGAAATTCCAAACGCTGGAGCTTCTCAAGGCATGGTGGAGCTCGCGGTGGGCACCATTTGGCGATGTAAGTCCGGAACTCTACCCAGATGACTTCAACCTGCTTACAGGAAGCAATCCGGTGGTCCAGTGTGTCAACGGCGGCACAAGATGGACATTGGTTTGACTGTGCCCTTCCATGTCGCCAGAGTTTATCCGCTGTCGGTATAGTCTCATTTAATACTTCATAGGTGGTTTCCTGCCAATCACTGGGCACATGTTTGCAAAATAAATTCTGCCAGATCACTTTCCACTCCCTGGTATATTTCTCTGCCACTCTGGGAACCATATGAACCGTCGTGAGCATACGATAGTGGTTCCGGGTGCATTCGAAGGCCGTAATGTCATCGTTGTTGTCCAGAATTCGTTTTAGGTGAAGGACAGTGGGTTTAAATCCGTTGAGTGCCACCTGAGGGTTATGAAGCTGTTCCTTCCAGAAATTTTGGTCAATTGATGAGCCAGATCAGCGCAATGATTGTGTGGCGGTTTTCCCCAATAAGGCCATGCATTTCTTGGCAATGTCCACTAAGCCGCAGCCACCTTTGGATGGAGGCAAACGTAGTTGAGGCCGGCTCACCTTATATGCTTTTCCAGTCCACAAAAAGTAACCAAGGAGTTGTTCCAGTTTCTGTGCGTCACGTTTTGAAATCGGCAAAATCTGTGCCACATACCAAATTTTGCTTAGACCATAAGTATGCAGGTACCAGATGCGTTGTAGCAAATTCAGGTTCCGGATCCTCTCCATGGATAAGGAATGGCGTAAACTATTAATTTTTTCCCTCCAGTTAACTGCAATAGTACCTTCTATATTTGCCATAAAGCATATACCAAGTATCCTTGTAGTAGTGACACATTGCATCCCCAAGGTCTGTGGCGGTTCCGGCCAATTTCCTAATATTAGGATCTCCGATTTCTCAGCATTTAACACTGCACCGGACATCGTTGTGTACTGCTCCAATCCCTGTTGCATGGTCGTCATATCTTCATTATCTGCAGCCACCACGGTCACATCATCAGCATAGGCTGTAAGTGTGAACCGTTCATTGTATACACTGACTCCTCGCATGGTTTGTTGCAACCTCTGGAGTAAAGGATTCAATGCCAATGAGAACAATCCCATTGATAGCGGGCAGCCTTGACGTACTGATCGTTTTATTTGTGCCGTCCTGGAAAACCATCCGTTCCATAAGACTCGAGACTGTGCCGTGCCGTGCCGTAGAGTCCCTGAATAAGATTGATTACCGGCACTGGAAATTTCGCAGCCGTTAAGCAGTTCCACAGATACGAATGGCGCACTCTATCAAAAGCCTGTTGAAAGTCGAGATTGATCAACGCCCCCGCTTTATTGTCTGCGTAGATGGATCAACATGTCACGCAGTTCCGCCAGTGTGACAATAATGTTCTTTTTCGATATTGCCGCTTGGTTACAATGCATGATTTCTGCATATGCACCTTTTAATCGGTTAGCCAGAACTTTCGCAAATAACTTATAATCGGCGTTTAGCAGCGTTATTGGACGATAATCCTTCATGGTGGCGGTTTTCTGTTTCTTTGGCACCAGGGTGATAACACCATCCGCGAAGGTTGCGGGAAACGCTCCTCCCACAATTCCGCATATACTTCTATCACTTCTTTCTTGATTATTGGCCAGAACTTTCTATAGAATTCATAGGTGAGCCCATCAGGACCTGGTGATGTGTGTCGACTGGCTTGTTGAATGGCGACCAACACCTCCCGCTCCGTGATAGGGCTGGTAAGTATTTTTGCGGATTCCTGGGTGATGCCGGTGTCAAACAGTTCATGTTCCACGCGCCTATAAGGGGTGTCTGCTTCTGGCGCTTCTTGAAATAAAGCTTGAAAATGATCCGCTATAAGCTGGAGTTGGGCGCGCGTTCCAACATGGGCAGTTCCAGTGTGCGCGTCCCATATTGTTTGAGGATATCTTCCATGTCCCTTCTGCCGCTCCTTTGCGAAATAATAAAATGAGTTCTGTTCCGCTTCATGCATGGATTTCACTTTGGCTCGAACTTTGTGTCCTTCCAACTGGTGTAAGTGTTTTAATTTGATGATTTCTTTTACTTTTTTTATCTCCGTCTGCACCTCATAGCCCTCCCTTTGCTTCAGATGCAGACCCCACAGCGCCTCATTGTAAAAATGTAGTAACTGCTTCTTGGCCTGTGCCCTCACAATACCCATGGATTTAAATAGGGAACGAATCGCTTGTTTTGCCGTGTTCACCCACCAAAAACTCTTCCGAGTTGAACTTCTAAAGGCCGACTGTAACTGAAGCCATTTGATCTGAAATTGTTCCCGAATGTCTGTGTCCTCCAGCATAGAATTATTGAGTTTCCAGTAGCCACGGCCGGCCGTCTCAAGCCTTATTTCATTTATTTGCAATTGACATAGCACTGCATGATGGTCGCTAAAAGCCACCGGAATGACCCAAATTCGATGGACATTTGGAGTCATTCCGGGAGATAGATACTGTCGATCGATGCGTGAGGCAGAAGTGTTGCGGATAAAAGTGAATTCCACTTCATTCCCATGCTTGATCTCCCATGCGTCAAGCAGTTGCAGCTGTGACACTAGGCGTTGTAGCATGATGCTAAAATTCGTAGCACGTTTTTGGTCCTACGCCTGCAGCGTGCAATTGAAGTCGCCTGCTAGCAGAAGTTCCTTGCCTTGTAGCAAATGCGGGGTTACATCGGTTTGAAAGAAACGCTCTCTCTCTTGTCTATTCTGTGTCCCAGCTGGAGGATATATGTTAACCAGGACGGTCTCTTCCAAAGTAGCGGAGAGGACCCGGCCGTCGGGATCCATCTGAAAATTCTGCAGGGGAAGTCCCTTCCTGTACACTATTGCCGTACCTCTGCCGTTTAAACCTAGGTTAACTTTATAGTCGTAATTGTAAAGAGCATCCAAGCTGTAAGTATTTACTTCTTGGAGAAAGCATATGTCAATGTTGTTCACCTGGAGGAAACTATTGAGCAGTTTTTGGGTTACTAGATTTCTGCACCCATTCACATTCACTGTTGCCACCGTTCGTAGATAGATCATGATGAAAGCGACTGTCGCAAAGATACTGTAACTCGGGCGTCTACGTTCTTGGCCTCGTGCATTGCTACTAGTGTGCTACTGTTCGGTCTCAGGATGTCTAGCTGGGGTTATCTGTGCCGGAGGATTTCCCCTAAGCCTTGGGTCACATAAGGACACCTGGGGCTTCCGTGTCACCTGAAGTAGGATCGACGACTCCGCTTATGTAGCCCTCGCATCAGGTTGAGAGGGATGAGATCCACCAGCCATCTCTGCACGCCGATAAATTGCGACTCCTTCAGCTGACCTTGGTTGGTCCTCTTGGGATCTGTGTGGCCGTTCGAGTACTTGCGGCCGAGAATCACTCGCAGATGGTCGCACCGCTACGGTGGTGCCGGGGGTGTCCTCCCGGTAATGGGAGTCAGGTCCTATCTCCACCGCTGGGCACCTCACACTTTGTTGTAACTGTGCTGCTTCGCAATCACTCTGGGGATTGTTTCCCGCGTCCCTCCTTGCAGGTAGAACCTCACAGGTGTTCCTGTCACCTCCCTCCTCCAGGATACTGCTGCCAATCAATGCTGAGGCAGGCTCTAGTGTCAGTACTCCAGCCGTATCTACTGTGTCTGTGGACGGGACTTGTAATTGACGTGCCTCCTTATGGGCTCCTTCCACAGCTTCCTCCAGCTCCATTTGGTTATTCCGGGATGGTTCTTCCTTATGGGCTTTGCTTGTCTTCGCCCGCTTGGCCCGTTTCTTCTCGGTCGGGCGTTTCTCTTCTGCTGCAGCTGTCTCAGTCACAAGTGGACCCACCTCGGGTGCTATTATCTCCTCCGGATTGGCCAGATGTACTCGTTTCCCAGTGGTATCTCGAACTATGGAGGCATACTCCCTTTGCGGTGCAGACCTTGCTGCTTCCTGTTGACTGTCATTCACCAGGGACGTTTGCCTGTTTTCATCCGTAGGATGCGCTCCCTCACTCTGCGTGTCCACTACCACCTTCGTCGGTTCTGTGTCGTTTCTCCGTCCAGTCACCACTGGGCGTGTTGCGGTCGGACGGTGGGGGCAACATTCCTTTAGATGTGCCGTGCTACTGCAGACGTAGCAGGATCTGGGTTGGCCGGCGTAGGACACCGATAATCTGTAGCTGCCAATGACGATAAAACTAGGGATGTTCTTCTTCAGTTGCATCTTTACCGCTCGTACCCCATTAAACACCGGGACGCGATATTGTCTACTCCATTGTTCCTTCCGGACGTCATATACCGTTCCGTAACGCTGCAACGCTGCTTTTAAGACCTCTGCCGGGAGCTCTGGGGGTACATCAAACACTCGGACATTGACAGCATTACCGGTCACGTGTTCGATAAACACTTTAGTCATCTCACCATTCATGTATGTGAAAGGTGTTTCCGCCGAGAAGGTATTGAGGGTTTTCTCCAGCAAGAGTGCTGATATTAATTTAACATAAATTGCCCGTTCACTTGCGATTAACTGTATTGTATCCACTTGTTCCGCATTTAACCGTAATGTATCTGCTATGAAATCATGCACTTCATATGCCGACGGTCGCGTTGCACTTAAAGCAAACTTGATCCGGAGGGAATTTTTTCTTGCGTACATTTCCATTTCTTTTCACTGTTAAATTTAGCTGATCTACTCACTTTAAATTCCTACACTTGGTGATAGACAATATCACTCACAGTGTGCTATATGTCTTTCTTGCTCTCACTCACTGTCACGCCACACACGCTGTAGACAAAACAACCGGTTCTCCTGGTACGTCCGCTCTGTCCGAGCGCTCGGGCTTGACTTGCTGTTGAAACGCATTTCGTAACAGAGGCTGCAGCAATTAGTTTGCCTGAAGAGTCTTGTTCATTTGATGCTTAGAGTTGGAAATGTGCTGTTTGATGCGATCTCGCTGGTGTTTTTATCTAACCAAATTCCTGAATCGCAAATAGTATATTGAATAACAGTTCCATCTGTGTCTATGAAATCTTGTTTGAATTCCTGAGCCAGAACAATAAGTCGAGCACTGGACACCTTAGGCATGGTAAAATCTAGTAATACACTCGTTTAGTAATGTAACAAAGGACTAACACAAGTTCACTTGCTAACTCAGTGTGACTGTTACACAACTCATTAAGTTGCTGTTCACACTCTTATTTAACACCACGACAATTACCAGAATGTTCTCATTCATACTGGAACTGCAGCCTCAGTGATTTCAAGTAGCTTCGAGCAGAACCCAGAGTCAATTCTTGGAACTACGCGTGTACGGTTACTGCTGTCTCTGCGTTACCTAGGAATCCGCGCGAAAAGATGACGTCTGTCACAGTAACAAACTCACATTCGGGAACAGTAGGCTACTGATTCTGGTGAAATTAAAAGGATAGAATGATATACAATGACAATGAGTCATTGTCGGTTGCATTATTGTGGGCTGCTTTATAGCGGTAAAGCAAGAGAAAGAGGATTTGTCGTACACAATTATTTTACATTGTTGTAAGTGTGCTTTCAACTCCCGTGCAGCATTTACTGAAATAGTTAGGCTTACTCTTCACATGTTCACAGCAAGCTGAGGAGATGTTAATTAAAAGTTAAATATTTTATATTGATTAAAATCATATAGAGTATAATGGAAGGAAACTTAAAAGAAAAAAAGGGGAGAAGCGGGATTATGGGCATGGTTGGGGGAAAAGGGATAAAGGTGCCCAAAAGGGAAAAAGGTGCATGAAAAAATGCCTCTTTTGACAACTAGAAACAAAACTTCACACCATGTATCTTTCCAAAGAGCTTAAATTTACCCTAAGAAAAAAGGTGCGCACCTAAAGATCCTAACCCTGGTGATAACAATACCTGTGCCCTCCGATCTGCTTAGTGCGTCAGTCATTTGTGCTTTGAGTTGACTTAAGCATATGTATGGGTGCTTAAAACAACTTCATGAGTAAGAAGTTTTAAAAATATACCAAACCCAAAGTTGGAGTTCCAGAATACATCGAATGTAGGAGACAGGTTTTATTTTAGTGCTGGTGTTACGACGCATGTTTTCAGTGCAGTTGGATATTGTAAATAATATTTACAGATTACCCTTGTCACTTAAGTACCTAAGTATTTGAAATGTTTCAGTTGTAGGGTGCATTTCCCTTGTGAAACAAGGTACTGATGTCATGTTGAAGTAACTTACATCGACAATAACTTTCTTTCAGTGCCGACATTTGTTTATCGGGTATTTCTAAACGACCTAAATGCGTGATGCATGTCTTACAGAGTTTAAATTTACATTTTACATACGTTTATGTTAATGCCTAGTCTACTTGGGTCTACAACTATATGCTAAGGAAACATTTTGATGTTATGTTTATCAATCAACCACCAAGTTATATTGCAACTGACTGATTTCATGTGATAGAACTTCGATTTATCTTCTGTGTCAGTTGAAGGTTCGGATTCCAAAAGCCAAGAGTTTTGTGGATAACAATAATTGTTTTGTAATAAGGGATTCTTTGGACCATTCTTCTTTGATCAAAGGAATTGGAAGATTTCCAGATTAGTCTGCCTCTTCTCTTAAAAGACAATTCATCATAACCAGCTCACAACGAATATTGTTCTATGCCTGTCGTTTGTGTATACTTTCGATACAGTCACAGACTTCCTCTATTTGTTTGAATAGCTTGAGCTATTTTGTGCTTGTTATTGTAGCGCAGTTGGAATTCTTTTTGTTTTAAGAGAGAAAAAAAAAAAACAGAACTTTACAAACACTTCAGGTGTAGCATGGATTGATTGCTTTTGAAACAAGAAAACTTTCAAAACAAATAATATGATGTTTTCGCAGGCTTTGGATACACTCTATGAGATACTTTGTGATTGGTTATATTCATCTCTCTTCTAGTGATATCTTTCTTTGTTATGAGGAAAATCTCTAAACAACAGGAGGGCACTTAAAATTATCATCTGAAAATCTCGCGAAGTATTTGTTCATACCAGTGAAATGTTTTAGATAAATTGAGGAGCATATTAGGGCTGGGTCCAGACTAGAGTTTCTACTAAAAGGGACACAGAATTTAATCCACCCCCTGCTTTATTCTACGTCTAAGAAGCCCAAAATTTTGCCTATTTCTTGTGTTTGTGATACGATTGAAATTAGGATATTTATCACGATTAATATTTTGTACACGCGAGTATCAGTAACGTCAGCGGCTTTTTATTTGTTCATCCAATTGAAAAGTTGTATAAAACTTTTTGGCAGAAATTATGATTAAACTCATATATCTTTACTATATACGTAAAATGTTCAGAAAAACCGATAATAAGTCAGGGATTTTATTTTTTAAAAATTTTATGCCCATTAGAATTCCCCTTTTAACACGTGTAATCAAGATGCTATAACTAAACTAATTTACTATATACGGTCTAAAATACCTTGTATGTCAAGTTTCTTAACATTAATTTGACCAGGAAAAGTTAACATAGTATATGTACTCCTATAGTTATGCATATACACAAAGGAATGGATTTTAAATGCGATTTTTGGATTCAGATAAACCCATTATCTACTCGTTAACTTCAGTTGCTCGCCAAAAATAAAAGATTATCAGAAATTTTCAGCTGCAGTTTTGCTTGTGTGTAGTATAGATTTGCTGAGACATACAGTAGTCAAACGAAAATTTCATTAACATACGTTATTGTGGATATCTTGTACAGTTTTGACATTCAATTTCTGAGTAACAAAAGATAACGTTATTGGTACCGCTCTCTCGTAGAGGTATTTCACCAAAAATGAGAGGTTTATGCTAGATTTGTGTCCTTGGGTGTCTAGCGAAAGCAGCTTGTCAGTTTTACAAATAGTTGATGAATATTTCAGATGACACATTTTAAGTGCCTTGCTCTATGTTTCAAATACAGTAAGTTATGTTTCTGAAAACCATAGCTAAATTATACTATCATCAAACTGAAGTACTTAAAGGACAGTTAGAGCATTTGATATTGTAAAGTCCTATATGAACTTAAGAAATTTAATTTCTTGGCATTTTATTCTTTGTTCTTCTATGACAATTTTACTCTGGCAATTAACCTCCACTTATCTCACTGTTTCTCCTTAATGTTTAATAACACAGCATGTAAATGCTTACATCTCTAAGTTCCTAGTTTGCTCATCTCACTTCGGCGACTCGACTTATAAGAGGTCCACTAAGAAAGTATCCTTTCAATAGAAAATAAACCGTATTTATATAGTACAGTGGTATCTTATTCCTTCGTGGTGCTTTCTTGGGAATCCGTATGCTCAACACAACTATAGGAAACTGCTATATGGACGATACAAGGATTCAAATAAAAAGAAAAGAAAACAGATTTTCAAAAAGGAAGGTAAATGTGCACTGAAGCATCCCTTCTAAATGCCAAGCTATGTCGGCAAATGTACCATTTTTATGTATATACAGAATAGCTGTATACTTTCAAAAAGTGTCGTTCCTCTTTTATTAATTTTTTCAGCAAAGTGAAGCATTATCGCCGCGCTCATTACGTTAACATTGGTTTCGAAGGATATGTATTTCTTCACGTTTTCACGTATTTCTGTCGAGTGAATTGTGGTTTGGTCCTGGTCTCAGTAAAAGAAAAAAACAAAGTTGGGCTGTTAAAAAGTACAGGAAGCAATATTGCAACTGTGTACTCGGACTCAAGATATAAAGCCTGATCGTGAAAAGTGTAGAGCGAAAGAACAAAGATAAGCCTTCTGTGCACTCTACAAGACCTGATTTTGGGAGCAGTGGATTGAGGTGAGGGAGACAAAGATCTTCAGTATATGGAGGAAAGGTGATGTGGGCAAGTGCTGGTGTCCACTACTAAACTCCGCCATCTTCCAATCACGCACAAACTCACTCTACAGACTCCGTGAACTGGGTTTACTTGATATGTAGTTGCCAAATATAAAGGCGTTTAACTATTGGTAAAAGATAATATACAGCGATCAAAACCCTAAGCAATAACACTAGCCAACAGTGAAAATGTAGCTGAGATGAAATAAATGTGTGTTATCTATATTCACCACGCTGGTAAAGAAAACGACAATCAGAAACTCGAATTAGCTCTCGTTTCCAAGTTAAGGAGGTGCGTTTAATTATATTTTATTGACATTCATTGTCTATCCCTTCCCATATAGGCTTCGAAGTCCCGCTTATGGTAGACAGAGCGATGAAGTTGCAGCCAAAAACAGCTGTGTGTATTTTGTTGCTACTTTTTAGGCTGGGCTCGTAGCAACAAGGGGAAGGAGCAGAAGAAGAGAGGAGCGGAGTGGAGCGGAGCATGTTGCATTTAAGCATAGTTTCAGTCTGTCACAAGCTGTGTTCTGGTCATATGCTGAAAGAAAGAAAGATTGGCTTCAGCGTCAATCCCTTGAACCAGGATCTCACAATGTTATGCACATAACACTTGTCAAATCCAAGAGCATGATTCTCCCCGCTCTTCATATAAAGTGGGCCTAATGAAAAGCTTTGTTAAGGCCATGGACAAAACTGGGGAAGCATTTCTCTATTTGCGCGACAAATTTCCGCGTCTTAGTGAGGGGATTTTTGTGGGTCCCCAGATAGGCAAACTGTACAAAGATGAACATTTCAATGCCATCCCGAAAGGTGATGAAAAGTTAGCCTTTGTTCAAATGTCAACAAACTTTCTAGGAAATAAGAGGGCAGGAAACTACAAGGACCTTGTGGCAAATCTTCAGCACTGCTACAATAGACTGGGGTGCAACAGTTACATTTCTTAGATTCCCATTTAGACTTCTTTCCTGACAACTGTGGTGCTGTAAGTGACGAGCACGAGGAACGCTTGCACCAGCAACATTTGCATGTGGAAATGAGATACCAGAGTAGAATGTGTCAATGTTAGTCGATTACTGCTGCGCACTAATCAGGGAATCACCAGCAGAAAACTACAAACGCCGGGCAGTGCCTTCAGTGACCTTCCTCCGTGGGAGATAAATACAGGCATAAAGCTATATAGGCAATGACGTGTAGTTATAACTTCAAAACGAGAGCTAATCTTGCGTTTGCACTAACATTTTCGCTATCAGCACACCTGAAAGCATTAAGATAAGCTGTTTTTCATGCAGTTACAGAAAAAAAGTAAAATTTTGTTGGCTAGTGTAACCAGTCGAAGTAAAGTGGGCCGCATGTTAGACTTCTGAGCGCCGCGATAATGTACGATTAATAAATACAGATGTATTTGTACTGCATAAAACTACGTTATTGTTATTTTTAAGCTTTAAATTGGTATGTACATTTCCATGAATTGGTGGTATTTTAATGAGTTTTAGGAATGTGTTACATTTGTGACTCTTGAACTCAACGTAAATGAATACAAACTACGCTTCGCAATTTGCTAAATGCTCTCTTTTTATGTAAGATAAGTTCTTAATGCACACTAATAGCATTGGTATTTTAGATTATATTTATTTACATATTGTATTTATAGTCAACTCAAATGTGATAGAAGTGTTTTCTTCAAATAAAACACATTATCAAAACATCTGCATTTATGCACAAGAAAAGCGCACAAGCAATGGAATTAAGCTCAATTTATAGATCGGCCAAGTTTCTGTGAGTTTTAATAAAGATAAAGCAAGTGAATGCTGTAGCTTCTGTGTTATGTCCTTAGCAAATAGAACTGGCAACCTTGGAGGTTAGAGAGGTCTTTCTATTCATGTATATTGATTTTTGTTTTGTAGAAATACAAACAATGGATAGGAAGGCATAGACCGTGCAAGTTTTAGAAAATTTTGATAACTAAATTTAAGTTTTAAAGTGCATCTCTAAAAAAAAAATTAATTCCACGTTTTTAAGTAATAAATCTGAAATTTTGACCATACCTAGTATGGGCACAAAACATAAAAATTGTTGACATAGTTTGAATGTAATATGTTTATCATTTCAAAGAAGTGAGTATGTTTGTAATTTAATAGAACTTTAAGGTGCTAACTAAAACTATACAAATGATGTATTGTATCTTTTCAAAATTTTACTTTGGCTTTACAAGATGAGTGTAAATATATAAAAAATGGTTGTGGACGTTCTCAGTACTCACGATTCTTCTTTCAACTGTTTTATTAGGGGAATTTTAACTTTTAGAATGCGCATATGTGTAATATATGATTTCTACATGCTGTAGCCTAAAAATTGCAAGTGAAAATTGGACTAGTTCAAGTGGAATGTCAGAATGACAAAAAAATGAAGAACATTTCTAGATAAAACTATTTTCAAATTTAAATGAAAGGAGCCTCTGTGGTAGAATGGCCAGCGTTCTAAGTTCTCAATCCAGAGGTACCGGGGTCGACTCCTGGCTAGGGTGGCGCAATGTGTCTTTAATTAGAATCTCTCCCTGTACATTGCAGAATCTGCAACAGCGATGTTCAACCTTGTCTCTTATGTGCTAACGATGTCACCTAGTCGCATTACTCACTTCAATGCTTCATGGCTAGGCTATAACGCATTCATGAGACTCAAAATCAAACCCCTCTAATCCTTGGTTACCTGAATGAGTGAAGGGGAAATGCTTTATGCGCAAAACGAAGGGTGTGCGGTAAAGCGATAGGGTGACGTTCTTAGCACATTGAAGACAAGGTTAGGCATCGCTAGCCTGAAGCTGTTACTACACCTCAAAGTTAAAGTGTGTTTCAAAATAGAATTGATAAAAGCCCAGCGTTAAAGAAGCCACAGACGAGATTGTCAAGTCAAAGCCCCGACAAAATCATGAGTTAAATGGGACTACATAAGAAACAACAAAAAAGAGGTAGAGTAAAGAGATTGTGTCAGTAGGCCCTTTGTGTATTTCCAATAGATACATGTTCCAGTTTCTGGAGAGTAATTTGCAGAAGACGAAGGCGACTGATTGGCAAATTCTAAAAACTATACAATTTATATATGTAACCCTTAGCACAACAGCCCTTGTGGGCCAAGGCTTACCGCCCGACCGCTGCGTCCCCCACCTCTGCCCACTACAGGCATCATGAGTGGGGTGCAGAACTGAACTTATATATGTGCGGGAATAAAATCTGCTGTCTCTAAGTGAGACCACCTCCGTAGCGCAGTTGGTAGCGCGCTTGCCTCCGGCGCGGAGGTCCCGGGTTCGATCCTCGGTGCCAGTATGGGGATTTTATCCCCTTTGGGAGGTCTGGCAGGAGGTGCACTCAGCCTCGTTAGTCCCGGGGGGACCAATTGAGGAGCTATTTGATGAAAAGTAGCGGCCCCAGGTCGTGAAGATCGCATAACTGGCCGAGAGGGATCGGGGCGCTAGCCACGTACCACACTCCAGTACTGCACCCCACCAATGACGCCTGTAGTGGGTCGAGGTGGGGGACGCAGCGGCTGGGCGGTAAGGCTCTTCATGGGCTGTTGTGCCGGGGCTTAGTTTAGTCTCTTAGTGAAGTGGTTACAAAATAATAATATCAAAAATCTGATGTGTTACATTTGCGTGACTTTCCCAATCTATCGTTGAACAAAGTATTCTTATAAAAGCTTATTCATCTATCTACTTAATGTTAACCGAACTAAATATTTGTAGACATGATTTTATATTATACATATTTCCTTGCAGATTCATTGGAAATAGAACATTGTAGGCTTAAACGATTTATGGGCTGGTCACTATGTGATGGCTTGGAAATTCCGTTCCCTTTGCATGACCAGGAGGGGTAAAGTAATTTAAACCAATATCAAGGAATATCTCGGAAACGGTTAACTCCACACTCAATTGTGTGCTTTAACGAGATTTGCATTTTTTATGTAGTAAGGTTTTGTCTATCTCTTACGGTTTACCAATTATGCAAAAGCATCGAGAATGAAGAGGTGCTCAGAGGGTGTTCCCAGAAAATTCAAGATACACTATTCGCTTGCCATAAAAATATCTTAAACATGTGGTATTTTAATCAAAATTGTTAGAGGCATTTGTAAGAAAATTAATATCTTGGAAAAATGCTGCATATAAAGGATAGTTTGGGATAGATGGGTTTGTTTGAAAATCGTGTCGCGTCCTTGGAAGTCGCTTAAGTTAAATACCAAGTTTGGTATTTAATTGACATTTCCCTTCTGTTTTATGTTGTTCAAACACATACCTACAAGCACGGGTGCGCGCACTCACACACATGCACACACACAACTTTTTCCATTTTTTTTTATTCATGAAGTCCCAAAGCATTTATTTCCGGTGAAACCTCGGTATCGAATTTTTGGACCGAATACATTACTTCCTCTACTTCTGTAAGTATGTAGCAGAGAAAGTAAAAATTCCAAAGTTTTCCAAATTGCTCTTTACAATGCAGTTTTTAAATGTTTGCCATCAAATTTAATGACCGGCTAAAAGTATGCACTATAACAGTTTCACATAAGTTTAAAAACATTCTGTGCTCATTTAAACTTACATTGAAAAATGATCTTAGATGCATCTTAGAAAAAATGAACCATATTAGGTTTCAATTGGTTTATGTTTAGGATGGAAACGACTATTAGCGTCTCTTTAAGTATGGATTGGAAACAGTGAAAACCAAGCACTCACTTTCTCTACTCTTACACAAACTATTCTTACAAACACTTATGCCCCTATCTACTTCAGATTAATCGAGATAAATATTTGTAGAAATTATCTTATTGCTAATTTTCTCGTTGGTGCAAGGAGAATGCGGTAGGCTTAAAGCGATACTCAAATGTGGTCGTTATATGATGACTTTGAAATTCACTCTCTTTGCATGACCAAGAGATACAAAAATGAATAACGACCTACCATTTGAGGACATTCTATAAGCATTGAAAAATTATGAAAAATAACAAGGAACATCTCCGAAATATTTCACTTTAAAGAAAAGATAATTTGACATAAATTGTGTGTTTTAACAAGATCTGCATTTTCTGTATAGTAACATTTGGTCTACCACTTACGGTTTGCCAGTTATGCAAAAGTCATCAAGAGTCAACAGGACCACATGGGCTATAGCTAGAAGATTCAAAATATACATTTCATTTGCCATAGAAATATCTTAAACATATGGAATTTTAATCAAAATCATTAGAACGATTTTTTGAGAAAACAAAGATTTCCGAAAAAATTTCCATGTAAAGGGTAGTTTAGGATAGAGGAATTTTTTTCAAAATCTTGGTGTCGCATCCTTGAAAGATATTAAACTTAAATATCAACTTAAGTGATTAACTTACTTTTCGTTTTGAGTTATATTGTCCACAGACACAGACACACACACACACACACACACACACACACACACACACACACACACACACACACACACACACACATCTTTTTCTAAAAATGCTTTTTTTTATTCAGGGGTCCTCAAAACATATTTCCGGTGAAATCTCGACATCAGACTTTTGGATGGAATACAATAATAATTCCCCTACATACTATACGTAGCAGAGAAAGTAAAAATTTGCAAGTTGAGGTAGATTACTTCCCGGTGCATTATGAAGATCGATGGGTTTTACTTTGAGCACCTGCACACAGTGAGTTCGGTGCAGTCACCCAGAATTTGACCTTCCCAGTTTGTATTAAGGTCGAGTAAAGGCCCAATATCCTTGCTGTTTACTATGGCAGGGTTAGCCAATACCAAGGTGGTTTCTTTCTCACATAACCCTGAATGACACAAACATACCATTCCCTTAATTCGGAACGATCACTAATTACGAGTAGAATGTGTTTTTTCCTATAAAACCTGTACGTGGAATTATTTTTCAATGCTGACCGTCTCTCTCTATCTGTGGCTTAGTGGTAAGCATTCTGTCTTCTCAATCCACAGCTCCTGGGTTCGACTCCCGGCTAGAACTGGAGAAATTGTGTTTAATTAGAATCATGCTTCACATCCAGGAAGTATGAATATGTGTGTCATTCATGATGAAATGAATGAAAAATAAGTTAAATAGCGGGTACTGTTTTATATTGGCAAACGTGAGGGCCTGGCTTAAGTATTTCAAATCTTCGAGTGGAAAGTATTATGACATGATGCACGAAATATTGAATACTGACCGATTTGCTTAAAGTACATATTTTAACAAGAGACGGCGTAATATATTGGTCGTTCATGTAGTTTGATGGACATGCAGAGTATTCGAGCAGTTAGCTTATGCTAACGACGAAAACGTGCGGTAAATGGGCATAAAAGTGACACAAGTCCCTTTTATTTTAAAACTGATTCTTTAGTTCCCTGTCACATTATAGGCCTATGAGCTCCACTTGGTATTCAGCATCGTAGTCAACAAAAGTGCTGTTACAAATATTTGAAAATGTGCCTCAAGTTTTTTCACATTATGCAATCTTCATTTTAAAAACTTATCATTTTAAATTTTTATGTCAATGCATTTTTAAAAATATCCTTTCCCTTAAGTAACAGTGTCGTTTATTTGTTCCCTGTGCATAAAATTGTCGCATACTTTTTGTGGTACTTTGTTTAAATGAAAATCGTTTTTAAAACTTATCATTTTAAATGTTTATTTTTAGGCCTCGCTTTTAATTTAGAATCAGTAACCCAAACGCATAGCAGCATAAAAAAGGCGTATAATAATTTTAATTGTTTGAATTTTCAAAATGTACATGGATTTTGAAAAATTTAAAGAACACAAATTGTAAAATGGAAAAACAAATTAATTCTAAGTTGTTGCATATACCTAAAGGTAAATATTCACAATATCAAAAGTGAGGATTCCTTACGAAACTATTGGTTTTGATATTTTAGGAGGAATCCCAAAGTCCACTTCATCGAGATTTTTTTATCGAATTTCAGTGGTACATTCTCTTAAGCGTTCTAATATGTAGTTCATGACATGAGCCCAGTTTGCGGAAAAAGCAAAGGAAAGGAATGCTGTCACAATTCAAAAATAAGGGAGACCGCCTGTCCCTAAGGAAAGTGCGTCAGTAACACTTTTAAAAATTGTAGGCATTAATAATATTGGAAAATGTGCAACGTGTAATATTCAGAACACTTGAAGTACATTTTTCGAGGAATACATGTAATCTTTGGGACGTGACATTTTGTAAAATTTAGAAATACTTTGGTTTAAAGATTAGATTATAAAGTAACATTCTTCGGAGACAAAACCTCTCCAATCCCTTGGTTGCAACAAAAACAAAACACTACAGCAAGATTGCAGTGGCGACGGCTAGATAACTCATTCGTCTAGTGACGTAACAAAATAAGAGATGGCTCTAGAAGAGTGCCAAAGGTGCGTCACATCTGCCAATAGATGGCAAAGGGGAACTGAAAGCAATTCTTTTTTTTCGAAAACAATCATGGAGTAAGTAATTATAATGATTAAAACTCAAAAGAGCGTTTACTATATTAAAAAGAACTTCCTCAACAGCGCATTTTGCTGATGATAAAACCTCTAAGGGCAGATCTTTAGAGCTTCCAGACACATTCAGTATTACCATTATTGTACTCAGAAAACAAATGTATGAAGTATTGTATTTCATATGTGCAAATGAAAATTTTAACTGGAAATAAAATATAGCTGAAGTTTAAAATATACCTATATTTGTATTTTGGAACCATAAAAATCCAGAATGACCAACTTCCTTTCCCTTGACACCTTTCTTGAAGTAATAGTTGTATCTGAAGTTCATGGCTGGAATATACGAGTTATACGAGTAAAGACAAAAGTAAGTTATGTGGTAAGTATACAGTCCTTCAGATTATGAAACGAATGAATGCCATAAGTAACATCAAGTAACGGGACAAATATTATGCTATATACCGGGTGGAAGAGAAGTCATTACATTAACTTAAACCAGTTGTAGGTCTCGGTATTTGGAAAAGATTTTGTGTCTTACTTTTTTGTCTCTGACCGTTTCCTACGGATATATTTTAGTTTTATTGAAAACAAGCTGGCAACTCTGCAGATTGTGTGGGTGTCACTTTCCCTAGCTCAGTACATAAACAAACAGCGTAACGGTGCGTCTTAAAAACAAACGTATACCCTGTCTTGTCCTTCCGTGTTTACTGTGGAATGTAGGGGCCAATCACAAGCGTTAGCTCCCAACGAAAGCGAAAGTGCCCGAATGTTTACATTCACAAACTAGGTCAATTCCCTAACCAACCTCAACGCAACGTTGTCGACTTACCTAACGCGGAGAGAGCAGCTTGGAGTATTCCTTCGTGTCTTTTAAGTGGTTAATTATTTTGTAACCCGGTGTGATGTCCCATAATTACTACCGAAGCTATGTCAGAAATAAGTTAGTCTACCCATCTT
This sequence comes from Tenodera sinensis, assembly GCA_030765045.1. Taxonomy (NCBI): domain Eukaryota; kingdom Metazoa; phylum Arthropoda; class Insecta; order Mantodea; family Mantidae; genus Tenodera; species Tenodera sinensis. The sequence goes on along the minus strand of CM060964.1, from coordinate 296,728,913 downwards.
ACAAGTAAAAAACTGTTATCTTCGTACATCCTTATGGAATTACTTATCCAATTGGAATAAAAAATATTTATTTTTACGAAATTGGCTGAAAAAAGAACAAAATGGCATTAGACGTTTTTGTTTGTAATGCTTCTGTGAAGTACATGTTAGAAGGAATGTAATGACTTCCCTTCCACCTGTGTACAGTGTGTCCCCAACCTTTAGGGCCAAAATTACACACATGATATAGATTCTAACTGAGCATTTTGATATAAGGAATCATAAGGAATCAGTGGTTGAAAATCGATATAGCCAAGCGACCTTGATCAATTTTACAAACTGCTTTAATGCTGATATTCATAATATAGAGGCCTTAGAGCCGGCAGAAGGTGTTAAAAATGGTGACCACTTGCCTTAATCCATGCATTACATGCATGGCATTTTGCCGTATCATTTCCAATGACAGCAGCAGCTCCTCTATAGGTTCTATTGACGGAGAGAATAACTGGAGATGGCATGCTTTCACTATCCATGCAAGACAGTTGACCACGTCCCCTCTGTACTTAAGAAAGATGTCCGCTTACATTAAAAACAATGATAAATACTCCGGAGTTTAGCAGTGTATAATCAATTAATATTACTTTCTATGCATAACCGGCATCCTTTAATATTACGACAGAACCTTTTAATGCAATTCCTTGGCAGAATAGAACACACAGCTAAGCGAGAACTTATAAATTAATTGAAATCTAGTCGGCATGCTAACCAAATTATGCTACCGCATCCACAAGCAGAACTCCTTTATTTCATTTGTCAGAAAGTCATACTTCAAAAACGTACTTAAGGCTTAATTATTCTACTGGCGTGCTTGGTAAGTATTTTTTAAATAAAAATAACTCGCACACATGCTGGAAACACAATAAACTTATTGAATTAACACAGCATATGTTATTTGCATGATACCTAATCAAGCAAGAAATTTAGGTGCCACATGATTATGATATATTAATATATTCATGTATTAATTAGTAAGTATAATGTAAAGCTGATTAACGACTGCATATAATCATAAATATTTACATACCTAGATGAATTAGGTTTAAAATTACAAGGGCATAAAACCGACAGATGTTGGAAAGATAACCTAGATTTAGTCTTGGGATGTTTTCTTCCCAAAAGAAGTCCTTTTCCAAATACCATTTCATTTCATTTATCACCAGTGTCACTGCCTGAGGTGCCGTATGTAACAGCCATTTAAACACTGCACTACACGCACATACACAAACACACACATACACACACAGACACACACACACACACACACACACACACACACACACACACACACACACACACACACACAACTTCTTATTGTCCTGTATACAGAATAAGTTTGTTGTATACATGTTTTGATGAGCATCATACAATGAATGACTTTGCATAATGCTTTATTCTTGTAACAATGAAAGTTTCCACAACAGATGTAATTAATGTTTTTCCTTTCCAATAATACGTCCTACACACGGTTAGTGTGGAAAAACATTAATTACATTAATTGACCTTATAGTTGTTTATACTAGAAGCCCGGGACATAAGTACTTACAGCATTGTAAGTCGCCATTACGGTTATCACAAAGTAAGTTGGGATCTCCTTGTGTGGTTTACCGGGAATAATGTGAGTGAATTGGAGAATTTAATGTCATGTCGGTACGTTGGCCATGATAGCTTAGTGGTTAGAGCAGCCGGACGGCAACCGGTAGATCCGTGGTTCAAATCCCGGTCATGGCATTCAATGTTTCAGTCTCACTGTACCCTTTCCACAACAGCATTTATAACTTGAGATCGATGGCTGTCCAAGCATTGAAACTCAGTACCATGATGTTCAAGGCATTTGAAGAGGTTCAAACCTAGTAAATCATGAATCACATGTACTTTCAATGTCATTACCTGATAACTGTTGATACTTTTACCTTCTGCAACGTGTTTTCTAAAACGAGTTTCATAAATTTGGCATATTTGAAACACAGCATCAGATGGATATACCATAAATCCTTTGTCCTTGTAGCATATCAAAGATTTCCTGTTTCTCTCTGGCTGTAATAAGTACAATGCATCTACATATTTAGCACACCTAACTGTTAACATTAGTTTTCGTGAAACAAGTCCAGAAATATAATAAATGACATTCTGCGCACAGAGTGACAAGGAATAAGGCAAAAGTAAATACTCATCGTCACCAAATTCTGGAAGAGTACAATTTTCAGGATTTAGTAGACGCTCATTTTCACATGTTGTAGTGTTGATGACATCTACAGCAATTTGTTTAGAAGATGACACTGACAAAATTGATATGGCTGAGAGTGGCAAACAATTTCCAGTTGTATTCCCTACTGATTGTGTACAAGTAACTTTTTGTATGCTGCTGCAAACTGTTGAGCATTAGGATTATTGTTCCAGCCTCCTCTTTAACGGGTACATCCAAAGGAAAGCTCAACATGATCTTGGCTTAACTTGTACATAGGCAGATACAACAGTGGGGCGTTACCTGAAAGAACAAACTTCTTTACCAAGAACAGCACACTCTCAATGCAAATCTGAAATCCCAAGAATTCAAGTTTTCTGTTGGAGACAAAAATTAAATTTCCTTCTTTGTTGCATCTAAGGCTACTTATGTATGCATATGCATCCTTAAAAATGATGACGTTCTCTCCCATTCTTCAGCACAGATAGATTTTTAAAACCCATTCTGTTTAATGCTTCTTGAGTTCAGAGTATCAAAAAGATCATGAAACAAATGTATGAATTTTACAGTTGCTCCAGCACCAAAACAATTTCTCAATTTAAGTACAGTATCGCAGAAGTCAATGGCATCTGCAGAGGACTTGCTCAAGACTTGACTTGCCAGGGAAACTTTCATCCTATTTGTTGAGAAATTGACATGTCTTGTCCTTACTCTATTTCCTAAATGAAGTCCTTCATTTTCTTGTAGCTCATGTAGTTCCTTCACATATTTTCATTGTATTATAGAACCATCCCCATCAACAATACTGCCTTTTTCATGCAATGTATTTCTTACAAGCTTCAGCATATGTGGTGGATCCAGCAAAATAGCTATATCCTCATCTACATTGGGATGCTTGAGCGTGGTTTTAAAATTTTCACTGGCAAATGAGCAACCTAGCTGTTTAGCCATACCTAAATTGCAAGCCAATCCATCAAAGGTAAGGGATATTACTTTTACTTGTATTTGCTGACTACCCTCTGAAGGACATCAATACTGTTTATGAAAACATAACCAATTGGTATCTTCCATTTTTGGTTTACACAGGTTAACATGAACACCAGAGTTTCTTTGGCTAGTGGCAGTTCATCATCATTTTTTTCAGCACATGCATTAATGTAACCATACAAATTTTTTCCATCAAAATGCACCTCTCGTCTTATGGCCATCTCATCCATTGATAGAGCAAACAAAAGCTCATAATCACAGAGCTGTAATTTCTGTTTTAAAGTGTTCATTGATTCTGCTGTGAATCCAGGAATACAGTCAATATGTTGATACCATTTTGAGATTGTTCTTGAATGTGGCAGACATAAATTAAACTGTTCCCTCACAAAGCAGTAAGCTCTAGCTGAATAAAAGTGAAGCGTTAAGGCAGAGGCTCTCATTTCTCCTGAATACTTGTTAGGCAAAACTCCATTTTTTTGCTTTTGCTAGTTGTCTGTTAAGGAAGTCTTTATTTGGCGCAGCAGCTTTAGAAAGAATTTCTAATGCTGAATCCCCCATTAAATGGTTATCTCTTAATTCTAAATTACATGTTTTAATTCAATAACCTTGTTTTACGAACACTTTGCTGAAGCATTTTAACTCTTTTGTTCTTTTGTTTGTGTAATTCTTCTACCTCCTTCAGTTCCCTCTTGTATTCATCCTTTGAAGGTGAAGAAACAGTGGCTGACTCCTGCTCGACTTCATTGGGAGCCTGTTTTCTCTTTTTAGGAGCATCTCTGGGTTCTTTGTTCTGTAAATATATAATTATGGCATATTTAGGTATGTATACACGTAATTCCTAACATTTGGCTACATAATACATTCAACTGTTTCTTATAGGCATACTTTTTCATGGCTAGTTGCCAGTTACTCCACACTACTTTTAAGTACAAAACCTAACCTCAAAAGTGAATTGTCAGTTATTTCAATTTCCAATTGTAGACTTTTATTATTTTATTTTTTGCTAGTGACTGTTATAAGAAAATCTTTCGCAGAATAACTCACTTTTTTTGGGTAAGGTGGATATACAGTGAAAATTGTGGGAACTTCATGCTCGTTCAAAACAACTCTAGTCATGGAACGGTCAAACAGATCTGATGCAAAGTGTGCAGAGCAAATTCTTGTATAGTCTTTAGGAAACCAATTCTCCCTTCTCATTGCTTTGATCCATAGTGCCCTTTTGGCTTCATTTTCTGGAAACCTAAAACATAATAACAATGCAATTTTATAACTTAAAATATGTGGTAAAACGATGCTGTATAACCTAGAATTTGCAGTTAAAACTATGCAAGAAAACCGAATAATCTGTCACTCACAGACTATTGAATAGTAATGCACTTATAACGTGTTCATTATGACAAACTAATGAAATGTTACTGAATTTGCTAATAGTGGCTAAAGATAAGAGTGCATTACAGCCACCGAATATTTATTGCATTTTGTTTTACGATACTTGTGTTAAACACACGTTTCCCTGACAAAAAGAAGTTAAAGAGTCTACTTTTACACTTACCTATGGAAGTTAATATCCTTATTCTTTGTCGATTTGTGCATCCATATGCATAACATGCAGATATTTTCACGTTATGTTTTGTAGTAGAAGCGATAGTATAACAAAAACAATACCAAATACTACTAACATGACATACCACGCAAGAATACACCGAATACGACCAGTACAAAGAAGTACAAGTAACGTGCCACGCCCCTTCTGTACTTCACTCTCGGCTTCACAGCTGCGCTCTCTGGGCATCTCCCGTTATTCTCTCCTCCCTGACCAACGTCTGCAAATACCACTCTACGGAAAATGCCGGAGGATTAAGATCCGGTGATGCGCTGGCCATAGTACAGGTCCTCCCCTTCCAATCCAGCAATTAGGAATGGTATTGTTCAGGTAAGTATAGATATCATGATCGAAGTGCACGGGAGCGCCATTATGTTGGAGCCACATCCTCTCTCGGACAAGTGGTACACTGCCCAACAACTTTCACAGCACATCTCGTAGAAACATGCACTAGCACTGACTACTCAAACAGGGCGGCAGGAGAAAAAGTCCTATGAGGTGATCCTGCACAATTTCAGCTCACATTAATACAGGCAAATCTCTGCTGGTAACCAGACACATAATGATGGCATGTGAATTGCTGTCACTCCAGATATGTCTATTGCGGCAGTAGATACACCATTACTGTTTCATTCGTGAACACTTATGCGGCATCCAAAATATTCATTTCCAATGATTCCGTCTGTCAAAATGCTTAAATTAGAGCCCTCCACCATCAGTATAATTTTCATCCTGAAGTTTAGGGACACCCTGTATGTGTGTGCGTGTGTCTGTGTGTATGCATACACACACACACACACACACACACACACACACACATATATATATATATATATATATATATATATATATATATATATATATATATATCAGGTGGCCTATTCCAGGCGGCCCTCAGGTAAGTAGATAACCCTTCGTGCGTTAAAAGATTTGCAGAAATCACACACGTAAATCCAGTCAGTGGCGTGCGTGAACTTTGCTCTGCTTGTAAGAGAGCGAGCGGCAGAGGAAATGCCCAGGCTTCAACTAGCGTGTGCAACGCGTGATAATAGAGAACAGTCTTAGAATATAGATACAAGGAGATGGTTGAAATATTGTATCAATCAACAACGCATCAATTTGAACACCTCTTGTATCAAGTCACCATAACAGTAGTCTTTGATGACAGTAATAACATGAGAATAATAGCATAATAATAAACCATAAGAATAACGAAAATATTAATATTAATGTAACAATGAAAATGATAATACTAAAATTAATTAAAACAACAACAACAACAACAACAACAACAATAATAATAATAATAATAATAATAATAATAATAATAATAATAATAATAATAATAATAATAATAATAATAATAAAGAAGAAGAAGAATAGGATGATAATGATAATGATAATAATTAACAATAATAAACTAATGAGGATAAAATAATAAAGGTAATAACAATATGCTAATGACAATAGCAATAATAACAATAACTAAATATAATAAAATACAACATAACATTAATAAGAAACAAAGAAATGCCAATCAAACATTACACGCCCTGATGTTTGCCTGGATTTTGTTACGGCAATTTGCAATCATTGATCCGTAATGTTAGACAGTAGAAGCATATACAGGAATGAGTTTATACCCCAGAAAATAAAGTCTTGTAAGTGAAGTGGAAAATATTCTCAGACTGCTCCTCTCTATTACAAATACTGTCTCATAAGTAACGTATTTTTGTAAGAAAAACAATTATCTGAAATGTGTTCTGACAAGCAATTAATTAATCTTCAAAGTACAGACCAGTAGATTCTACGGTAAGGTAAGTTTGGCCATAACATATATTTATGACACTATATATATGCATAGTTGTGGTGGATGACACTTCCCAATAGTTAATTATTTATCGAGCTAATTCACCTTAACCAAGATTCGAACATCGGGACCTCTTGTATATGAGGATGGCACGCTACCCCCACGGCACAGAGGTGGGCAGTTGTTTTTTGTTAGTATCAATATGTGGGACAGTGCAGAGCTTCAAAATCTAAAATGCTTGCACGTTTTCAGCATTTTCCACCAGTTGGCTTTGGTCCATTGCCACTTCAAATGAGATAGAGTCTAAAGGGCACTATTAAAGAAGCTTTTGGAAATTTGCTGCTTAAGCAGATAAACATGGGATGCATTTGTTTCAATATATCCAATAATTCATTCTTTGTAGATAAACTTGGCATGTGGGTGCTAATTACATGCGATGTTATCCAACATAACAAGTTGTTTATAATTTGTGAGGATCTTTTAAACTTTATTTCCTTTGCATTCCACAAAGAAAAGAAGTAATGCTAGTTACATATGCATTCCAAACAAACTTATTCCTGTAGTTTTGTTGCCTATTTTCGTTTTGCTTCATTTCTTTTTGATAATTTTATTCATTTAGTGGAAATAGTTTTGGTCCATAAACATTTTAAAGGACAATTTGTTCTTTTTTTTTTTTTCCCTTTTTGGAGATTTTGACCTTTGAACGTCAAGGACCAAAAAGCCATCAGGATGTCACATTAATACTAAATTCTCAAATATATGCACTCCCTCACGTATACTTTCATACTTTAGAGAGGATGTGGAATAATCCTAGCTAAAGAAAAATTACCATCTCCCAGTCGGAAACCGAACCCGGTTGAAAGGTAACCCGGTAATCGACGTATTTTAACACCTGCGCTTACGTGATTGCTGCTCTAACAGTCTTTTTTCTTCTTTCATCTTGTGTGAAATTGTTGTTTGTATGTTTTTTCCTTGAACCTTGGTCGTTTAATTTGGTAGGCCATATCAGACCTGAATGAATATGCTCAAACGAGCCCGCTGACCTGGAGCTTACACTTCCTCGAACATTCGTATTTTCAGGATAAGGGAAAAACCCAGAAAAAGTCCTTCTCCAAGTAACTCACTCTACCCGAGATTCGAACTCGGGACCTGTTGAATGTGAGGCAGACTCGTTACCCAAACAGCATAGAGGGGAGAAAGACCTGTTTTTATATAAAATACATAAGGTGCATACACAATTCGCTTTCTACACGGCTTTACTAAAGGGTGCCCCTGTAGAATGACCTATGGCAAAAAGGTGGCTCGCGATTACATTGTACCAATTCTCACCTGGCCGGAAGTCGTAGGGCTACCTGTAACAAATTTTGGTGAATACCTACATCTTAGCCTGACAGATATAAAACATAACATACCAGAAAAAGAAGTGTACAAAATCCCCTCAGATCTGTTGTATTCTGGTGACGCTCTTGTTGAAAATCCAATCGCCAGACATCCTCCTGCCTTAAAATTTATGTCCTCCCATGTTGCTGTTCTCCGTTTACTCACCGATATGTAGTGTTTCCTCTCCTTTGGACAGTCCAATTTGTCACCCGAGGTTTTGCTGGAAACTGGAAAATCCGATGAGCTGGAAAAGATACCGACATCTATTCCGCTTCTCTCGTCATAGGAACAGACTGTGGTTCAAGCCAAAATTCCAAAATAGGAGATACGTTAGTAAAAAGTGCCTTATTTATGAGCATAACGTTGTATACCAATTGTTAACTGTCACTTAATTATTTACATTTTACTTTATTTTTGAAAAATTTGCATCTTGCAGCCCTTTTTCATGTTAGGCTATTTACTTCAAATGCCTGAAGGGTGCGGGATTGCATAGTAGGACAGTATTAAAGTAAGCATTTTGAGGTGAGGAGCTTGGGGTTGCAGATGCAGGAGCTCTACTTGAACTTAATTGAAATCTGACTTTGTGAAACAGCTTCATTTGCCAATCAACATGAAACATAACTCACACGAAAAGTGTGTTCTGGGTAATTCGGAGAGATGCTGATCAGAAGGTTGGGTGGTCTACTTTGCAGGGGCTTTATGTCCTCGGGAATGTCTATTACAGCGAAGTTGCAACACATAGGTTCCTGGCGGATACATGCTGAACCTTGACAAGTTCTGTGTGACTGTTTCTCGTTGTGGTTATTTCTTCACTCGTGTTATCACACAGCAACGCGACTACAATGTTGAAGCAACGAATTGAATGTCTTTTTATTTCTTTTTATTCCAATTCGAATGTATTTAGTCACAATTTAATGTTAACGTGACGTTGCCAAATTTCTCTTAGAAATTGAACTTTGTATATTTTGACTTTATATTGTTACTAAATTCATTCAAATTAAGGTAGAAATGCATTATAGCATTGTTCACACACTGTTTGCGCGACACTTAGTGAAATAATAAACCATTTATATCCATTCGTCAAGAAGCTAGATGGCTCCAAATATTTGACACATAACTATTTTTTTCGGTGAAACGGTTCTCTGTTGACAGTAATTGTATTGGACATATTCGTTACACTCATCACGTAGAATCCCTGGTTAACATATCGCCTTTCACTCTATGTGGTGATATAGGTTAGTGGTTATCTTCTTCTATTGAATGCTTCGATGAATTCATTTATTTCGATGTAATTGAATACATTACTTATTAAAATGTTAATTTTGTTTTCATTTCTTTTCACTGAAAGCTTCTTTACTTGTGGTATTTTATAAAATTAGAGGCTCCCCACCTATCTCTACCTTAAGAGTAAGTAAACATTCAAGTTAAAGCGTTTTATTTTCTTTTGTTTCTTCATTTCACCTCAAAGCAAGAAGTGTTCAGGCTTTAGTTGCTTCCATTAAACACTAAAACATTCGTTGCAATCGTACTAATGAACTGCCTTGGGAAATAAAAACCAGCGGTAGTTAAAAGCAGTGACCTACACGAATTTTCTCACCAATCTGCAAGGTAAAACTTGCGGTTAGTAAGTCTACTCTCTTCAATTCGTTTTTTTTTTTTTTTCCTCATCTGCAAATAGAGGTGATAAACGTTTTACAGTGTAAAATTTGAGACCTCTCTCTGGTTTAAAGGACAACTACTATATCGCTTATAACCAGTATACATTTTATTCATTTATGATGATTTAATAAAAGTATAGTAAATTTGTGAACCAATAAAACGTATGGATTTTTTCTTTTAATGTAAAGGGGTAGATGGGCTGTGAAATCTTTTTTAAATCTTTCCTTAACTAAGACACAAAGAGTTGTATCTATCCGGTTTTTCGTCACACCCCCCCCCCCCCACCACACACACACACACACACACACACACACACACACACACACACACACACACACACATACACACACAACATAGAGCAGGGAATCATTTACTTTATAACAAAAGTTGAAATAGGTAATTAACTTGCTAGATTATTTTCAGAATTTGTATAGTTTAGTTATGCATAATGAACCCACGTACGTTTTGAATTAAAAACCCAAGTTAGCAAAAGTTTGAGTTCCTTGTATTCCTATCCTTCGTTCCCATCAACGTTCGTTTATCTTTTATTCTCACAGAAACCTAGGACATCATTGCCATCTGGTTTACAATGGATGCAGAATCACTGGTCGACAAGATTTTTTTCACAAGAAATCTGAATAGTGAATCTAGTGCATTTTTTCATCCTGAATTCAGATATGTAGTCAGAATTTTCCCATCAGGCATAGTTTTTCTGTGAAAGCTACTTTTCAAAATATGATTTTAGCGTTTTCTTTGACCTGTCATAGGAACCTTTACCTCATATGTAGCTATTTTACTCAAGCCGTATTTATTGAAATTATTTGTAATATCACGCTGAAGCACCACAAAACAAGACTGTGCAGGTTCATTCATGTTTAGACATGCTCAGACCTGTCTGGCATTGTGATGTGTCAGTATTGAGCTGACTGTGACATTGTTCACTAGTGAAATATTTCCTTCCTTTCTGTTTAGAAGTGTATTGTGTATGTTGTGCATGTTGTATTTCAGTGCTTAATGTTTTCATCATGCCAAGAAAGTGTGTAAATCATGCAGATAATTTCTGCTATATTTGTGGTGAGCTGACCTTCAAGTCTCAGAGGCGAAATATGATCCCACTTGTAAAGAAGTGTTATCATCTTTACTTTGGCTGTCAAGTTGGTGATTTTGATAAGAGCTGGGCCCCAAATACATGCTGTATTTCGTGTGTTAGACTGCTGACTGGGTGGAAAAATGGTACACATCATATGCCATTTGCAATTCCCATGATTTGGAGGGAACCGAAGGATCATTCAACTGACTGTTATTTTTGTTTGACAAATATTAAAGGAATCACATCTAAAACAAAATATACAGTTAAGTATCCGAATTTGCAATCTGCATTGAGACCTGTCTTACACAGTGAAGAGTTCCCCGTACCAGTATATGTAGATACAACCTTAAGTGATAACTCTGATTATGACCTAACTGAAACTCAAAATGATTCAGATGAAAATAAAAATGATCTTACATATGAAGCCAGTAGCTGTTCATCAGAACCATACTTTCCCAATCAGCAAGACCTTAATGACCTGATTCGGGATTTAAATCTGTCTAAACTGCAAGCTGAAGTTTTAACTTCCAGACTCAAAGGGTGGAATTTACTCCAAAAAGATGTAAGAATAAGTAGTTATCGTAGCCGCCATAGTGTTTTCAAAGAATACTTCTCTGAAGAATATGGTGTTGTGTTTTGTAATAATATTTGTTCACTTATGGAAACTCTTGGGCATCAAACCAACCAGATGAGTGGCGATTGTTCATAGACTCCTCTAAAGTAAGTTTGAAGGCTGTGCTGCTACATATTGGCAATGAACTTCCATCAATACCAGTAGCGCATGCCGCTATGAAAGAGACATATCAAAATATGAAACTCTAATTTGAGAGAAAATACAATATGGAAAATATGAATGGAATATCTGTGGTGATTTAAAGGTCATTGCTTTATTGCTTGGTTTGCAACTTGGGTTCAACAAATTTTGCTGTTTTTTGTTCGAGTGGGACAGCAGAGATAAGAAGTCTCACTACGTTAGAAAATCATGGCCAAAACGTGAATCTCTTTTCCCTGGCCAGAAAAATGTGGCATGTGTCCCTTTAGTGAATCCTGAAAAAATATTTTTGCCTCCATTGCATATTAAGTTAGGAGTTATGAAAAATTTCGTCAAAGCTATGGATAAACTTTCTGATGGATTCTTGTACTTGAAATCGAAATTCCCCAAAGTCAGTGATGCTAAATTGAAAGGAGTTTTTATAGGACCACAAATCCGATCATTAATGGCTGATGAACATTTCGAGGGACTGTTAAATCCACTGGAGAGTGCAGCCTGGCAGTCTTTCAAAAGTTTATGTTGCAATTTTCTTGGAAACCATAAAGCAGAAAACTATCGTGACATAGTGGCTGATCTTCTGCATTCTTATAAAGCTATGGGATGCAAAAAGTCTTTAAAAATTCACTTCTTGGACTCTCACTTGGACTTCTTCCCCGAAAACCTTGGAGCTGTCAGCGATGAACACGGTGAGCGTTTTCATCGGCAAATTTCTACGATAGAGAAGAGGTACCAAGGCTAGTGGAGTTCCAATATGCTGGCTGACTACTGTTGGACTAAAATGAGAAACGTTCCAGATGCAAAATATACCCGGAAATCACTATCTACCACTTTCTAGGTAAGTCAGAATCAGTAGTTATAATTTTGAGTTAGATAGCTAGTTACGGATTTTTTAGAATATTATAAAAATTCAAATGAATATCACACAAAACTCCTGCCCGATGCGGACAAATTGTAATTATATTTGAATTCAGCACGAAAAATACTTTTAGAATCTGTTATTTTAATTCTTGTGAAAGAGAAAAAGTTAATTTTTGTAGACCAGTGATATAGGCATGCACTGAAAGGTAAGTCTGTGATATTATATACTTATCTGGCACGGCTTCCGAAATTCAACTACAAATTAACCAGAAAGTAAACAGATGCACGCACTTCCCCCTTACCATGTTTACTCCGCCTGTGAAGGTTGGTAGAATGCTTCCCAAAGCTGCGAGCATGGCATTAATGGAACTGAATGTACACTTTGAATCTACGAATGAAGAACTTCTTGGAGATGTGAGACAGTGAGGTCGTCAAAGTAATGGTCAAAGTCCATGCTGACCTGCCTCTCGTTTCCACCTTGTAATCAGCCCTTTAAAAGTTCAGTACAAACTCTAGGATTTGTTAATAGATATTAAAATGTTTTGATGAAAATTCCACAAAAGATTTAAAATTTGTTATGCAAATTATTGTAAGAATTTTCAGTTTATGTATTATAATAGACTCCATACTTTTCAAACATATTTTTCAGAACAGTAGGCATCTACCACTTATTACTGTCAATTCTGCACCACTTTGCAGAAGAAAAAATATCACAACTCCTGCACCTGGTGTAAAGAGATAAATTAGCCCATCTTTTAAGAGAATTTTTGCTCTACAAATTGGCACTGCTGTTAAATATAGAAGCTTGTTTGTGTTTAAACTGTGTGGTTTCTTTAATTACAAATATACCGGGAGAACAAAAAGCTTGCGAACCGGCTGCGCGGTGTTTAGCCTGTCCGCATCCTCAACCATCTATACCGTCTGCCGCTACCGTAGACTGGCGCGGATGAAACCATGTAACATATTTAAAACTACTTTTAAATGCTTTAAATACCAGCTTTATGAAAGAACATGCTGAAACTGGCCACCATCGTTGTCCATACATTTTTGGCACCTCTTTAGGAACTTATCCATCAGTCGTCGTAGTTCACGTTGAGAAATGCTGCTAACTTCCTGGCAGTTATTTTGTTTTAACTTTTCCAGGGTGTGTGGGTTTGTCTTGTACACGTTATCTTTTAAGTACATTTTTTGCTCTCCCGTTATGTGAGTTTGCCTTCTCCATTTTGCCTCTAACTACTTTTTCGTTCATCTTCTGGGAATAACTTCTAAAGCCATCTTCATTTGGATAACTTATGCATAAATAGTAAACCGTAAGAGATTGACAACACTTACTATACCAAAAATCTAATGTGTTGCACTCACATGACTTTCTCTACTCTTGTACTAACCATTTTACCTAGTTTCTGAAGAAATATTGGCCCGGGTTCGATCCCAGGGACCCGCATGTGGTATTCGTGGTGGACGAAGCGGCGTCAGGGCGGGTTTTCTCCGGGTTCTCCGGTTTCCCCCGCCATCTCATTCCACCGGTGCTCCATCTTCATTCCATGTATCATCAGTGTCACCGTCTGCGGTGCCGTAGTAGTTAAAGCGGGCGTTAAACACTACAACAACAACGAAGTTGTATTCATTCTGAATGACTGCAGAACTGGTAAACCATAATAGATATCGGAAATCTTACTGGAGAAAAAAGTTGATCTAATTAAAGCACTCAATTTATATCAATGACTTTTTTCCTTGTTGTTGCTTTGCATTTTAAAACACTTAAAACCAAAATGTCAAAGCCATCGGCTCTTAAAATATTTGACTCAAGAAGATTTACAATAAAACAATTTCTACAAATTTTTATCTGGATTAACTTGAAGTAGATGAGTAATAGTGTTTGTAAGAATAGTTTACAAAAGAGAGTAGAGAAAGCTCTATGAGCGCAACACTATCACTTAAACCTAGTGTATTCCCCTATTCCTATAAGAGGAAATATTAAAAAAAAAAAAAAAAAAAAAAAAAAAAAACATTTCCTCAAATGTTTGTCTTAATATGCAGTAGAATGAACAACAGGTTTTTGTAAGAATACTTATTAAATGTGAGTGATGTGAAAATATTTACAGCCATTTTTGACAAAATCTCGAACATCGCAAGTTTACTCGTAAAGTGTAGTTTGGGAAGGATTCATGTTTGGGAGATACTGCACCTAAGTTAGGCGAGACAGGCCGATAGACACACGGATCTTCTTCTAACAATAGTTCTTTATGGATTCAAGGAGGGTCAGAATTTCCTGTGAAATTACGACATGGAATTTTTGGCTGGAATACAATACCAGCTTCATAGTGTAGCATTTTTAAAAAGTTACTTACTGGCATATACAGGATGTTTAAAAAAGTGTGCGATATTGCAACAGGAGTTGGAATTGTTCAAAACTAGAATAAATGCTGCTATACACATATGTCCGTAAACAAATACGTGTTGAGGTATAAGCCATTTTACAAAAGTGTGTAATGTATGGACATCGATGTTAAAATTTAATTTAATTTCCATGACAGATTTGGTAAGGTCATGTTAACATTAAATTGTAACTAAATTCATTCGAATGAAGGTAAAAATGCATTACAGCATTGTTCAGACAATGTTTGTGCGACAGTTAGTGAAATAATAAATCATTTATATCCATTTGTCAAGAATATTTGCTCCAAATATTTGACACAATTTTTTTTTCGTCCAAATGGTTCTTTATTGACAATAATTGTATTGGACACATATGTTACAATAATCATGTAGAATAAC
The DNA here is from genome assembly GCA_030765045.1 of Tenodera sinensis. Taxonomy (NCBI): domain Eukaryota; kingdom Metazoa; phylum Arthropoda; class Insecta; order Mantodea; family Mantidae; genus Tenodera; species Tenodera sinensis. The sequence continues at coordinate 296,713,755 of CM060964.1, read as the reverse complement.
TGGTTAAGCTATGGCCTTCCATCTGTATGTATCACAGCAGCAATAACAGTGTGCATTGGTATAAAACGAAAACTAGTGCACAAACTTACCTGTTACTAGTATGGGCTGTAGTTTTACCCCTCGTATAATAGAAACACAAAATGGGTCAAACAAGCTTAAAATCAGTTATTGATTCACACCGCAGAAAAATAATCACTTCCGAGAAGGTTACACACATAGTAGCTACCTATAATTACATAATTACTGCCAATTTACTGCAGTACTTTGACCCCTTTATGTGGTTTATATGCGGTTCAGAGATCTCTGGCGTCAGTCTGTCAGATACACTGAGAGAGATAAAAGTTGCGGCTCCTGCACCTCAATTTAATTCCAACCTTTTTATGTTGACGCTTAATAAAAACAAACACGAGGTAATTTGTGTACAAAATTGTGTTTGTAAGTCAAATAGCATTTTGCAACTACAAACCATGTACCTTGATTATTCGTATTAAACGGAGCTATTAACTTTACTTGTTTACCTTTATGTAGGTACAAAAAACATCAAAAGCTAAAGCAGTTGGACTGGTTTTCCGCAGGTGTAGTTCGCTGATGAGTTAATTAATGGGCTTACGATGCTGGTAAATGTGTCGTAAATCATAAAGGGGTCTTAAGAAACTTGCGAGGTCTTTTTAAATGAATTAAACACTGGTTAAGTAATATTTTGTGTTGAATCAAATGAAATACTGTTAAGGTTAAAGCGCCCTTAATTTAAATACAACTTAACTGCTTTAGAATACATTTGCCTAGAAAACAATATGAAGGAATGTTCTGACCAAGATGTATATCGTAAATTGGCCTGACCACCCCGCGGTGACACCGGCGCGCCCTCTGCCAGAGTTACACGTAAACGACCGGCAAGTCATGGGTACGAAATACTAACTACGGTACTAACTTAAATTAGGCTTAAATGCATCATATCAGATGTTTAAATTGATGACATTCAAGGCGAATACATTCCCTATATCTCCGAAAATAATTTCGATTTAGTCCCAAAAGCTCACGTTGACTGACTGCCTGAATTTCTCTCGTGATGTTGCCCTTCAATTCATGTAACGTGTGCGGATTTGACGTGTACACCTTATTATTTAACATTCCCTATAAATAAAAATCGCAAGGAGATAGGTCAAAGGCACGAGGTGGGCAAAATCCTCCACTAATTATTTTGTCAACATACATACTTCCCATGCATAGAACTCGCAGCAGTGTGCGCTATAGCTGAATCCTGCTCCAACTAGCCACACACTGATTTATTTCTTGTTAGTTGCGGAAATAAATATTTAAAATAGAATTTACATAAACGTGCGAATCAACTGTTGTATCGTAAAATAAGGGAGTAATAATTCTACACGCATTCACTGCACACCAAACCCCAACATTTGCAGCGTGGTGAACAACTTCGTGAATAATATGGGGATTCACGATAAACCAGAATTGTTTCAGGAGATATAGGGAATGTGTTCGCGTTGATCATCAATTTCAACATATAGGTAGGCCTAATTTAAGTTAGTGCTGTAGTTTGTGTTTCTACGCATGACTTGCCGGTCGTTTACGTGTAACTGTGGCGGAGGGCGCGCCGGTCCGGTGCCGCCGCGGGGCTGTTCGGGCGATCTACGCAGGCACTGTGTATTTATGAAATACAACATAAAGATTCTTACACTTTGCCTTAAGTTGTCCATGTTAATGCCAAGAATAATCCGTAATATATTTATAGCATGGGATACCTCACTAACTTGATAGACAACCATCGAGAATAAACGATAGTAATCTTTCGAACAAAACAGTATATAGGAGTATTGCCCTCGAACAAAGGGATTGAGGCGTTGTAGTGTACAAGAGACTTGACCCGTGCTGTAACCTCCACTAGGCAACCTTAACATGGCTGCTTTACTTAATGATATATTGCAGCATAACTTGCGATGCATATTAATGGAGAATATTGGAGTTTGAAAATACTCGACGTCGTCTCTATTTTCTACTTCCCAACTTCTCCAATACACTTAAAATATGTGTACTACAGATTATGTATTTTTTCGGCAATGGTGAATATTAGAAACAGTACCTACTCTAAAATAAAACAAATTAGCAGCATCTGTTGAACATGGTGGTTTCAGTAGCAAATTCATTAATATGGGTGGCGAATTGGCGATCTATCATCCACGCCAGGTTGTTGACCTCCAAAAATCAATAACTAGCAGCTGACACGTAGCTGCCGCATGGATGAAATCTTAGCTAAATATTGACAGTTGAGAAGGAAGTAAATCCAGGTAAGATTTAAATGATAAAATTCAAATATCAAATATTATTCTACCCCATGTCTGCAAAAATAAACATAAAAGTTAGGTTTAATGTAGTTCATGTGTATAGCAGCAAAAATTCAACTTTTCCACCATGACAGCGTGAATGAGAAATGGTTAAAAGAACACCATCGTCATGAAACAGGTTTTCTAAGTTCTTGCAAGGTACACATAAGCAACGAATTGGTGAGATATCACTGTAAGTTGAAGGGACGAGAAAACGCTATGATTGGTTGCAACGCATACACTAGCCCCTTATACTGGGAGAGCAGAAAATTTCTGAATGGACTGCGCGGTGTTTTGCCTGTCCGCCTTCTCGGCGCTCAATGCCGTCTGCCGAAAGGCACGGATGAAACTATACTTTTTTAAAACTACTTTTAAAGGCATTACTTACCGACTTTATGAAAGGAGATGCTGAAACTGGCCACCGACGTTGTCTATACAGTTTTGGCACCTCTTTAGGAAACTATCCATCACTCGCCGAGTTCACGCTGAGAAATGCTGGCAATTTCCTGATGGATATTTTGTTTTAATTCTTCCAGGTGTGTGGGTTTGCCTTGTACACTTTGTGCTTTGTGTTACTCCAGGGATAGAAATCGCAGGAGGCTAGGTCGGGGTACCGAGGGGGCCACAAATCTCTACTAATACTTCTGTCCTGAAACACACTTTCAATTGTTCGCACCGAAAGATTGGCCGTATGATCTGTTACGGAGTCTTGTTCAAAAAAGGCAGAATCGCGCTTCCTGTCTGTTAATTCTCTAAAAAGGGGGGGGGGGGGGGCAAAATTGTATTCACATATGTAAGGGCGTCAACTGTTGGCTCGGAAAAAAAAATTGTCCTATAACTCAGAACCTAGTATTGTTCATGAAGTAGCCCATCATGACGAAAAAATTGGTGTATGGCGCGCCATTAGCGGAGAAAGCTTTCTCAGAGCTCCAATAAACGGTTTCTATCTCTGGCGTAACTTAAAACATAAAGTGTACAAGACAAACCCACACACCCTGGAAGAATTAAAACAAAACATCCACCAGGAAATTACCAGCATTTCTCAGCGTGAACTACGGCGAGTGATGGATAGTTTCCTAAAGACGTGCGTATGGATAACGACGGTGGCCAGTTTGAGCACCTCCTTTCATAAAGTTGGTAAGTAAAGCCTTTAAAAGTGTTTTAAAATCTTGTATGGTTTCATCTGAGTCTTTCTATGATAGCAGCAGACGGCAACGTCCGTCGAGGTTGCGCACAGGCAAAACACCGCGCAGCTCGTGCGGAAGTGTGTTGCTCTTCCCGTATTTGAGATATGGAACGTTCCTATATTGCTCGGTTTTCCTGTGCAAATTCAGCCTTCTGTTTAAACTTAACAGACCTAACAGCAAATCCTATTCCCTGTGAGTGTTAGAGCATCTGGGGTGTGTGTGTGTGTGTGTGTGTGTGTGTGTGTGTGTGTGTGTGTGTGTGTGTGTGTGTGTGTGTGTGTGTGTGTGTGTGTAGAGAGAGAGAGAGAGAGAGGGGGGGGAGGTTAGGGTATGGTCCTTATGTGACTTTCCATGGGTCCGAGTTCAGTGTTTTCGATTTACAAGGTTTCTTGACAAGCCCACGCTCTATTGCGTAAGTGTCAGGAGCTTGTGCGTGTCTCCGCTGTTAAATTAAGCCATTACACAATTCAGGACTTCCGCTAGCAGAACTTGAACTTAAGTTTTACAGTCTGTCTCTGTGTGCCACATGGTAATGAGCACAACTGTAGCCATCAAGAAGTGTACGGTAACAAATGTCCTTGACTATTTACGACAACCATATAGATACGTATAACTTTTTAAAAAGGAAATGACATAGAAACTACAATTCCATGCCAATCCTGACTTCTCTGTTGTTATTGGCAACAGATTGCACTCACAACCACATGAATTCTTGTCTCCAGATGGTTTTGGATGCTTTCTTGTGGAATTACATTCATCTCGATGTGATCATTGGACAATAACATTTCAGCATCCTGTCAAGCTTATCTGTACAATTTAAGGGTCAACTGCAACTTTACACATAATGCTTCGTTAACAAATACCTTGATACCTAACAACAGTGATGAATTCAGTGATGAACCCCCCCCCCCCTTCCGAGAAATGCATATCTATTTATAAATGTATATATTATTAACATTCATCACTGCCTAACAAAATCCTGTAACTTCATTTAAAGATCCTTCGGTTAACGGTGCTTCAGATCCTACATTTAAGCAGAGATATCTACCGTTTTAAACCTTTGTTTACTTTGGTTAAAAACTAAACGCAACACTATAGGGGACATTTTACCTGCATTCAACTTTGCTGCAAATGTTAGTATTGTACCAATTTTTTCTGACATTTCTGCATACATATCTGTACATAGAAGGTTTTTATATAATGCATACATATTTATAACGCGCGCCTCAAAGGCACTCAAGGTCATGTTACGTCACACCACTCCAGGCCCGATGACAATGGAGCGGCAGATTTTTCGAGAAACTTTCGGCTGCTGGTTTATTTACGAGAAGTTAAAGAAAATGTGGATTTCCAGAAAACTCCATGCTACGTCATTCTCGGCTGTATAAGCGAATGTGGTGTTGAGAGAAGCGAGTCGTTAAGTGTTGAACGAGAAAGCTGTTAGCAGTTAGTTTTAAGTGTGTGTGTGTGCGTGTCTGTGTGAGTGTGTGTGTGTGTGTGTGTGTGTGTGTGTGTGTGTGTGTGTGTGTGTGTGTGTACAGTCAGTGTTGAATGTGTGTATCATCAGATACAGTTGTAGGCATTTAATCGTTGCATCGGAATTAATAGCAGATTTAGTGAGTGTGAGTGTATCGTCGGTAACAATTTGTTTGACAGAGAGAGTAGAACTGAAAGACAGTGAAGTACGCGTCAAGGCTGGGATCGCACGGAACAGCTGTGAGTTGCAGGGTCACGACGAATTGTAGATTGTGTTAATGAACAAAAAGAGGATTGTGTTTTGTGATGAAATTTTAAGGGAAATAAAGTGACAGAAAAAGCAAGGAATGTATCACTTGTCACATTGGTGTCAGGGGTGGAATTCCCCACATTGTCAATTGTCACAATAAACAAGTAAGTAACCTGTAATGAACTCTGGAGGTCTAATGTTCAATCACTGTCTATCCTCCACTATACTTTTGAGTTTTTCATGGTTTTTGCTGGGAGAAAAAGTATCAAATGAAAGAACAGTTAACAGACACAATATGCATTATTAAACACCTGAAAACCTCAAATGAATGAGAACTGTGCCTTTTCGGCATTGTTGGTCGCTAAATGTTTGGTGTGGAATTCTTGAGAACCTTGTCATCGGGCCCTACTTCTTTGAAGCCACAATTACTGCTGAATCGTATTGCTGTTTTCTTAAGTCATAAATTACCTCCCTTATTGGGAAACGTGTTCTTCAGTGTGAGAACAGAAATGTAGTATCAGCAGGATGGCACACCACCACATTTTGCAATATGCACACGTCAACTTCTAAATGAGATATTTGGTGATAGGTGCATTGGACGTGCTGGACCTACCATCTGGCCACCTCGTTCACCCGACTTGACATACTTGGACTACTTTTTATGGGGATACCAACATAAAACAGAGTCAGTTTAAGACTTCAAAGAAGTAGGGCCGACAAGGTTATTAAGAATTCCACACCAAACATTTACTGACCAATGATGCTGAAAAGGCACAGTTCTCATCCATTTGGGGTTTTCAGATGCCCAATAATGCATTTTGTGCCTGTTAACTTGTTCTTTCATTTGATACTTTTTCTCCCCGATTCCATGAGAGATGTTTTAATGATAATATCCTACAACAGCTCAACAGTTCATTTTGGGGAAAAATGTTATAATAAAAGTTGCTTAGTTTACTGCGGGAAATCAGAATATACAAAAAATTACCATGGTCTCATTTAACATGCTGAGGTTGGCCCCATGAAGATATTTACATCAAAATTTGGAAGCCCCCTTGCTCCTATAAGATTTGAAATTCTTGGCATTTGATTTTTTTCTGTTCGCTTAAAAAGTATTCACCTGTAACACTTTATATGGGTCACCCTGTATAATCAAGTACAGTAGTCTAACAAAGCTTATAGAAATTTGGAAATTAACGCTATAGGTGTAGTCTATGCAATCTCCACGACTCTAGGGGAACGATTATGGGCAAGGATGAACGCACTTTGTAAGGCTATTATAACGAATCAAATTACGTAAATAGCATTATGATCCACTGTGTATAATTATGACAATGATTATTATTATTATTATTATTATTATTATTATTATTATTATTATTATTATTATTATTATTATTATTATTATTATTATTATTATTATTATTATTATTATTATTATTATTATTATTATTATTATTATTATTATTATTATTATTATTATTATTATTATTATTATTATTATTATCATCATCATCATCATCATCATCATCATTGTTGTTGTTGTTGTTGCTGTTGTTATTAAATTTAATATTCTTTCACACGCGGTAATGGCTTTTTAATTATTCTGAATTTGTTTATTTGCTACAAAAAGCTGAAGATCAGGGCGAAAATTATTTCGAAAAACGGACGTGATTGTTTGAGAATGAACCTAACCTCCGGTTGAATTGCTCAGGGAGCATTTGGGAAATAAGTCCTCAAAATATGCAACTGGCTCATGCTGGAGTGCGCCTAGGCGGAGTATTTTCCTCTCCGTTACACCAGACGCTCATCACGTACGATGTTCCCTGCATCAATAATAAGGTAATTGTGATGACGTCAAGAATTTGCATCTCCTCGCTTACTCAAATATTTTCCTTCGCTGCACATGTGGGAATATCTGTTCGCTTCTAATTGCCTCTGTGTGCCGTGCATATCTACCGCACTTTCACGGTAGGATGTAATGTATTCCAGCATTCCGCATCACCTACCATCTTCTCGCATAATGGGCTGCAAATTTGGAGATCTCGCAAGGGAAATGTGTCGGCTCGAACGGGAATTCTTTATTTCAGAAGATCTTCACGAGCAGAGCCTGAAACTGCAAAGCAATTCGACTGTACCAAAATAGTTGCCTTCCTAGAATAGGTGAGTGTGTGTGGTTTAACCCTAGCATTACCAACGGGGTGGGAGGCTCTTAATGCCCACCTTCTATAATTTTTAAAATTATGTCTTTTAATTTTTGGATTAAAGGCATGCAGTTAATAGTTATTGTCAATCACTGTTTCTACTATTGAATTGCATACTTGTTTCAAAGTTTTCATTGTTGGTCATTTTGAGAAACAATGAAATGTCAAGGTGGTCATAAAGTACTGACCCATTGGTATAATGTAATTCATTTAAAAAGTAAACAAGGTATAGTAAAACAATATTAAATATTACCTTTACAAACACAAGATATAGTACTCAATTTTAAAATAAATGTTTTAAAAATTGCTAAACATTTTGTTGGTAGCGTAAGTTCTGTAATAAAGATAGGCATAACATCTAATGTGATTCATGTAAAAAGCTAAAACAAGCAATAGTTAAATAGTGTTAAATATTACTTTTATAAACATGACGAGATATAATATCCAGTTTTAAAATAAGTTTGTTTTAAAAATTGCTCATACATTTTGTTACTAGTGATGCTCACAAAGTACCCCACCCCCCTCCGTTTGTAGTGTAAGCTCTGGCATAGGACTTGGCATTGCTAGGGTTAAGGGCCCGTCAACAATTAGGTCATTAGGGCCCGACCTTCCTAAATACCTTCCTTTTTTTACAAATGCACAGCCCAAGGTAAATGTTAGTATTGGGACAGGGACAGGGATTAGAATTAATAATTAATTTGGTTTTGGAATGCATAGGTTTATTCATTGTTCCAATAGTAGTATGTGAATATGTTTTACGTTAATTGTGTATGATTCTGTCCTTATTCTACCGCGTATTTACAATTCCTACTTCCGATGCTCAATTTCTTTTCTTGGCACTTCTGGCGCATATTGTTTTCTACACTATTTCTAGGTCTTATATTTCTAGCTGGGGTTAAAACAGCGATGTCCAACCTTGTCTCTTTGGAGCGCTTAGTAAATTAGCGTGTACTCCTTAGTCGGAGTGTTTATCAGCTCACAACCGAACAGTCAGTATCCAGTGACAGACCCAAATCGGCGATTCCATGGCAGTTTCTAAGTCATAACTTGAATTATGATTTTTGTATAAATGGTAAACAGTAAGAGACAGACAAAAGCTTAGCAAATACAAAATTTGGATCTACGTAGTTAAAAAACACAACTTATGTCAAATACTTCTTTCTTCTTTGGAATGAACCATTTCAGAGATATTCTTTATTATTTGTTTGAATTTGCAAATACTTATACTTTTCTCAAATAGGGATATGTTCTTTGGTTTTTATCTCTTGACCTTGCAAAGAGAACGGAATTTCAAAGGCATCGCATAGCAGTCAACTCTTAAAACATTTGAATATTCCTTGCTTAAAGTCTACTTATAGCAATAAGATAATTTCTGATAATGCTTATGTCGATTAAAACGTGGATAGAGACAGAATGCTTCCCAAATAATATCTGTCACTGCTTTAAATTCATGTAGTGATTCCCCTTTCACCCTCTATATATCTGTATGCGTGGGTGTGTGTGTGTGTGTGTGTGTGTGTGTGTGTGTGTGTGTGTGTGTGTGTGTGTGTGTGTGGTGTGTGTGTGTGAGTGAGAGAGAGACCTCAGTACTCATCCTATATTAACGAACTATCTGAGCGGCGTTATCACTGTCTACCTCGCTTTTAATTCAAATAAAACTTCTCTCCTTCGATGTCCTAATTGCATCTTGTCCGTAACGCATCTTGGCGTCTCTTTTCTACGCTATCGATTTCTTGCATGGCAACCTTTAATTACATTGTTTTTCTATTGTTTCACTAAATTTATAGTACTTCCTGTCCACATTTCTGTAGGCTCATCTTAACAAAACTACCACCGATTCTCTTTGACTGAGGGGTTTAGTTGGGCTGGTACTCACAGGAACTGAGTACCGGGAGTTATAATTTTCCAACTAAAGCTCTGTTTTGACTCATTATTACCTATGTATATTCTCTTTACTTTTCTTAAGCACAATAAACACGTATACCTTGTTTTTTACGCGTTATACATATTATAATTACAAAAGTTGATCTATGTATTTACATTCATTTTCTTGCGTCTTGTTTTGCATTTGAGTATTTTTTCTCCAATTTCTATTTTAATGCATAAAATAACCCCTAGCGCAACAGCCCTGACGCACCAAGGCTTACCGCCCGACCACTGCGTCCCCCACCTCTGTCTACTACAGGCGTCACGAGTGGGGTGCAGTACTGGAGGATGGGACGTGGTCAGCGCCCCGGTCCTTCTCTGCCGGCCATGCGGCCTTTGCAACTGGAGTGCTATTTCTTTATCAAGTAGCTCCTCAATTGGCCCCTCCTGGAGTTAATGACGCTGAGTGCAACCCGTGCCAGACCTCCCAGTGGGGAAAATCTAGACGCCAGTACCGGGGATCGAACCCGGGTCCTCAGCAACATAGGCAGACGTGCTACCGCTGCGTTACGAAGGAGGTCATTTTAATGCATACCAAACCTATTCAGTAGTGTGCATATTAATATTTAAAGAAAGGAAACATTGACACATTTCTTTACCTAGATACATATCTTGAGTATTTAACCCCGTTCGAGGAGACTTCAGACAATTATTTACATGCAGGTATCTTTTTGGATCTAAAACACGAAAGGGAATGAATCTTGAAATGCTTTACTCTTGCCTCCCATCAGACAGAATTGTTAATAAATGCAAAATCTACACAGTTCCGGTTTTTCTACCGATCAACAGCGTATGTAGACAAACTTATACAGGAGTTCCCTCTATTGCCAACAGGTTTTAGTGCCTATCAGCTTTCTGTCAGCTTTTCTATTGTACTATGTTAGGGAAAGTGCCCGCTTACTCTGGTCTAACCTTGAAGCAATACGGGCTGAAGGGGATGGAGTACGGATTCAAGCAGCTATAGGGTCCGCTGCGTGGTCAGCTGAATCGGTATTGTTCCAATACAAGGCTCCATGTCAGTAGATTTACTGACATGTAAAAGAACTCCTGCAGGGCGAAATTCCAGCACACCGGCGACGCTGATATGATCCCGGCAATTGACAGCGTCGCTAAACAACAAAAATCATTTTAATGATTCCAATACAAGTCAGCATTTGCGTTAAGCGAAGTGCTGTGAGAATTTATTTCTCAGTTTGATTGTGAAATCGATGTACACGTAACATTTTGCATTCAATCGAAATGGAGCCGTTTCCCCTTGTCACTTAGGCGAATGCTGGTGTGCTTACATTCAATTCACGGTCTCCTTTCCTTCTCTTCCTCATTTAATTTTCCTTGTCACCACAGTTAGCGCGCTGGTTCGGGCGGATGCGGGCAGATGGTGCGGTTGTTTGAGCTTTGTAAAGCTTCTCTCCTAGCTCCGCTTGAGGTAGCTGCGTGCCGCTGCCCAGGCCACTAGCGTCGCTTGGACGCTTGGGTGGCGGTGAAGAGTTTTGGTGGTGCGCCAGGTGGCTCTCTGTCTAACTCTTAAGGACTTCCACGCGCCCCTGGCTGTTTAGCATCTCTGCCCTTTGCCATGCTTGTGGTCTCCCTTCACTTCATCCCTCCAAGGGGGCGGTAGCCTACAATAAATCCATACCGGGCCGCAGTGGCGAGGTGCTTTCCTTCTTTCCAATATCTCATGCCTTATATTCTAAAGGAAATTACAAATAATTTATAAAATTTTAAGAAAAATGGTTGCTTATTTTGAAATTCTAGTTTAACTGTCACAATATTTTCTTTAATTTGTCATAGGTATACTTTCTTTTTCGCTACAAAAGCATTTTACCGAAATGATTTTGCTATTTCATCAGTTTAAACTTTTTGTTGAAAAACATTTTAGACTATTACGTAACAGGTTCACATTGTTCTTAATTCGCTTCTTCATGAAAATAAATGGGACGGAACAACTATTTATTTCTCGACAAAGGATGTCTTTATGCAGCACACAAACTTGTGTACGTGCCTTTTCCACCCCAAAAAACTTGTGAGCTTGCTCAGAGGTCGTCCTACATCTCAACTCAGATACAGTCTGCAATTTACGTATTCTTTTCGGGTGTAACCTGGCGTCCTTTCTACCGCAATGCATCTAGTTCTCAACAGCTATATTTTATTTACTGACATTTCCTTGTATCTGAAATGTTTCGCAAAAGATACTTCTCCCAGTAATTTCCCATTTTTTGTTCGAAAACTGAACATTCTGCAATGACAATATTTAGAATTCTTTCTGCAGTTTCTTCTCGAAGTCATTGTGACAACGCTATTTATAATATAACCAAACTACATCTTATCTAACTTTATATGTCTATTATAAAAAGAGAAAGGTGTGTGTGTGTGTGTGCGTGCGTGCGTGTGTGTGTGTGTGTGTGTGTGTGTGTGTGTGTGTGTGTGTGTGTGTGTGTGTGTGTGTGTGTGTGTGTGTTAGAGAGAGAGCGCGATTCTTTTACCGCTGATGTTTCTGATGGACTTAGATCCCTAAATTAATAAAAGATCCAGAGTGTCTGAATTTCAGTATATGAAGAAGTTGGAGTCCTAATAAAACACAGGTACGAGATGCATGGAAAAACAAAAGCCCATTAAATCCAATTCCAAGCAGTAAACACAATGGCCACGATATGACAACTAGGTCATGGAGGAATACTGGTTAAAAAGAAGACAATCGATCCTGCTTATAACGGTCCTTACACTGAATTTCTTTCTTTCAGCGATATTTTATCAAATACTGCAGACGTTTGCAGCGGAAACAGCTTCAAAACCTGTTGTGTATTCTTTATTCTAAGTCTTCTAAATCCAAAAGCGTTTACTCTTAATATACATATAAGTTGGTGTGTGTGCGTGTGTGTTTGTGTGTGTGTGTGTGTGTGTGTGTGTGTGTGTGTGTGTGTGTGTGTGTGTGTGTGTGTGTGTGTGTGTGTGTGTGTGTGTGTGTGTGTGTGTGAGATCCTTATAGGTTTCTACATCGTTGCACAGATTTCCACCAAACTTGGCACAAATATCCTTTAAAACAAGGCGAAAGTTATCGTCTAGATAAGAATTCAAAATTCCACTCCATTTCACAAATTAATTTTTTAAGTTTTTGTAATGTCTACAAAAGCTCGCAAGACCATCTATATCTTTGTCAACGATAATGCAAGTAGCTCAAACAGTGCCAACATAGGAATAATTACTGACGTTTTCACGGCTGCACAAAACAACAATGGAACAGCGAGTTCACGAATATTCATGATCTCCTCTCTGACATCGATTATGGAGTAATAATACAGTCAAATTTGGTGATACTTTTGTTTTGAATTTCTTGTTTTCTTAGCAGTTTTTTATCCTTTCATTTATATAGGTTCCTTTAACTTACTTGCTTTGACTATCGGGGGCTCCACTTGAGCAACAACTAATGGTGTCATTGCTAGGTTATGATTGTTCATGAATTGAGCGACCAGTTTGCCCCTCGCACAAGCGCGAATTGTGCCCCAAAGTGGTTGATGGGCAACGAAGTCTTCCACCAACAGCAACGTGTTGGTATCTGGGAAACTAGATCTCCTGTATCAATGAGCGACTAGTCGTTAGTCGGAGGCAAATATATATTACAGATGGTAAATCGTAGAACACAATACAATCGTTACGGACACTGGGTGGATGTCGTGGTACAGATTCCACGAACACAACATCCCTGATGAGTACAGATGAAATAATTCCTTCATAACCAAGGTATCAGCGTAACGTCAACGCGCACTATATAAACATTACGTCATTGGAAGGGGGTACTCTGTATTGCCTTGTGCACCTGAAACCTGCTCTTGTTAATCTCTGATCGAGTGCAACGTTCGGAGTCAGCTACAGTGTATGGTTTATGTGTAGCCAACCTCGCGTCCATTGAAGGAATTGTTTCATCTTTATTGAGTAGCATCATAGTGCCCCCGTGTGCGGGAACCCTCTCTTTCGGTGTAAGATCACAACGTACTGCAGTATACCATCCTATTTGAAAAAGATCTTGCGGACGCAGCTCATTGTTATCGAGAAAAAGTTCAAACTTGGTCGATGTGTTCTAATTCTACATATGATCCATTGTAGAATAGCTGTGATAATTTTTATGGGATAAGTACTCAAACGTAACTCAACATTGCGTTGAAGGTTTCGGTGGTCATTTAATGTGCCCCTTTTCTTTGGTGTGGGGCTAAACCTTTTAGTGGAAGTTAATTCTACCTCTTATTCACTGGGGGTCTTGCAGTGTGGGCAGAATCTTCTTGCTTCATCTCTTCCATGGAGGAGGACTATTTCCCAACAGAGAATTTCGGTTCGATGACCTCGAACTTATTGAAAACAGCGAAGTTGAAAGTCGCCGATCTGTGTCCATCTCAGAGATTCCTCTGGAGAAGATCTTCTAGATGCCCTTGACTTTTATTTTCCTTTGATGTACTGGAAGCACACTTACTATTGTCTTTTAGGAAATGGTATCTATTATATTACGAGAGGTCTTGAACTTTTTTGGTGAAGGATCATGTACTACGGGCTTGCCAGTTGTATTTGCTGAGATCGACCTTTTGGTAGTGACTTTCCTAGGGTGCCGACTATGGTCAACTATAGACTTTGTAGAGGACCCCAATCGAGAGTGTAGTTCGGAACCCCGAGAGAGCCATTTCGCTTACCTACCTAGTACGCCCTTGGGGGGATTGATTGCTTGTGATTGTAAATAATGGTCTTGTACTAATTTGTGCAATGCGCGGCGAGGCATAAAATACATCAAAATGGCCTCATGTAGCGCAGTCATCGGGTATAAATCTCCCTTAACACTAACAATGTTATTTAAAATCACTTTCTTGTATTTTTTTGTTATCACTTTAAACAATTGCAAGGAAGAAACATGAGATATTCTGGCATAGTCTTCGGCACATATTAGGAATTTTAGAAACTCAATCGCCGATGCACATAATTAGACCTAATGGCGGTAGTGATTCGACAAATTGTCGAAAAGGGTGAGCCAGCTTTAACTGTTTGAATGCTACACGGCTTGCACTAATGGGGTGGATTATTATCCCACAACACGCCTTCAGTACCTAACCTGGTGAGAAGGTATAATACTATTTAGAAACTGAGTACTGAGAAATAGTGGTAATGCGAAAGTTATAGTTGAATGAAGTTGTCGAAATACTCAGTTCTTTGTATATAATGTGAAATACGCTCCGCTAAATGCCTCACCTGGTGCTCACACAAAATAGACGGAATCAAGATCAGCAAACAAATCAGAAGCTTCCAATAGAGCTCTCTCATGCAACAAAGATCACTCAACTACATCCGCAAATTTGACATAGGGCCTGTATTTGACCTGATAAAAAACTTCCAAAAGTGCAGGGGCATCCTCTGTAGATATAAGTCCCCACATGAACATATAATTCCAAAAGTAACCTTTTTTCCTTAAAACACGAACATCAGCAGGAGTAGCCATAGCTCAATAAACCCTGAAAAATCAGATGTAAAACAATCTCCCAGACAAAACTAACCGTGACATGCTACCAACTGCGTCTTAGGCGATCATTGTTTACGTTATGTATCGTATTGTACGTTAACATCTTACGATGATGGAAAGTACGAATCAAAAGGAGTGACCCACAAAGCTTTACACAATAATGTATAACGCGGTGTTAAACCCTGGGTTTATTTAACCAAGCGACAGTTTGTGTCATGAATAATGCAAAACAATTAGTAACGACTCTAAGTGTGCATTCGCTATAAATCTGAGTAGCAGTTTGAGTCACCAAATGAATTTACGTATACCTACCAGCATGCAATTTTACATCCTTTAGACCACACATTCCAAAATAGTAAACTGGGAGAAGTCAATTGTACACGTTAACGTCACCAATGGCTATGTTCTCCACGACACTACTCAATCTCACATTGGATCAACAAAGTAAGTCTGACCACATATATCAAAACATACGTACCCCTGCCATAGAATGTGTACCATCAAAACTAAAAATAAACATTGCAGCCAATAATGTCTTCGGAAGAAAACATGTTTCTGAAATTCGAGCTTTAGTTCAAAATACTATAAAGGACATTGAAAACAGGTATCATTGGCCTAACTACATACGTCATGTTGAAAACAAATATCGTTCCTTTGAAGCTATAATGGAAAACTGCCAACCCCTGGTAATCGATCTACAAGATGACGGCGATACATTTTCAGAGGATGGCCATTAATATTAAATTAATTTCACGGTATAACTAGTGCAATAACATATTGTATAGGTATATTTTACTATTTTATTTATTCTCCATGTTTGCAGATCACTGCACGTCCCTGATATCTTCCCCGGCCTATAGGTTCAGATTTCTTATTTACAATCACGTCGAATCAATTTTCAGTCATATAGATGCCATAAACAAAGTTCGTGGTCATGTTGCATAATGACAATGTTGCTACGCCCACATTTCAACTGCTCACGCCTTGCACACGATCAACGCGTGCCGTACCTGAAGTAGAGGGAAGGTCAAGTTAGAGCAACCCGTTCCCCCTCCTGACCGAAAACAATACGACTGGACTACGTAAAGAAAATCAACTCTTTTTTGTTATTTATGTTATACTACAGTGCTGCATTGAATTATTTTGTTACGTAATGTTACTTTCATGAGGTTAAATGATTTTGTGTTCAACAGATTTGAAGGAACACATTTGTGAGTAGCTGCACCAGTGTCACAGCCATCTTAACTAGAAAGGCAACTTACACTCACAAAAAATGTTAATGTTGGCTTCAGGATAGTTAGATGTTGATATTAATATCATTTTTGTTTCCTACAAAGTACTATCATTAAAAGAAAAATTTTAGTCTTTGGGTTTATTTATATTCCTTTTTGATTTTTGTCTATTCAAAGTTCAAAATTAACATACAAACCGGTTACAGTTTTATTATACATGTGATAGAAGCAAAGAGCAAAATATTTATAATATATTTATATAGTAGGTATGTCATAGTATATAAATATTTATTTTATATAGATAACATTCAACATTGCTTTACTTTGTATTCCTAAATTTTGGTAATTTACACGTGATACCTTTTAACTAACAATAATTGCAGATTGAACACGTCCAGGTTCCGTAGAAGAATAACACATATAATGACTCCAAAAAGTAATGATCGCCCTTCAAAAAATTCTAGCAACCAAGTTAATAGAAATACATTTCCAATTATTGACATCCCTAAAGAACAAACGACATTACTGTTTACATATTCTGGCGCTTTTAATGATTTTGTTATTAAGATCATTTTTTTTTTAAATTTGTGCGCATTTTCCGAATCTTTGGTACGCGGTGTTTACACATTTATTTTTTCGAAGGAAGTGTTGTCTAATCTACTTCCCATTCATACTGTCATTGTGAAAAGTTGAATTTCCTACTTTCAGTGCTGGTAATCTTATCTACATTCCCCCGTGTTATGTGTAGTTTATTACACAATGTATGTACATGAACTATATTAAATCCTACCTTTGATATATTTATTATCGTAGGCATAGATTATAATCATATCCCAAAGCTGAATTTTGACATCTAAATCTTACCTAGTTCTCTATTTCCTTTATATTTGTTAATAATTACTTGCGATTTATTTCATGCAGCAAGTTACTGTGCTTTTAAGGTCAACAAGCATACATGGATGATCGATCACCAGTTTGCCGCCAAGATTAATGTTGATGACCTTGTTATTGAACCATACTGTTCAATAGCGGTTAATAATTAATTTTGCTTTCGCGAAAGTACTTTTTGTATAAGTCACTATCGTCGAAAAACTAATATGCAATACACATGGGTTTAAGTGCATTGGAAAAACTTAGAAAATACTCTTTGTCTCATTTTAAACGCTTACTCGCTCTCCAATGACATACTTAACGCACCTGTATCGCAATATACCTACATGCAATCAGTAGAGCAATTCTTTTGCATAATACTTGGAATTGCGGTGAAAAGTGGTTGTGATTTGACGGAAAAAATGTCAAAATCAGGAATTATAGTTATAATTATCGACGCCTTTACTACACTTATTCATTAACACCTTAGTTTTTACGACTTCAAAAATGTATTTGTCCTTCAATTTGAATTAGAAGCCGGTGAGGTTGTCAGGTATTACACAAACGTCACTCTAATCCAGTGGTATTCATTTTTTTTCTCCGCGTACCCCCAAAGACAATTTTCCATTCCAGCCTGTACCCCTAGCGCTCCTTAATTCAAACTATAGATAACCATATCTAAAATATATTTAAAATGTAATTTATTAAATACTACAAAAAGGAGGATTGTGCTATAAATGCACAAAATAAATACAGGAACTACGTTATAGATAGCACATAAACAAACAGTACATGAATTTGCGTATGTTTCTGACCTGTTAAACAAATGACTGAGCTCGTTTTCTGGGCAACAGTTCCTCTTTTCGCGGCTGAATCTTCGTTAGTGGCAGTATCAAAGGTGATACCAGATTCAAGCGGTTTCTTTGTTGCGTTTTGATTGCTGCCAACGCACAGAAACCCTGCTCACACAAATAAGTAGAGGGAAATGGAAAAATATAGTCACTAAGTTCAGTGTACTCTTTGCGTGCATAACACCAGATATCACAAATTGACATGTTTTTCGATTTTCATTTTCAGTGAACTGTCAACAGACATTTCCAAAAGACTTTATTTTATGGGAAGATCAGAGGAATTGATGGTGGTTGTGCAAAACAGATTTGTAATCCATGCTAATGTATTATTGTCTTTTTTAATTTCTGGAAAGTATTTTAAATGTAACCTGAGATCTTGTAGGTGGAATTTATTGTTTCCAAAAGTCTAACAGCAATACTGACTAACAGGTAGAATAAGGTAAATGGATTCTTGGACAGAGGGCAATTCAAATCTTTCTGGCTGAAATATTTTTCATTATTTAGGATCATTCAGGAAACATATTAAATTGATTGTATGTGTATTTTAATTTTATTTGTTTTATTTGTTATTTGTGATTATTCAGGAGACATTGTTCTGACTGTATGACTATTTTAAATGTTCTGTACCACCTAAGAAGTCTTCGCGCACCCTTATGAGTGGTATCTCTGCTCTAATCAATACGTACAACATGATTTTGTAAACACCACAGAGAAGAACGTTGAAAAATAAGTAAACCTTACAAAAATTACAAAAAGTAATAAAAGGAAAAGTGTGTTAAATAGTAAACTATCGTTTATTCTATTAACATATTAAAGCAAGAACTTTCTCTCCGTGAATTTGGCTGCTAGAACCTTTTCAGATGGAGATTTAGATCTTTTAGAGTAACTGCATGCAGACTTTAACAGAAATGGAACTCTATATCTTGAAAGCAATGTAAAGAGATCAAACTTCATATAAAGCTGTTCATAAATGTGCCACAAAATACAATGGGTTTAAAACCAAAGTTGAACATTGGTTTCGCGGGTCTGGGTTTGAGAACCGCGTCTGTGTTGCGTGCCTTTGAACCAAAGTTGGTCACGAATTACGTGTGAACCTCATTTCACGCATACTTTTCAAGGACGACGTAGTCTGGCGGTGATAAGTGGTGGTGCAGAGTGACCTTGACCCGAAAGGGTTTGATACACCCGCCGCTCATCTGCAATGCAGGCAGCGGACCCCGCGCATGTGTCTGTCGCCTGCAGTTTTCTCATATGTTGCTCCATATCGACCTTCATCACATCAATCTCTCCACTAACTCGCTACCACTTTTAAACACAAAACCTTTATACCTATGTAAGTGTAGGTGTTAGAAATTTATTTTTGGTATCTAAGGTAGAGAAATATTACATTCCAGCCGAAAATTCTTTATCGAGATTTCTACAGGAGTATACCTAGTGCATGGATGTGTTTGTGTGTGTGTGTGTGTGTGTGTGTGTGTGTGTGTGTGTGTGTGTGTGTGTGTGTGTGTGTGTGTGTGTGTGTGTGTGTGGCAGAGAGAGAGAAACAGAAAGAAAGAACATTCATTTTATCGCACGATGTACTTTCTTTCAAGAAATTAAATTAAAGAAAATGAAAATCGAGCTCATGTTTTTGGAAAAATTAAACTTCTGAATGTTGCACATTCTTCCTTAAATGTAGTTCTTTATAATCAAGGATTAAATTTCGTGTAACAAGAACTATTCCTGAAAAAGTAGTCATGTAACACATTTAACTATAAAAGCTAATCAGGTTAAATTATTAAAATAATAAATCCCTTAATGTACGCCACCGAGAGATCTGCAGAAACGCTCTTTAAATCAATCTTATCAATTTTAAAAGAACGTGCACCTAAAGAAACAGAAAATTGCATAATAGAAAACATTTTAAAGTGACAACATAGTAAAAGACGATTACGTGAAAATCATGTCTTAAAATCTCACGTGTTGTTTGCACAGAATTACACACGTTCATTTAAACGTCTCGTTTGGGTGTTTAAATGGTCAGTAAAGCAAAAGTGTAATTCAATTTTTATTGTAAAATATTTGAGCATTTGTTATTTTTTTTTTTCGAAAAATTTCACAAAGTTATTTTATTTATTTATTTTTTATCTATTCCTTTTTATGCCCAGCTCTTCCAATAATGAAAGGCAAAGATTAGCACGAAATCCTCTTCCTTACAAAAGTTGACATAGAACGTAGCATTTCCTTATTTGCTAACAATTGTTAACACAGTACATATTAGAGATATTGTCAAATTCATCATATTTTGTGTTCTCATTGCACTGAGAAGCTATAAGGAAGGAAAGCAGCTTACCACTGGAAAATATTTAATTTGGGTGCTATGATTCTTTGTAGCTTTTAGCCGTTTCCCAAATATTTGTTGTTGAATGTTTAAGTTTTTTCCAGGTTGAAATGCATCTTGGTAGGGATTAATGCGCTTTTAAATAAAAGGAAATATCGCCCCTTTTTTCGCATGAAATGATGACTGATAAAACAACCTAGTGATGTAGGCAGTTAGGTGTTTTGTCTGCATCGTGGCTTAACTGAGGCCACATTACTTAATTTTTGATCATTTTAAGTAAACACTTTTATCATGATTAACATCAAGAGGATAGTAAAATACATTTTTATTCAAATGTTAAGTACAATTTAGCTATAATGGGTATCTCTGATAGATCTAATATGAGTTATATTTGAAGCGTATGCAATCATATAATTGGAATATAATGTACACACAACATTTTAAGTGGCATGTGACTTTATTTGCTTACAAGGGTTTTAGAGATGTTTCCAATGTATTATAATTATAATATTTATATAAAGTTAATCTATTTACCTAGGGAAAAGAGCTGTTTATGCCATAAGTTTATTGTTATTGCTAATTCAATGAAACGTTAAAAAAAGAACACCACATATTTTTGTTATACAACACGTGCATTTTCTTACAGCAGTGCCTACTAAAGAAGTGAACAGTGGATTTACAGCAAAATTTTGCTGCAAAGAATTTTGCTAGAAATAATTAGTATTGCAATATTGCTTTAAATGGAAATGTTAAGGTTCCATTTGAATACTCAGATTGTTTCTCTGTCCAGTGACGTGTATATTGTTTATTATTTTCACACTTTTCGTGTTTTAAATAGAAATCTGTAACATGGCCTTTGTTTCTGAAGAAACGTGTGTGCCCATCACATGAACACTCAGGTGAATATCTGATATGATATATTCTACTGACTTTCTCTACCAATGATGAATTCACATATATTCATTATATACTTAGCTTCCAAACTAATTATTTTTTGTAAAGTTTTGTATTTCATTTTCTCTTTCTTTTCCATTTGCTTTTGTTTTCAGCTTATTTGTCTATCCAATTACTTTATTCGTGCAATATTTTTGCCTAGGAATGATTCAAGTTAAACTCGGACTTCGTTACACAGAACATGAGGAAACAAGGTCCTAATGTTTATTTGTGGTAACAAAAACCTGTTACAGTGGAAAGTAAGAAGGGGAGGGGAGAGAACAAATGCAAACTTTCAAGCGTGTCCGTTAAGTGACCCTAACGCCTCCAACATGATGCTAATCCTGACTTTGCGGCTAGTTCCGCCTAAGAGCCATTCACATAGATATATTAACATTAATGCGAGGACATAAACGTGCGATTCGCCTTGCCATTCACAGTGCTATCAAAACAAGATACATGAAGTATGGAAGCGATTAGAAGTGGATGCTGCGGTGGTTTACAACAATGCAGCAGTGAAATTTATTTTGTTACAGATTGTATTATCTTATGTTTGTGCTATATTCCTCGTGCAATATATGGAATTTTTCTAAACAAGAAATAAAATGGAATTGCTTATAACCTATAAACTTGCACACATAAAAAGCACCATAGTAGTAGTAGTAGTAGTAGTAGTAGTAGTAGTAGTAGTAGTAGTAGTAGTAGTAGTAGTAGTAGTAGTAGTGGCAGCAGCAGTAGTAGTAGTAGTAGTAGTAGTAGTAGTAGTAGTAGTAGTAGTAGTAGTAGTAGTAGTAGTAGTAGTAGTAGTAACACTAATAATAATAATAATAATAATAATAATAATAATAATAATAATAATAATAATAATAATAATAATAATAATAACAATAATAATGATAATGATGATAATGATGGTGATGATGATGATAATAATAATAATAATAATAATAATAATAATAATAATAATAATAATAATAATAATAATAATAATAATAATAATAATAATAATAATAATAATAATAATAATAATAATAATAATAATAATAATAATAATAATAATAATAATAATAATAATAATAATAATAATATCAAATTACTAATTATGAACAATGCGATAGTATTTTATCTCTCTTTCTCTGGACCCCATTATTGCAAACATGAAAGCTTGAAGTTGCAAGGTTTAGTATTAACATTTTCTATTGATTGGGCCTTAAGTCCCGTATAACCCGTGGAAATCGGGACATCTCCCAGGAAGCGGGCCCCAGCAGTCCCACTAGACGCCGGGGAGAAAATTTTCCAGAGTAGAAGGGAAACCAGCTCAGTATTCGTCAACCAACCAGGGGAAGCTCATGGCCAAAACATTCGGCCAAGTGGGCATCGAACCCAGGACCTCCTCACAGGTTACCACGGAGTCATCTCGCTTGCAAAAGTGTAAAATTACTACGTGAACGATTAACGCTACTGGGAAAAAATTAGACACAAATGGCATATTTTAATGAACCTTGGATCTTTCCTCTTGTAAATTTTGGCCTCTCTTATGTTCCCTTAGCTATACAAAATTATACTAAATACAATCTATAAAGGGAGTTTTAACCGCCCCCCCTCACACACACACACAGACACACACACACACACACACACACACACACACACACACAGACACACACCATACGGATCTGTTTATAAAAATGCTTTGATTTTTAAATCCCAAAACTTATGTTTCCGGTGAAATTCGGTGGAATAATACTTCTCTTTAGGTAGGTGGTAGAGGAAGCAAAATAAAATCCGAATAACTACTGTTATTAATGAAACTATCTACCTGAGTTTTAAATGCATGTAGATTATAATAAAGTCAAGAGAACGCGTTAACAATAGTCAGTTATGAGTACACATGCAAAAGGCCATTCATCGGAAAGCTCACATAAAGCGCTAGTGTAGCCCCCAAGGCATGTTAAATAGAACCTAACAGGGATCGCTGTTCAAACAATCCAATATGGGTTTTATGCCCGAAAACTTTGATCAACTCCACAATGTTTACATTTTACCAGTGTGCCATTCTCCGATACAACGGACCTTCTCTATAGTGACGTCACGTGAATAGAGGCGCTCTACTATTGTATTACATTCGCCATAAAACCTTTGTAATTTACATTTTCCATTCGCAAACATTGCATACCGACGCAGTGGAAATAATTCAGCCATACCAACCGTATAATAAGGGCTGAAAACATCATTTTAGTTGATTATCCCCATGTACAGTCGTGTCTCATGATACTGGGGCTTACGGTTTGGACCCCTCATGTCTCTGTAGATACGTACCTATGCGAAAGAGTAGCAACCGGTACCAATAGTGCACATGTAACCAATAGGGATGAAGCGCTGAGTAGAAATGTACCTACTGTCTAATTTATTGGTTGCCCGAACTTTCTCTGATGTTTACATGATTGAGTTGAGTCATTCCCCGAATGGACCAAACGGAGAGAAGATTTGCAATTGATTTTCTGAAGAGGCTGTTAGAACTTGGTCATCTGCAAATAATATACAATTCATTTTCATTTTGTCCGTCATAAAATTGTCATCTAAACCATTTTGCCATTTTCTTATAGCATAGTCCAAATATATATTAAAAAGTAATGGAGAGAGTTGACAGCCTTGTATAGGTAACTCCATAATTAATATCCATAAATATTTCTCCAATACTTCCCTTTATCTACTGTTATTGGAATGCACTGGACAATTTCATTGTTATTTTATCTTTTTCTGCACTACTCCTTATCTAACGTGTCTGTATCTTGTACTCCATCTAGTCTCACACATTTTTTACTCCATTTCTGTATTCACACGTTATTTCTTATTTCTTTCTTCTTTGTTTCATTACATCACTTCCTTTGGAAATGTCACATCACCCATTCTAATTATATGGTCTATTATTACAGCCTTTATTTCATTAATAATTTCTATCATATCTACATGTTTGTTATTCTTATATATAATATCTTATTAGTGTATTCTTTATCCTATCCGTTCTCGACCTTGAAGTTTCTTGCTTATCCAATTCAGTGGCGTTTTCCTTCTTGACTTCTATTTATCGTCCATATTTCCCACCAAAGAGCACTGCAGTTCCCTCTATTGTTTTGTAGACTATTGCCTTGTTTCTACCAAAACATTGTGGAGGGCACTTCTAGCTTCTTGTCGTGTCTTTGGCATGAAGTGGTATCGGCGCCGGCTTCTTGGTTGAAGAGCAGGGGGAAGTGATTTAAGTTTATCGAACTTAGCAGAACTCCTATCAGGACGTGCGTAGAAATCTCCAAAATTCCTCTCCACCTGTGCTGAGTGAACCTTGAGTAGACGCCGCTCATTTTCTCAGTGGGTAGAGAAGAAACTGTTGTCTACGCGAGGAGGGAAATAGGATTGTGAGTTCGATACTTCTGCAACGACCGAAAGAGAAAAAGAAGCTGAGTTGTGCACTTGCGAATGGAAGTGATATGCGCAGGAAAACCAATAGGTGACTACACAAATAGCGGACTAGAGTATAGAGGTTAGAAATGGAAGAGGATTTCAATACTGTGGCCGAGATGAGCCCTATTGCACCTACTAAACCAATGTTTTTCAGCCGATCTGCTTGCCAGTAAGCAGCAGCGTACTCGCCGCCTTGCGTGAGTAAACCTGCAACATGCAGCACAGCTCTGCTCTGGGGTAAGCTGCCAACACGGGGCGGTGGGTACTGGCGGAGAACTGCAACGGGGAATGATGGGGTTGCTATGCCCTTCACCCAGTGACGTATTGGCAATCATCCTTCACCGCCACTCCCTCTAAAAGCCACCTAATTGAAGTTAGGGAAGAAATTACGTTAAAACTTAATATAAACAAGTAACCGAAAATGGGTGGACTAAAATGTATAGCTTATGAAGGATAGGTTAATGGAACCTGTCACTAATAACATGATTGCCAATAATTTCGCAAGGCTAGCGTTTCCAAATGAAATACCAGCATTCTTCTAAAGTAACAATTGAGCACCGTGCTAACAATTAGTACTAGAGCCATGGCTTGCATCTTAACAGTCGCAATACTTCGTAATATTTTGATTCAATTCGTAAATAGCACTAATTTAAAAAAATGGCAAACGGCACACACAAATTGTGCAACGAATAACGATTTATGCTTGTCCTAATTAGCCCATTATCTGTAATAATACCAGGAGAGAGTTTCATGTGACAATAATTGTAACAGCGCGAACCATGAGAAGAGTTATCCCAAATATGAAAACTTCGAGAGGTATTTGTTTAGCTTTCCGGGAAATAATTAATAATCCGTTTATTTAACGCTATTTAATACCCATCAATAGTGATTTAAAATAAACAACTTATCATATCATTCACACATTTTAATTAAGATTTATTTTCACAGTTGGCACTGCAGCTAATCCATTAGTCTGTGAGAACAACAACAATAATAATTTTAGCGTTTAATCCAAGGAAATGAGGAATTAGACATATGATGAATATAAATTAATGAATTTGCGTTAGTAGGCTATTGAATAAAGGTAGCTCTACTCTATTTAAAATTACTGTTGTTAAAGGTACAATTTTTAAAACATGTGAAAATGATTCCACACACATGACGTGCTCTTTTCCGTATTTTTGACTTCGGCTCTTCAATTAAAATGTCAATATCCTCACTAGAATATTCGCCAAGTCTATTGTTTGCCATTTTTGAACGGTCCGTTATTTTTACTGCGCATGGATACTTCAAATGTTCAGAAACGTAAGAAAATGTTCAAGTTGGCGGAACCGCAAGGAGGAGGTGATATAGCCAAAGTGATGATAACACAATCAAGAGGTGATATCCGACATGCGTACTGTAGTCAAATATATTGCGCTTAAAAGTTTGATGATGCTCCTTTGAAGAACTCCTCTGGGATGAAATCCCGGCACACCGGTAATACTGGTGTGATCCTAGCAATAGACAGTGTTGTTAAACAACAAAATCCTTTTTTTCCCCCTTCAGTTGGCCTCCCCGAACCTAACGAGGCTGAGTGCACCATGTGCCAAACCTCCAAGTGGGGGAAACATCCCCATGGTGGTACCGGGGATCGAACCCGGGTGCTCCGCGACAGAGGCAAGTGTGCTACCAACTGTGCTACGGAAGCGGCCTATGCAATATCACATTGGTGCAATACGATTGAAATTTTAGAACTGAAAGCTTTAGAAAATATGGATTACAATTGTAGATAAAACAGGCAATATGTGTAGGTACTTCAACTGTCATTCTTCCAGAAATTAATATGTAATTATTACCATGATAAACGATTTACTTCTGTTGTGCACTGTTAAACTGAAACAAATGCAACGCAAATACACAAAATGATAACTTATAAGCAACTACATAATAAGTAAAATACCTAAGAATAACGAGGAACGGAGAGATAAGAGATAACAAAAGAATCCAAGGGGAGGGAAGTACTGTGAAGTAGCTAGGAATGTGCAATGAAATAAAGTTGGAGCAGCAGCAGAACTCGGATAATAAAGTAAAAAGAGGTAATCTACGAGAACGAAGAAGAAACAAAATAACAAACCGTAGAGCGATAATTTATTTCACACACCTAAAACATTGCACAATTTTATTAAAAAATTAAATTATCTGTAAGAAATATTGTAAAAACAGGAGCAGTGAGAGAAATAAAATTTGTAGTCGGAAGATGTGAGCCCTAACTCGCTATCCCCTCGCCCCAGCTCGGGTAAAGTACCTCATTTGGCTGCGAAGTTCAGAGCCTCGCATAAAGCAGATTAGACGAAATTAAAATTGGCAAGAGGCGAGAAATGAAATGTCTCGTAACATGGCTAAGCGTATTTTATGGTTGCGATATATATTTCATTTAAAGGAAAATATAATGGTTTGTGTCTGGAAAATGATGACAATGCTAAAAACATAAAATGCAAACGAAAGAAGAAATTAATACTATCACTTAGCTTCGAAAAAGTAATAAATCATAGGAAAAGCCGGTGCTATAAGTTCTTACGAACGGCGAAGAAGAATCAAAATAAAGCACATTAGAAACAAAAAAGAAAGAGAAATATCTTATACATTGTATTCAAGTGACCTATTTTGTCCTATATCGTTTATTGTTTGTGCACGTACATAGTAGGTACAGAGTTTCACAGCAAACACATGTTTTGAGGTCCTCTCGTACCCCGGTAGCTTAACAGGTAACAACCGTCAAGCCTCCCGCGGAACCGATCTAATTAACCAGAAGCTGGTAGCGAAAGATACAAAATTTGGGACTTGCACATGACTACTATTTCAGAAATAAAATCGGAAAATTTCTTAACTGCACATTTGATTTGCCAATGCTGAATCCTGACATGCTTGGTGACTGTTTTGCTGACTTTATGACTGATGCCTGCCTCGGAAAAACTACAGACATTTTGCGACTATTTAGTGGAAACTTACATCGACGAAAATGCACTCTTTTTTCCTTCCATGTGGGCAGAATTCAGTTGCAATATACAGAGAAGCACCAACGCTTGCGAAAGTTTCCCCAACAAATACAATAATCAATTTTGCCCCTGCAGCCCAGATCTATATAGATTTCTTGGAGTACTGAAACAAATTTAGCTTGATACTAAAATTGCAATCAATTCCTCAATAAATAACAAAAAGGAGAGGTCTATCCACACTTAAGATGCGTAATGTAGCAAGTAGAAAGTTTCAAAACTGGAAAAATTTCAACAATGGAATACGTGAAGTCGATTTCTTATAGAACCAAACCTGGAAATACATGAAGGTAAAATGTAAAAGGAAAAATACCGCTTATTTTAAAGACGAAAACACATGTTACTGTATTATATAGGTTAGAAAGCAAAAATTGACTATGCCTTAAGCCCACTGTATTCTCCTGTAACCATTGTGCCTAAAAGAGAAAGTGTAAAAACCATGTCTACAAATGTTTATCAAGATTAACATGAAGTACATCGAAGAACGGGCTTTTGTAAGAATATTTTGTTGAAGAATGGGTAGAGAAAGTCATATGAATGTAACACATATTTAACACTTAGTGAAATGCTTGAATAGAATAGCTAAATAATAGGGAAGCGATGGTATAGGAAGTTCCAGGTAAGTAGACAACTCCAAGCAAAGGAAATAGGTTGGAAAACTGCGCAGCTTGTTTTGGTCAGTAACAAACAGAAGCAAGGTTTAGATAAACGACGGACATTGATTCCGAATCTGTTATGTGGCAGGAGGTGGATGAGGTTGTCGATTATTGTTACTGCAATGGGCGGTTTCCTTTCCCACATGATGTATATATGAACACCAACCTTGCACTAGGCCCCAGTGTGTACGACGGGGAAGGGTCATGTGCGTTCTCTGCGGCAGTGTAACAAAGCACGACTATAGACGAGAACCTTAAGCAAAATTATATGCACAATATATCAGGCATGGGAACCGCAGTGGGAAGTAGCTGTTTATCTTACAGACATCATGTTTGTTTCATCTGTAATTCAGGCTTCATCCGTCAATCACAATCTCCTGCCCTAGGCTAGCTTCTCACCTCAAACTCAATCTGCTATAAGTTCAGGCTATGAGCGATACAAACCGGATGTACCTCACTTCACGTGTTTCGGCATGCAGTGTTGTAACATTGTGGCGGCCTTTACGAACTCTTTTCACATTATAAAACTCTGGAAACGTCGCTTCCATTTTTGCTAATAATACAGCACACTAATGTGAACAAGTAATCAACAGTCAACGCACTTTGTCACACTTTAACCTCCAACTATTCGGTTCTGAACAAGACGAACACGAGGCAGAACAGAACAGAGAGGTATCGATCATAGCCTAAACTTGCGTATACATTGTTTGCCGCTGAGGATTTCCTAAGCGCTACAGCCAAAACGAACCGAAATTAGGTTGCGCTGCAACTGGACTATAGGCAGTGTAGTTAGAGCTTCTACTCCTACCTCCACCCCCTGTACAGTCAGTGCTGATATGCATTACACCTTGTCCTGTTCTTCAAGTGCCGATACCGTGTCGCTTTCTCTAGCCAGGGTAATAGGTACACACGTGATTACATTGTCACGCCCTGCCTTGGAAGAGTGTGTGATAGGACGTAATATGGGAGCGAAGCTGGGTAGCTATTTCACTAAATCCGTACATGTTACAAATTGAAAGACAATTTCAGTAGAGAAATACAGGCAATCAGGTCTACATGAACTTTTGAGAGTGAACCAGAATTGTTTTCGGAGATATGGGGAATGTGTTCGCGTTGAAGGTCATCAATTTCAACATCCAATGTGAAGGTAAGTCTAATGCAAGTTAGTAAAGTAGTTAGTGTTCCATACCCGTGACTTACGGGTCCTTTACGCTTAACTCTGGCGTCAGGAAAGGCAAACTCTTATCCCTGTCTTTGAAGACCAATAGTAACCTTGATTTTAAGGAAGTGACAGTTAACGTTGACTCCACATGGAGTCTTAGTTGCCAAAATTCTGTTTCATTAGCTACAAGGTTCATGTTAAGATGTTGCAACTCTGAAGAAAGGACTGAGGAAAAAAGGCTCGTGTTGTAAAACGATTTTAAGGGTTCCTCAAAGGACGTGGCCGAACTGCACACGCGTTGACTAAACAGACTCTTGTCTTTCTACCTTTTCAACCGTATCCTACGCACAGCTAGTGTGAAAGAACAATTAGCTACCAGCTCTATTTATTGCTCCACAAATTGACTGAAAGTTATTCACCTTATTTTCAATATCCCTGTCTCTATTATACAGATCTTGTATTGCATCCCAGATAATTACAATAAATTATTTGTTCCAACATTTCATTTTCATTTCATTTTTGGGCGCACAGGGTATTTACCACGATGGGTCATAACTTTCATTTTGCTTGTCAATATTTTCAACGTATATTCCTTTCCAATTTGACTTAGCTTGAAAACTGAACGTAGTAAATTATCTTCACTATTCTACATTATTGCTATATTTATACGATATATTTCAATTCTACAGTTTTGAACATACAAATCCTTTACATTAATATTACTTACGATTTGACATTACTTCTACCACGAAATCTTTTCCCATACTTCATTCCTCCCGGGCCCTAATGACCAAGTTGTCGACGGGCCCTTAAACCCAACACACTCACTCACTCACACTCACTCATTCCTCCCCTGTATCTGCAACCATTTTCTTTTCGTGCAATATCCTGGCCATTTCATCTTCCTATTTTTGATCAGCTTCAACATTCCTTCCTCTGGCATTCGTTGTAGATGTCTAACTCACTTTATAACATTATGTGAGTGCACTTGCAATTCTTATCAAATTGCTTCATTTCTTACATGTTATTCTCTGGAGCCTTCCTTGATTGAATTTAAAAATTTAAAAATCTCATTTCAGTCTCCATCCTTTAACTTTCTCCTAGACGTCCATACTTCGCTTCCATTTTGTATTACTCAATCTGCAATACTACTGCTACTGCAGCTGCTATCCTGCTATTGTTATTACCACTACTGCTACTGCTACTGCTGCTACTACTGCAACTAGGTACTACTACTATTCCTACTACTGCTACTGTTACTACTTTATTGAAACAAATCAACTTCCCACATTTATGGATTGCCAAACTGGCAAAGTAAAAAAAAAAAAATAAATAAATAAATAAAATATTATTATTATTATTATTATTATTATTATTATTATTATTATTATTATTATTATTATTATTATTATTATTATTATTATTATTATTATTATTATTATTATTATTATTATTATTATTATTATTATTATTATTATTATTATTATTATTATTATTATTATTATTATTATTATTATTATTATTATTATTATTATTATTATTATTATTATTATAGCTGTCCCAAAATTAAATGGTGGCTGATAGCTGACTATTACTTTTCTTTTTCTTGTTGTGCAAATCATTTTGTGGGTGCAAATGATATTAATATCACTGACTTTACAGAGTGATTTCACAGTGTGTATAACTACACAGTAAGGCGTGGCAAGCCTGTGGTTGAATTTCTTATGGAGCCACCCGCCATTAAATTTTGCGACAGGTATAGTAGCCATTAGACAGAAGTTTGAGTATCGCATTAACAATTTACAGATTGGATATGGTGATCGCATTAATAATATTGTGTTTTCATCAATTCAAACTTTTAAATACAGATCATATAACAAAAATATCTTATTTGCATTTATAAGGTCTCAATAAGTGAGATCTAAGATCTACTGCTAGTGCTACTAGTACTACTACTAATTATAACAATAATAGTAATATAATAATAATAATAATAATAATAATAATAATAATAATAATAATAATAATAATAATAATAATAATAATAATAATAATAATAATAATAATAATAATAATAATAATAATAATAATAATAATAATAATAATAATAATAATAATAATAATAATAATAATAATAATAATAATAATAATAATAATAATAATAATAATAATAATAATAATAATAATAATAATAATAATAATAATAATAATAATAATAATAATAATAATAATAATAATAATAATAATAATAATAATAATAATAATAATAATAATAATAATAATAATAATAATAATAATAATAATAATAATAATAATAACAGCAAGAACAATATGTGACCAGGTATAACTCCGTCTCCTACAATAGTCGATGTGTATGCGCCGGCATACGCATATGCTCAGGATGTGTTTAGAATCCTTGGCTTTATTTTAACCAGTATTTTCGTAGCACGTGTCTCCACCCCAATTTTTTCCAGTTTCGCTGCACAGAGAAGCTCTATAAATTCGTTAGCGTCGATCCCTTACAACCCCCGTTAAAACTTGGTGTGCGTACATCCGTTCTTCCGAGTATCGGATAGATATCTCCTCCCACCCCACCTTCTAGCTTGCCTAAGGGCTCTGTTCCGCCCGTAAACTGTTTAACCTCTACATATCCTACACCTCAACAGCCAGAGAGTATCTAATTTCACACACAACTCTTGCAGCTGACCTACTGAAGTTTCCTCTATTGCTTTTTGTTTCCTACACACTATGTTTCTTTTGTTCTTCATTGTTTCCTGCATGTAACCAGCAGCGGCAAGTTTATAGTCAGGTTAAAGCGCTTCTAACCAGAAAGTAATGAAGACATCAATAACTGGGACAGACATTCAAAGTGGAAATACTGAAAATATCTGGTGTGGTACAATCAAGTAACTTTCTTTACCCATTAAATTATGGTGATTCATGTGTTCACGTTTCCATTATTCACGATGCATTTTCCCTAGAAATGATTTCGAACTAATGAGTACTTTGTAATTATTATACAGCGTGTATTCAAATATTTATCGGAGGAGTGGACGAATATATTCAGAAGTCATTGTAACATCCTCTTGCGAAGACGCAGCATCCTCCATGAGGCTCGCATTCGCGAGATCCCAGGTTTGATTCCTATTGTGCGGCCACTCTAACTCGCGGTTTCCTCTGGTTGATAGGTAAATGACGGAGAGAATTATATAATGCGACTTTTTCTTGTCCCTCATTTCCTGCCATTTCTGCCCTTATCATACTTCATGGTCGAAGGAACAGGCGAATGGACAACAGGCGGGGTGGAGGTGCGGGGATGGCTTGGCTAT
This sequence comes from Tenodera sinensis, assembly GCA_030765045.1. Lineage (NCBI taxonomy): Eukaryota > Metazoa > Arthropoda > Insecta > Mantodea > Mantidae > Tenodera > Tenodera sinensis. The sequence goes on along the minus strand of CM060964.1, from coordinate 296,681,035 downwards.
AGGCGTAGACGTATAGAGACGAATGACAATCCGGACGGCGCCCGTTGGAGGGGGAAGCGTCTGCGATAATTATTTTTCTCGTAACCGTCTGACTGCTAACAGTGCTACCATTCATAAACATACATACTCCTTCCTCTTAAATTGAATTTTGTAATTTAAATTGATTATAAATGAAATTTAGTTCTGAACTAAATTAGCTCTATCTGTACCATTTAAGCTACAGTGTTGCACATTTGCGATAAAACGATACCATGAAAATATATTAATACTACATTCATATTGGTCATTTTGCTAGCATGACACATTGAATACGTTACGTCATAATATAATTCGTTCTGAAAGCAATGGTGCCAACCTCTGAAGCTCAAAAGTCCTCAGAACGTCCCTTTTCTGTATAGTGTCCCACGTTAAGAAAAATATGTGATTGCTAGCTTAAAAAAGAAGAAAAACATCCCACATGCAGGGCGATAAATTAGTAGTGGTGTTTAGGGTGTATTTTTCGATTTATATTATTCATTTTCTTTTCGCATATCTTCGGGTGAATTTCAGAATTAACTGTCTTGTCCATGTGCTAATTTTGAAAATATAATATTATGCTGCCCTCCCAAATTTATAAGCTATGAGCCGCAACTGGTAATGAAGTCTGTCTCCAACGTGTTGGCGGTTTTCCCACTGTTCGTGGGTGTCTGGTTTGAAGTTCATGGCAAGTTTCGGGAGCTCATATTTATCCATACTCCTGATATTGCCATTCTTTTCTTCTTCGTTGTAGCTTTATCTTGTAAGACGTTAGTCTATATTCCCGCATATGCTCCTTATTTACTTATCAGTACTATCAGACAATGTACATCCTCTTATTGATCTAAGGATTTTAATTTCATTTGGACTAAGAAGCGTTCAGTTTTCTTTGTGGGGCTCTTCCGTCATCACCGGTCCGAGACGAATGTTATTTGCTCTGGTTTTCTCTTTTTGCTCATATAGGTATTTATTTCTCCAAACAATGCCCCTTGATGCTCATGATATCAAATATGACTCTTACCTGTGATTTCACCTGTGCAAGCAGATTCTTGTTGATAGTAATCTTAACACCCAAGTAATTGACACTCATTACCTCATCTTATTGCGTTTGTTAGTTTAAATCAAGAGGTTCTATTAATACTGTAAGCGACTTAGCTTTTTACTTTCTCTACTGAGGTGCGTGTGTGTGTGTATGTGTGTGTGTATGTGTGTGTGTGTGTGTGTGTGTGTGTGTGTGTGTGTGTGTGTGTGTGTGTGAACAATATAATTAGAAAACTAAAAGTTGGTTAAAAATCAAAGTTGGTATTTAAGTTTAATAGCTTTCAAGGATGCGACACGAAGATTTTGAAGAAAATTTTTATTTTCTCAAAAATGGCTCTAACGATTTTCATTAAAATTTATTTAAGATATTTATATTTATATGTATATTTTGATTTTTCTGTCTATAGCCTATGTCGTCCTGTTTACTCTTGATGACTTTTACATAACTGGTAAACTGTAAGAGATACAAAAAGTGTAGATCTCGTTAAAACACATGTTATGTTCAAATTAATTTTTTGTGGAGTGAACCATTTCGGAGATATTCCTATTTCCATATTGTTATTTGTGTCAATTTTGGAATACTTACTTTTCTAAAATAAAAGGTTGTTGTTCACCTTTTTATCTCTTTGGTCGTGCAAAGAGAACGGAATCTCAAAACCTTAAAAGATTTCACTATCACTCAAAGCCTACTGTATTCCCGTATTCCCTGGCCCAAATGACCCAGTTGTCGACGGGCCCTTAAACTCCACACTCCCCCTCCCCCGCCATATTCCACTTGCACCTACAAGGAAATAAGCAATAAGATAATTGCTGCAACTAACATACAGAAGAGTTTAGAAGAATAGTTAGTGCAAGAGTAGAGAATGTCAGTGAGTGCAACACAAAATTTCCCCCCGTTATTATCTGCATAGTACGAGATTGACAGTTAATTTAAATTTATATAGCAATTTTGTTAACTACTCTCATTTTTTGATAATAACAACACATCATCCGTATAGTTCAGTAATTCTATCTCCTTGTTCTCCAGCTTAAAACCACTACTAACTTGTTTTCATGCATTATTCTATTAAGTAGGTGAAAATCGACTTAGACTATCTCCTTGCCTGATACGGGAACTTTCTCCATTAGTTTGCCATGTACTTTTGTCCCTGTATAGTTATTAGTATATAGTTCTTTAATAATGTTTATTATTGCGTCAACACTTCTATTTTATTTTATTTTATTTATTTATCAATGATCAGATCAGTAAATTTTACCCTGGCAAGTCCTTGGATTAGATCTCTAAACCATTAGAAAAGATTTTTTTTTTAAAAAAAAATCCTTTTCCACTATCTGTGGAATGATAAATATAGCGTCTGTTCTAGATCTGTTTTGAACAAAACCTTGTTGTTCTTCACTTACACCATTTCTGCCATTTTCCATTGTTAGGATTTTTGTTAGCAGCTTCGGATAATATTTAACAGGTACATGCATGCTTCTTCAAAAATGTTGTTACTGTATGGTACTATGTTACTAAAGCAGTCTGTTCCAACTCTGCTCGGCTCAGAGGGAGTACTCGTGCGTACGGAGTCATAGTGCTCGGAGTCCGATTGGAGGAGGAGCGCGATAGCCAATACGTCACTATGCGAAGGTCATAGTACAAGTTCTTGCACTTCCTGCCACTTCAATCCAACACATCATTCATTCGTGACGACAGCTTGTCCCCAAATCCGAACTGTATCGCATGCTGTAGGCGGACCCCTGCGAGTCATGAATACTCCCTGTTCTCCGGCTCGCACTAAGGCCATCTCTATGTTGACAGGCCCGGAGGCTGAAGGAGATGGCGTTAATGACGTCATCATCGGGGGCTCACATTATCGCTTGTTTACTACTTGCATAATAGAATTACAGCATATCAGTGTGTAGTTGGAATGCTAAGAAGTTGCTTGTGTCTTACAATGCGTAAATAATCAGTAAATAATTTCCAAATAATTAAGTGAACGAAAAATTACCTTACAAAACAGCGTAGTTTTCAACACAAAATGTCTAGAGAGTGTTGTGTGCCGGATTGTGCGTTAAACTACAAAACAAGTGTTCAAAAGTATATTTACGTTTCCAAAGGATTCACACAGGAGACAGCAGTGGTTACGTGCTATTCAAAGGGATAATTATGAACCAGGTGTTGCTGCTGTGGTATGTATTAAACATTTTCAGACCTTTAAAATATAATTAATGAGATGAAATTAGAGGGATTTAGTGTCATCATAAAAGAAAAGGATGTGATATTTTTGAAAATAGATACTGAAGAAATTCCAAAGCTTTGAGCAGCATTGAAATTTAATTCCAATTTTATTATTCAGGTTCAGCAGGGTAAGCTTTTAATACCCAATCATAAGTTCAAATAGATCCATGGTAGAGAAATGATACTGGTTAAATGGTCCAAATTTGATCTCTTTTAAGTCATCTGCATGGGCAGGAAATGAATAAAGATTCTACAGAGTATTTCAAAACTAAATGCTAGAAGAATACGTAATATTAGCTAATCAAAAGTAAATTAAATGTACTCCCGATACCCTGCTATTGACGTGCTCAATTCATTTTTCTCAACCAGCAGCTTATACACAGATATGTGATTCCAATTTACTTTCTTTACCCCATCCTGATTACTTCAGGCTACTTTCTCAAACCCTCAGTCTCAATATTAATTCGAAATCATTGCATTTAAAATATTTTTAGAGAAGATGAAAATGCTCAGTGATCACGAAAAAGTAATGCATTTGTTGCGGGGTGAAATTTTTTTATGGGTGAGCTGGAGTGCTCATCACAGTTTACGTATGATATAACAGCATGCATCTTCAGTATTTATCAGAACTTAGTTTCTGAGACATATGAACAAGAATCCCTTAAAGTAGAAAACCAGAGAACTAAATTCTGCATTTAGTTATCGAGACAGGCGACATTAATGATCTTGTTTCTAAATGTAACGCAAGAGAATGAGAATTACCGAATGTTGTTTGGGTGAGGAAAACAGTAAAAATAATGGCCAACATTCTTTGAAAAACTACTGCATTATTAAATAGACAGTTTGGTATTATCTACAGGAAAAAAAGAGCAAATTCGAGATATGTTCGCATTGAGATGGAGAGAAGCATGCTCTGCCATTAACAACGGAAAGCATGTACTGCACTAACATACTAACACACAATAATCTTTAATATGGAAATGTGAAATTATAATTGAATGCATGCTTCTTCCAGAGGAAAAATGCTGTGAAACACGTGATTATTCCATATGAATTGCTTGGAACGTGGGCCTCACGTTGTGACATCACGAATCGCGCATCCAGGCCTGTAACATACAGACGGCCTTGCTAGCACCCAAGCTGTGACAGCTTGCTCTAGGACCCCATTTATATGTACATGCGACTTTGTGAGTTAATTGAAAGACATTATATAATGCTGCGCGGCAGTCGCACATTATACTGTGTCGTATGACCTCAAAAACATGTCGCCATGACACATACAAGATGCACATGGCTTCAATACACATGGATGTATATGGGTTCATTTATGCACGTCGCGCTGTCGCATTATGAGCGAAACAGTTGATTCAGTATGTTTTAAATTTTCAGTGTGTTTTCACGTGCTGCAAGAGAGATCTGATTTTCGTCGTTCAGACTTTTATTAACTATGATACAGAACATTTTATACAGAAATTCGTGCTGGAATTCAATTTGGGATGTTGAGCTAGAAAATTACAAAGATCGCAACAAGAAGAAGCAATTTCCCAAAGAAGTTCCTAAACGCACTGTTCACGAACCTTGTACTGTTTATGTATGTACACTCCAAAGTGTTTCCATCTGGTATTTTTGTTCGACTTAAGAGTTTGCAATAGTGCAACACACTAGTTGTCGAACCAAACGTGGAAACAGCCTGTAGAACTGATTTCCCAACACACAGCACGACACGTTTCATGCATAAATGGACCACTAAAAATCATGCCGCGTCACATCATTTCTTATCGCGCGACACGAAATCGTAAGCCAAAATAAGGGGGAACAAAAAATAACAAATAAAAAGGTTCCACGCATGTTTGACGGCGAGGAGTACAAAATGAACGACCAAACCCAATACTTCAAGCGAGTGTGCAGATAAACGATTGAACCAGCCTTTCTCATGTGACAGCATTACAGAGCACAAATGTCTTTTGGGGTTGGAGAATATCCTTTGAAATATTCGTGTCCTTCCATAGAAGATGTAGAAATTAAATGCCAGGTTTGGTATTTAACCGACTTTTCGTTTTTTAACTATATTGTTCTCCCTCACTCCCCCCCCCCTCTCTCTCTCACACACACACACACAACACACACACACACACACACACACACACACACACACACACACACACACACACACACATACATACACACACACCACCGGCTATTGTCTAAAATTCTTCGTTTTTTATTAAGGGAGTATCAAAAGGTATATTTCCATTGAAATTGGATATAGTTTTTGGGAGGAGTGCATGCCTTTTCTGCCTACTATGTACATTATAGAGAAAGACAAATTTGTAGGACTTGTTCTAATTTATTTCTCATATGAGTTTAAAATCCGTTGTCAAATCTACATGCGTATGATACATATAAAAATGGATGTTTGTGCATATGTAACCACTAGTCTCAAAAACCGCTTGACCGATCACTTCGTAATTTGGCATGTGTATGTATTTTTTTCCAGGAGAAGGGTTTTTATGCTATCCATTTTACTATGCAACATTGGCGACGCCGTGGCCGAGTGGTTAGACCGTTCGTCTACCACCTAGGCGGCCCGGGTTCTATCCCAGGGACCCTATGTGGTATTCGTGGAGGACAAAGCAGTATCTGGGCGGGTTTTCAAGGGTACTCCGGTTTCCCTCACCACTCATTCCATCAATTGCTCTATCATCATTTCCATTCATCGATTTCGCTTGCATTTCATATCATCCTCTTCCTCACTATCATACCTGGTGCTTGGTTGACCACCCGCTTCCAGGTCTTCACTCTTTCCAGTCCATTTGTTCTTTGATCAGCCGATTTGGAAAAAATAAATGGTTTTCGTTCCAAATTGGATGCGTAATTCCACAAGAATGTAAGAAGATAACAGTTTGTTACTTGTAAGGTGCATAGAGTAACTCATTTCTGATATAGTAGTTCGGTAGTAATTATGGGATTCGAAATAATTAATCACTTAAAAGAATTGAAGAAATTCTCCGAGCAGCTTTTTCAGACGTGAAGTAACTCGACAACGTTGCGTTGAGGTTGATCAAGGAATTGAAGCGGTTTCTGGATGTAAGCAGGTCGGTCGTTTGCAGGGTGGTGTAATGTTTTGGGAAATAACGATTCTAATTGGCCTATACTCGCACAGTAAACATGGAAGGACACGACATGGTGTTTTTTACGTTCACGAGATACCACGCCGCGGATGTTGTTAATGTACTGACCTAGTGACTCCCACACAATTTGCAGTGTTGCCAGCTTGTTTTTGACAAAACTAAAATATCTCTGTAGGAAATGGTCAGAGACAAAAGCGTAAGATACAAAATGTGTTCCAAATAGTGAGATCTACCACTGGTTTAAATTAACATAATTACTATCCTTCCATTCCGTATACGTATGTAACGGTTCATCTCTGAAACCGTTTGACCGATCACCTCGAAATCCAGCACGTATGTGTATTTTTTCATGGAAGTTTGTGTGCTATCCATTTAACTACGCAGTATATTACATTCACACGGTTTTCTCCACTCGGTTTGCTTTTACGTAAGACATTCACATATCCTCCACTCACCCTTCATACAATCAATAGAATTATCTATCTGTTTGATATATAAATACAACGTATTACATTCACACTGCTTTCTCTATCTGTTTTCCTTTTACATAACACATTCACACTCCTTCTCTTTTATGAAACACAATCACACTTCCATGTCTACTTCCTCTTCTACAAACAATTGATACAGTTTTTTACATGATTGAAATAGAAATACAATGTACTACATTCACACTGTTTTCTGTACCCACTTTTCTTTCATGAAACACAATCACACTTTCTTCTCTACTCCCTTTTCTACAAACAGTTGATACAGTTTTCTATATGATTGAAATATAAATGCAACATATTACATTCACACGGCTTTCTCTACTCGCTTTTCTTCCTGTAGTATTTGTGATTGTTTAACAGTGCGTTTGCATAGTGTCTTCCCCAAGTTTTTATTTCTTTATTTTGTTTATCTTTTGTTCTTTGTGGTACATACAGTAAGAGTTTAACTATTTGTTTAAGTGTATTAAATAATATTTATTTTTTTAAATAGGGATAAATCATTAAACCGCGGGCAACGACGGGTATTTCAGCTAGTTACAATATAAAAGTGCGCATTTTACCAAGATATATAAAATCATATCAGCGAATATCAGGTTGATTAATAACTGCATGACGCTTATTAAAGCAGTTGCTCAGAAAGGTTTTATAACAAACCCGTATTACTGTGCCACCTGTAATTGGCAGTTAGTCGTGTGAAACGTTAAATCCCGCTTCCTGCATCTCTCCTCCCACATGTGATGTCACTGCAGAGTTGACGAGTGTTTCACCACATGGCACGGAGGGTTATCAAGGTCACCCTGCCCTAACACTACTAAATTGATTCATAACACTACTTTCAGATACCGAGTCCTGCCACAAAACTCCTTCTTACTCATATTTTTCTCCTGTCATATCCAGTTATAATCCAAACGTGTACATTTTATCATATACGTTACTTTTAGACGAGAAACAAAGTCTAAAAAGGGTACAACTACTTTTCACATTATGCGAAAAGAAAATAAATCCCATACTACTAACTATGATGCATGCTGTTTCCGTTTCGAACTTTTACTTCTTTTTTCCACTACCGTACGCAGAGGAAGCACTGTATTCCACACAAAAATTTAATATCGATATTTCACGTTTTAGGTCATATAACTTCCACAAACAAAAATTATATATAATTATATCACACATAATTATATATCTGTGTGTGTGTGTGTGTGTGTGTGTGTGTGTGTGTGTGTGTGTGTGTGTGTACATATGTGTATGTGTTAATTGCTTTTCAAAGTATGTCTCAACAGATTTCCTTGAAACTGCCATATGTTGAAGATATTTTCCTAATCGATAAAATGGTTATCAACTTTGAAGATAAATTAAAAGTTGCACAATGTTTTCTCCAATAAAAGTAATTCAGAAAAGTTACAAATATTTAAAGTTTACGAACCCTGCACCCTGAAACTAATTGCTCGACAATCTTTGAAGAGGAAACTGCGAATTTCTTTATTATCTGTCTTCAGTTTTCACTTTTTGTTAGCTTATATAATTTATTGGGCGTCAAAGTCGCATATCGAATATCCTGCTTACTCATTTGCTGATGGTGAATGCTAATGAATCGCGCTAAATGCCAAAATGGGAGAAAAATTAGTCAGTCATACACCTCTTTCTTAATTTCACCTATTTACTATCACCTTGTTGGTTAAACCGCAACATTAACCATATGTTCACGTGAAAGCAGTACGCTTATGGCATACTGATTGCCTTATACGTAATTGCCTTTTGTTCCAATGTTTCTTGCTCTGTTGGGGGTGATCAGTCTTACAAGTACATGCTTCAATTACTTTGATTTTGAAAAGGCATTTATGCATTGAGTATGCATAAAACCGACGTATTCTAATGTGATATAATGTAATGCAAAATATCCAAATCAATACTGGCAGTTCACGATAGTGTAGATCTGATATTGAATGTTTGGATCTGTATATGTAAAAGTTATATTAAAAAATAGTAAAGTTTCATTTCGCAGATCACTGCTGGCTTCAATTCAGTGTACACATTTTTCACTTTTCAAGCCCTCACTTAATACTATAGTTTATAAACTTTTCTACCAGCAGAACTTTGTACAGACTTATCATATTTTGCACAAATGTACATTTTGATTTGTGCATTTTTCCGACATTGTTTTGTTTTCTAGCTTAAACCCTGGAGTGCACTGATCTAAGTTTATTAAAATATATGTACCAATAAGGCAGCTGAATATGTTCAAACACTATATAACTTTTGCAGGTAAATTTTATTATAAGCAAGAAAGAAAATATAACCTAGAAACACCATTTAGACTCCATAGTTTTATCTTAAGGTGCTCAACAATTGTCATAAATTTCATAAATATAGCATTATCAGTTTCTGAGAAAATTGGGCATTTGCATTGCTAAAATTAAATTAGGCACATTAAATAGCGATTTCACACAAACGTTATGGAAAAAACCTATCTCCAAAATTGTCCTGTACCATAGCCTTTTCCCCCTCACCGTCGTCTAACTACTGTCTGGTCAGATTTCAGACTTCTGCAGTTTTGTTTCAGACGCACCTTTAGTGCTGCACTAAATTCGCACACGTTATTATTTGCAGAACGTTTTGCTACATTAAAAATTCTATAAAACTTAATTCTTTGTTCTTTAATTTCTAGAACACTCCTAGTGGTGTAATTATTGTTATAAAAACAAATTAAGCTATAAATAAAACAATGATTCACATCAACTCTGCTTAATAAGATTTTTACAAACACTTGGAGGTTTATTTACATTTAAACAACATGAAACATGCATATTGGGAGAAAAAATGTTTCGTCAATATGTATTATAAATGTGTCAACTAAAGCAAGAATTTTTCTAAACAGAGACCCCGGGTTAAATTCCCGGCTGAGACCGAGGAAGTTTTCTTGAATTAGAATTCGTTCCTATCCTCCGAAGGGTCTGGAAGTATGAATGTGGAAGTGACTATGAGCGTGATGATGTTAACATGTTTTAAAATACAATTAACCTACAGGCAATGAGTTTCTCAAGTTACAGAACCTACTGTGTACGTGGAGAGAAAGTACAGAGGTATTTTTAGACGGGGCGAATGGCGAAAAATTGCGCAGTGGTTCATTGTCGAGTTCACTTTTGTATTTATAAGACCATGGGGGTGTCAGGTTAGTATCTGTCCGACTTCCTTGCAGTCAACATCCGGGGAATGCGTGTTTAAGCACAGTGCTCGCTGTAGCCTCTTGTTGATGAAACCGAGACGTTACCCCCACCATCAGTTTACGTGACGTACCTCGCGCACATCCCACCAAGGACACACGCCAAGAAGTCATATTGTAAAAGCATATATTTTAATTTTGGATTTATATTAAAATAACAATACGTGCTTGAAAATTAAGTGTAGACACAAAAGCTAGGGACCATGTAATGAGACCAATCCGTGCATTACGTAAACATACGGTACTTACAAGTATCTATAAACATCATTTGCCTATCTTTTTGTATGCCTACGGAGATATGTTCTGCTTCGGTCATTAGAAACTGGAAGTAAATTGAAGAACGAGTGTTGATGAACAATGTGTACTAATAAATCTTAATGGGTAGAATCAAATGAGTGTACATCAGACTTTGTTTAGTACGAAAAACATGCCAAGCGAAATTTTGAATGCACCGAAATTGCTACAAGCTTCGTAACTGCAACTTATTTTTCGTTCTGAATGCAAGTTTGCCATGTTAATTAAACGCTAAACAGTTACGCTTATTTTTCATCCTAAATGGCCACTATTTGAGAACGTTAACCTTTTTCTAAGCTAGCAGATCTACCCATGGATTTAGTTGCTGTGTAAGATGAAAAAGATAAGCGGTCGAACTTGTTAACTACAAACGTTGTCATTTTTCGTTGTGAATGGTAGCTTGCCTCATTAATTCAATGTTGAACGGTTACGCTTAATTTTCATCGTGAATGGCCATTATTTCAGAAAATTTTAAATTTTTTCTATGCTGCCAAATCTACCAATAGCATTCAGTTGTGGTATAAGAAGAAAAAGATTAGGGATGATGTTTTCTCGGCCTTCAGGTATACCAACACCCGTACATTGCAGTTTAACTTAAGCAGGGAGTTCTAAAGCGGCTCCTGCAGTAAAAGTTTTGGTTTGATTTAACTAAACTTCCAGTCAAACTACGTTTATAATACCAGGCTTAACTCATTCATAAACAGAAGGAACAACACAGGACCAAGAATGGAGCTTTCAGGAACGCCAATATCATCAGCAATACTAAAATTATAATATTTCTAATTGTGTGTTTACTTGGAGTATATTGAGATCTATTTTTACTCTTCCTGCTATGTAATTAGAGTAAGTAGAGGAAGCACAGAATGGGATGGCTCAGGTGGTAACGTCTGTGGCCCGCATTCGGGAGGCCGTGGGTTAGATTCCCGCGACCGATCTTCCTGACCTTGGGTTTTTTTCGGGGTTTTCCCAGGTCAGTAAGGCGAATGATGGGAAGGATATTTGCTTTACATCCCCCATTTCATTTCCTTTCATTTCAATCCTTCTATTCGGTCTTTCCAGGCAGTAGGAGTCAGTGGGGTCGTCGGTGGGCTGCGCTGCGATGGTGCTTGCGCCCTAGAAATATGATGCTCGGCTGAGGGGAGGTGCTGTGGTCCGCCGGAAGCCCTTCAAGGGAGACTGACTGATCAGCTGCACCTGGCTGGTGGTGGGCTCCCTGTGGTGACCTGGAACTCCGTCAGGGAGTTGGCTGCAGTTCCACCAGTGATGCGTTATGGCCACTGTAGGGTACTTTAATATACCTACCCTTCCAGGGTCTGACACAGAATAAGCCATCGGCTGATGTACCGGAATCCCACCGTAACAGACAGACAGACTGACAGACTGACTGATAGACAGACAGGCAGACAGGCAGACAGACACACAGACAGACAGGCAGACAGGCAGACAGACAGACAGACAGACAGACAGACAGGTAGGCAGGCAAACAGACAGACAGGTAGGCAGGCAAACAGACAGACAGACAGACAGACAGACAGACAGGCAGGCAGGCAGGCAGACAGACAGACAGAGAGGCAGACAGACAGACAGACAGACAGGCAGACAGACAGACAGGCAGACAGACAGACAGACAGATGGGTAGGCAGGCAGGCAAACAGACAGACAGACAGACAGACAGGCAGGCAGGCAGACAGGCAGGCAGGCAGACAGGCAGACAGACCGACAGACAGACAGGTAGGCAGGCAGGCAGGCAGGCAGGCAAACAGACAGATAGACAGACAGGCAGACAGACAGGCAGACAGACAGACAGGTAGGCAGGCAGGCAAACAGACAGACAGACAGGCAGACAGACAGACAGACAGGCAGGCAGGCAGGCAGGCAGGCAGGCAGACAGACAAACAGGCAGGCAGGCAGACAGACAGACAGACAGACAGACAGACAGACAGACAGACAGGCAGGAGACAGACAGACAGACAAGTAGAGGAAGTATTGCATTCCTACCAATAATTCGATACCGAGATTTCGCCGGAAATTAATGTTTTGAGGCTCCCTGTATCCTCCGCCCAAAAAAGCATCTTTAGAAAACGATTTCTGCGCGCGCGTACGTCTGCCTGTAAATAGCATAATTAAAAAACGAAAAGTCTTTTAGGTACCAAACTCGAAATTTAAATTCAGTATCTTCCAAAGATGAGACACAAAGTTTAAAACGAAAATAAGGCCTCCATTCCAAACTATCCCTTACACGTGTAGTGCTTCGAAAATTGTCATTTTCTCAAAAATAGCTTCAGCGATTTTGAATAAACTACCATATGTTTAAGAGAGTTTCATGACAAATAAAAATATATGCATATGTTGACTTTTTGACAATAACCTCTGAACTGCTTAACTGATAATCTCTTAATCAACAAAAAAAGTAGATCTCATTGTTAGGTTTGGTTAGAGCTACACTTGAGATGTCGCCATTACAACTCTTTCTACTCTACTTACCTTGCATTAGAACATATAAAAGTTAAGGAGTTAAACTATAAAATTCTGTAACAGTGGACAAAACACCCGTACTAAGAAGTGCAATATCAAAGGCTAGAGCATTTCTAGTCTTAAAAACTCGATAAAAGAGGAGGCAGAAAAACAACGACGTTGAATAAAATAGTAAATAGTTCTAAACTAAGCATTGCGTTAATTCTGCCTAGGCTAGGTTATGATTACCTTGAAAACATGTCATTACATTGTTACTTAGGGCTGTGTGAGTGTCTTGATATGGAAGTTACATCGTGAATACCTTGTGGAAAGTGGTTAGCTTTGATTAGCTTTGGTTAGGTTAAACTAGGTTAAGCTAACTTGGTCCTGTTTGGTTAAGTTAAGTATGCACGCCTTATAAAAATACTCCTAACCATGCGCTAGATGTCACCCTCAGAAAAATGGGCGTCGGCAGCCTTTTTTTCAGGGGAGGGCCGCATTTTGGAAGTTTGCAATCAAACAATATTAATTCAGTATTCTGTTGCCAAAAACTGTAAAGGATATGATTTATAGTATTTGTTGAGGATAAGCGTATTATCTTGTGATAAATGAAGACTGTTTTCTCCATCAAAATTAAAACAATAGTCTAATAGTAATTGACGGGATATTAAATTCATTAATTTCCAATGGGGTGCCGCGGCTCCTTCCCTTGACTCCTCTTCGTGACGCTGATGTTCAGAAAACTTACAAAAAGGATGAATTGGGGCTGTGAAAGTCATAAGAAGAAAATGACTCTAAAAGGAATCAAATCATATTAAAGTATATAAAAATATAGTAAAAAGAAACGAAATGTCTTCAAAATCAAAATAAATGAACGTGAAAACAGGCTCAGGTCCTATAAAAGGAGAGAAATTGCTGACAAAATCACATAACGACCAGCTCTTAAAAGATTAGACTATCGCTTAAAGCCTTCTGTGTTCCCATATCCCCCTTGCACCAACAAGAAAATATGTAATATTACCAATCTAGGAATGCTTATCTTGATTAACGTGAAGTAAATGGAAGAATACATTTTTAAGAAGAGTTTTTTGAGGAATGGGTAGAAAAACTCATGTGAATTTAACATCAGATTTTTTAGACAAAGGATACGTGTCCATAGATGTGTATGTGTACTCAAAAACGAAGAGACAGATAATCGAAAATGTATGGACTACACAAAAAATATAGATTTCTTTTAAACAAACAATTTATTCCAAAGAAGTTTTTTGTGCCATTTCCGAGATTTCCGTCGCCTATCAATTGTTCGAATTGTTCAATACTGTCATTCTCTTGAAGTTCATTCGTTATTAATTTCTTTCTCTTGATTGCAATGGATTTTTAAGGCCAGCATATACGAGCATCTAGTTCTTAAACGTTTGACTAGCTTCATTACCTTTATATCGTTAACAAAATGTGTAATATAGGTTCTGCAAATGTTAATCTCAATTAAAATGAAGCAGTTGGGGAAATAAACGTTCGTAACAGTGATTTGTATACACACTAATAAACGATAAAGAGTAGAGAAATGCATGTGGATTTTAGGTTTTTCAAGTATTAAGTAAATGAATTTAAAACTACACCACGTATACCGTAACCTGCGGACCTCGAATGTTACTGGCATAGTTAAACTTGTGACATCTTTCTGATAATCAGCTACATATACATATTTTTGCTGCCTGAGAAGAGAGCTAGGCGGTTGAACCAGGAGGGCCGAAAGTCGATACCTGGCGAGTCGGAGAGGGATCGATACATGCAGCAGCAATGGCTGGTTCTGCGCTGGCCCCGCCCACCACTCTTCTAGCTCACACATCCGCAACACTGTATTTCATTTCAATATTGATTACTTGTTGTTCAACTTGGTGTTCATATCATCGATTTGTTCCCGCTAAGTGATTAGGAGATATTTCTGAAGTCCACTGATGCTGTGTGACAGATATATACGGTAATATTAGCCAGTAACAAAATGCTATGTGACTTCACTCTTTTTCCTCTCTTCTGAACTAGAGGAAATCTTACACTGGACCAAATATTGGTCACACCTACACATCCTGAACCTCCTAAATACTAAACTAAGTATAAAAATCCGATGCAGTGCCCTCACACAACTATCTAGCTATATCTGTTACCATTTCACAGATATCCTTCACAATTATTATTACATTCATATAGAATATTCATTGTATCTTAATCATAGTAAAAGTATTTTCCTAGAAATTAATTCAAACTAAGAAATAGGGATTTGTTTCCCACCTATCCTTCCAAATTGACTGCAAGCAAACTAGCCAACGGTTTATACCTACCACCAACCCCCTTTCTTTTATTTTTTACATGGGCTCATAAAAAGACGAGAAACATAGATGGCGACCATTATACACATCAGTTGAGAAAAATTTGGAAGTTAAACAGAAAATATTTAATTACATCGAAAGTTATATGACACAGACTGCATTTTTAATGAGTTCTAAATTTTCACTCTAGTGAAGTTTTGTATATATTTTTTGGATTCCTAGCTGAATAAAATTCAAGAAGCAATAAGGAGCACTTTACTAACTACTCACAAGCTGAAGATATGCATTTTGTCATGTCAATATCTCAAACGTGTGATAGTTCAATCAAGATCAATCGTCACTCTGAAAATAAAAGGTATTTTATATCGCAAGTTTTTATTTTCTTTGCTTTCTTTTGAAAGTGGGAGGAATTTCGCGAACTTGTTCACCTTCCTTTCTGGAGAGATTCTTGATTTGAACACTAAGTTTACTATTTATACAACCTTTCATTTTTAAATTAAACTGTTGATAGGATAGGTACACATACTCACACGAACGTTTCTTCTAAAATATTTTTTGGGTTTTAGAGGCCTTCAAAACGCGTGTCTCCTGTGAAACCTTTATGTCGAATGTTTGACGGAATATTTCCTCTGCCTGCCAAAGATAACGCAGTAAAGAAAGTGATACATTAAAACTAAAGCTGCATAAAAATAGTTTCGATGAAAATTAAGAAAGAATAACTTCTGTGTTAGATTCTACAATCCATTGTTGCACGCACAAAGAGAATACGGGAGACACTACAGTCAAAATGTAAAAGGCTTGCAATATGCTGCCTTTGAAATTCCATACTCTTTTCATGACATGGTGAAAAACAGAAATGTGATGGCACTTCTAAAAAATAACAAAGGTATTGAAAAATACAAGCTAATAATAAGGGATATCGCGGAAATGGCTGATGCCACAAAAAGTGTTCATAGTGAAGTGTGGTTGTACAGAATTATGCAAAACTTGTTCCAAATAAATATGTCACAGACTGTTTCCAAAAAACTCAAGATGTACCATTGTTCGTCAGGTAAGTGTCTCAAATATATGGCATTTTAATCAAAATCGTTACATCCATTTTTGAGAAGTTCACAATTTTCGAAACATTTTTCATGTAAAGTTTGGGGAATTTTCTTGAAAATTATCTTGTTGGATTATTATCCGACTTTTCAATTTTGAGTTATACCTACTGTTCACATACACGCACACCCACATACAACACAAACACACGCGAACCTTTTTATCACAATTTGATGTGTTGCACTCTTATGATTTTCTTTACTCTTACACAAACTGTCCTTACAAACACTTACTCCCCTATCTACTTCATGATGATCGAGATAAACATTCGTAGACATTATCTTAATGCTAATTTTCTTGTACGTGCAAAGGGAATACAGTAGTCTTAAAGTGAGGGTCGCCATGTAATGACTGCAATTCCGTTCTCTTTGCATGACCAAGAAATAAAAGAAAAATGAATAAATACCTCCCATTTGAGAACGTCTTTAAGTATTTCAAAATTCTGACAAATAACAGGGAATATCTCCTAAGTGATTCACTTCGCAAAAAAATAATGGCAATAGGACATACAGTAGAGGAATCTATACAGAAATTACAGACAGCAGTCAATAAGGTTAACGAGTGGATTAAATTAAAATTATTTTGTTGTTTAACGACGCTGTCAATTGCCAGGATCACATCAGCGTCGCCGGTGTGCCGGAATTTTGTCCCGCAGGAGTTCTTTTACATGCCAGTAAATCTACTGACACGGAGCTGTCGTTTTTAAGCACACTTAACGAGTGGACGAAGAAGTGGCGTATAAAATTAAATGAATCTAAATCCGTACATATCAACTTTACAAACAAGAAAACTCAGATACTACCAATAGAAATAAATAATCAAACTATTCTTCAAGCACAAACAGTGAAGTACCTAGGAATGACACCAGACTCAAAATTAAATTGGAGAAAGCATATAGAAACTAAAAGAAAAGAGTCAAATCTCAAATATAGGAAACTTTATTGGCTCATTGGGTGCAATTCCGAACTTGATATATACAATAAGTTATTAATATACAAGCAGGTGTTAAAGCCAGTCTGAACCTATGGAATACAGCTTTGGGGCTGCGCTAAATTGACCAACATAAAACACATACAGACTTTTCAAAATAAAGTTTTAAGAACAAAATTTAATGCACCATGGTATGTTCGCAATGATTGCATACACAGAGATCTCAAGATCGACACTGTCATGGAAGAAATAAAAAAGACTGCAACGAAACATCATTATCATTTAAAAGTGCAGCACCGTGAAAATAAAAATAGATGAAAGTGCTTAGTAAGTGTGAAGTTCGGAGATTGAAAAGAATAAAGCCAGATGACTTAATGTGTGACCGCAAGAATAAAGAATAAAGTCAGATGACTTAATGTGTGACCACAAGAATAAAGAATAAAGCCAGATGACTTAATGTGTGACCGCAAGAATAAAGAATAAAGCCAGATGACTTAATGTGTGACCGCAAGAATAAAGAATAAAGCCAGATGACTTAATGTGTGACCGCAAGAATAAAGAATAAAGCCAGATGACTTAATGTATGACCGCAAGAATAAAGAATAAAGCCAGATGACTTAATGTGTGACCGCAAGAATAAAGAATAAAGCCAGATAACTTAATGTGTGACCGCAAGAATAAAGAATAAAGCCAGATGACTTAATGTGTGACCGCAAGAATAAAGAATAAAGCCAGATGACTTAATGTGTGACCACAAGAATAAAGAATAAAGCCAGATAACTTAATGTGTGACCGCAAGAATAAAGAATAAAGCCAGATGACTTAATGTGTGACCACAAGAATAAAGAATAAAGCCAGATAACTTAATGTGTGACCGCAAGAATAAAGAATAAAGCCAGATGACTTAATGTGTGACCACAAGAATAAAGAATAAAGCCAGATGACTTAATGTGTGACCGCAAGAATAAAGAATAAAGCCAGATGACTTAATGTGTGACCGCAAGAATAAAGAATAAAGCCAGATGACTTAATGTGTGACCACAAGAATAAAGAATAAAGCCAGATAACTTAATGTGTGACCGCAAGAATAAAGAATAAAGCCAGATGACTTAATGTGTGACCGCAAGAATAAAGAATAAAGCCAGATGACTTAATGTGTGACCGCAAGAATAAAGAATAAAGCCAGATAACTTAATGTGTGACCGCAAGAATAAAGAATAAAGCCAGATGACTTAATGTGTGACCGCAAGAATAAAGAATAAAGCCAGATAACTTAATGTGTGACCGCAAGAATAAAGAATAAAGCCAGATGACTTAATGTGTGACCGCAAGAATTAGTGTAAACTTTGGGGGCCTTCAGTGGAAGACTCGCCTAAACATGTGAACTTTTTATGAAGAAAATATTACTAGATAAGCTCATGCTTAGTTGCAAATTTAAAAAATTAAAAAAAAAAAAAAAAAAAAAAAAAAAAAAAAAAAAAACTTCGCGAAAAAGAGTATTTGATATAAATTGTGTGTTTTAACGAGATCTACATTTTTTACTTGGTAAGATTTGGTCTATTCCTTACGATTTACTAGCTATGGAAAAGTCATCAGAAGTAAAAAGGATTACATAGGCTACAGCCAGAAAATTCAAAATATACATTTCATTTGCCATAAAAGCATCTAAAACATATGGCATTTTAATCAAATCGTTAAGAGCCATTTTTGAGAAAACCGACATTTTCGAAAAATTTTCCATGCAAAGGGTAGTTTAGAATGGAGGAGTTTTCTTCAAAATCTTCATGTCGCATTCTTGAAAGATATTAATCTCAAATACCAACCTTGGTTTTAATCGACTTTTCGTTTTTTAGCTATGCTGTTCACAGACAGGCAGGCAGACGGGCGGGCAGACAGGCAGGCAGGCAGGCAGGCAGACGGTCGGGCAGGCAGGCGGGCGGGCGGGAGGGCGGGCGGGCCTGTGGACAGGCGGGCGGGTGGGCGGGCAGGCAGGCAAGCAGATGGACAGACACCACCCACACACACCCACACACATACACACGGATCTTTTTCTTAAAATGCTGGGTATTTTTATTCAGTGGGCCTCAAAACATATTTCCAATGAAATCTCGATATAGAATTTTAGGTTCCAATATAATACTTGCTTTAATTGACGTAGTAGAGAAAGTAAAAATTGCAATGCAATACTTCGCCCAACTATAAGTTGGATGGCAGAGAAAACAAAACTATTTTTATGGTACTGTAAACTGAATATAATCATAATGGGTGTTCTTCCCAAAGGCCCTTAGTGCGTGGCCACTAAGACCCGCCTAAGGTAATGAAGATTGCACAGTACAGAAATCAAATGGTATCACATACATTCAGGTACATTCAACTGTGCATTCGGCACGGAAGTTTCCATCGTTGGGTGAGAATCGACTCCGGATCGCTTTGTATGTTAACCAGGAGTGCTGAACATCACTGCAGTGGTGGAAACTTCCCGGCGTGATATGAATTCCATTAAAGTTGAAAAATAACTCTATGTTTTTGCGAAAGTCTGCTCTAATATTTCCTTAAATTATTAAAATGAAGGGCGGCGCCGTGGCCGAGCTGTTAAAGCGCTTGCCTACCACCTAGGCGGCCCGGGTTCGATCCCAGGGACCCAAATTTGGTATTCCTAGTGGACAGGGCGGCGCCAGGGCGGGTTTTCTCCGGTGCTCCGGTTTCCCCCGCCACTCATTCCACCAATTGCTCCATTATCATCTTTCCTATCATCGATTTCACCTGCATTTCATATCATCCTCTTCCTCACTATCATACCTGGTGCTTGGCTGACCACCCGCTTCCAGGTCTTCACTCTGTCCGGTTTATAGGTTCCTGTGTTCCCCGACAGGCGTCTGACCATAGGCACTGGCTTGTAAGTCCTAGGGGGTGTAAGTCTTACATACAGAGAGGGTGATCAGATAAAGAATAAGAAGAAGATTATTATTATTATTATTATTATTATTATTATTATTATTATTATTATTATTATTATTATTATTATTATTATTATTATTATTATTATTATTTGTTATTATTGTTATTGTTGTTGTTAATAATATTGTGCTGTTTTTAACTGATAAGTTAAGTATATCCCTGCTTCTAATTCAGCAAAAATAATACCTACAGGTTGATCAACCTCAAAATGAAATCGAGCAAATATTTTCAACCAGGAGTCATAGTGTACTATCTTTTCTTTTTCTGCTGTTTTTGGATTTTTTTAAGGGATAGGCAATTTTGAGTTCGTATAGACAAAAAAGGACGTTTTCTCTAGAAGACCCAAATTCAATATTGCTGTAATATCCTCCTAATATGCCGTGAGCTAGGTTATGGGCGTTTTTATACTTTCAGATATTCCCACAAAGTGGAGCACAATAAGCAGTCTATGAAGTGGTACACAACATTATTCCTACTGGGGCGAAGAAATATGAGCACAACATGATATCAACATTATGGACACTCACTGTGGCAGCATAGATACACTGCACCATCGCCTGCTGATCTGAAGGCCTAAAATATCGACATGGATGTTTTCGAAGGTTCACATACTGACAATACCAATCATGTTGACAGAATGGTGCTCTTGCTGCTACTGGGAGAACACCTCTATTGGGATGGTTGAGAACGGCTAGCCTACAGAGCAAGAAGTACGAGGCGTGTTCTTAAAGTAAGTACCGTTTAAATATTTTCTCACTGCAGTGCTGCAGTGAAGATTTTGAGCATGCATGATCTCTTCCTTCATTCATTAGGGAGCCAGACGCAGCTGTGAGAGACCATCGCTTTGTTTTTTCGTATTGTTTGAGCGTTTCGAAATGTTCAAAACAATGAAACGACCCGCCGACTGTGAAGTCAGATCAGTGATTACGTTTTTTAATATGAGAAATGTTGTGTTAGTAAATATTCTTCCCCAATTATGTGTGCTTTATGGGAAACAATGAGTAACAATGCCCGGCCACATACAGCCTAAACTCCAGATCTGATTGCATCAT
This sequence comes from Tenodera sinensis, assembly GCA_030765045.1. Taxonomy (NCBI): domain Eukaryota; kingdom Metazoa; phylum Arthropoda; class Insecta; order Mantodea; family Mantidae; genus Tenodera; species Tenodera sinensis. The sequence continues at coordinate 296,659,797 of CM060964.1, read as the reverse complement.
TGGGTTGGGGAAAATTTGGCATCCTACGTACAGTCCGATTTGGTAACAAGGAATTTTCATCTGTTTCTTCATCTGAAGCAATTTCTTGGTGGAAAAGTTTCCAAAACGAAAATGCTAAGAAAAAAGCGCAGACTTGACTTTTATCTCAGACGGCATCATTATTTAACAAACGCTTACGAAACCTGGTTTCCCGTTACATAAGCAGCTAAGGGCGGTACCTAAATATAGAGGTAGTGAAACGTTTAAGGCAATGAATGATAATAAAGTATTTGTAAAGTAATCTTCTGTTACTTTTTAAAAAATTATCGGTACTTACTTTAAAAATACGCCTCGTAATCCTCCATGTCTTGAGATGGATGTTGATACAATCCTGCAATCTGACAACAAACTTCCTCACACACGTACACTGAATGTGACCTAGGATTTCATTTGAAGTCTTCTCAAAATCTAAATATTTGCTTTGCATTTGTATCATATTGTTCTTTCACGATAAAGCATATGATTAAAAAGAAATATATAAAGATTAAGAGAGCTAGGACATTTGCAAGAATTCCTTCCAGTTTGATTTCCTCAGTTTGCGATTGAAGAGAGCTCTGCCGACTGTTTTAAGCCATGACCATCTTGCATAATTAATACTGGTTTAGAGATATGGATCTAATATGCCGTTCCAGCAAACGGGAGTGAAAAAGCTGAATGTTAACCAAGTGCTGTTTTCGTTTAAAGGGATTCGGTAACATGTGAATATTGCAAAGCACGTATTTTAACTTTATCGTTCTCATTCAGATTTCTGCTCGCGGTTATTGTGAACCAGTCTATAGAAGGATGGAAAGCCTTAAATTTTGCAAAAATTAATAGGTGAAATCTATATGTACTTATTTCCTTAAGTGATACTCCGAAGACACAAGACCTAGTTCCGTTTGCTCTGTTTACTTTCTCTACTACGCATAGCAAGTAGCGACCCAGTGTGTGTATGTGTGTGTGTGTGTGTCTGTCTGTCTGTCTGTCTGTCTGTCTGTCTGTCTGTATGTCTGTCTGTCTGTCTGTCTGTCTGCGAACAGCATAGCTTATAAACGAAACGTCGGTTAAAAATCAAAAGTGGTATTATTTAAGTTTAATATCTTTCAAGGATGCGACACAAATATTTTGAAGAAAATTGCTCCACCCTAAACTACCCTTTACATTTAAAACATTTTGGACACTTTGACTTTCTCAAAAATGGCTTTAACGATTTTGATAAAAATGCCATATGTTTGAGATATTTCTGTGGCAAATGAAACGTACTTTTTAATTTTCTGGCTGTAGCATATGTAGTCCTGTTTACTCTTGATTACTTTTGCATAACTGGTAAACCACAGAAAAACCAGATCTTACTATACAAAAAATGTAGACCTCGTTAAAACGCATAACTTATCTCCAAATGCATTTGTTTTGTGGAGTGAACCTTTTTTGGAGATATTCTTTGTTATTTGTGTGAGTTTTGCAATACTTGTACTTTTCTCAAATGGAAGATCGTTATTCACCTTTTTATCTCTTGGCCCTGTGAAGAGAACGGAATTCCAAAGCCTACATATAGCGACCATCTCCTAAAGATTTGACAATAGCTCAAAGCCTACTGTATTCCCCTTGCACCTATAAAAGATTATCAGTAAAATAATTTCTACAAATGTTTATCTCAAATGAGATGAAAAAGATAGAGAAATAAGAGCTTGTAGGAATAGTGAATACAAGAGTAGAGAAAGTCATGTGAGTGTAAATCACCAGATGTTTTCCTGTATTTCCATCTTAGCATAGAAGCACAACATTCTCTTGATGTGAAAACATATCTTGAACACTAAACTCCATAAGACGAGGAAGAAGAAAATTGTATGAATTTGCGAGCAACTTGTAAGCAGCTCGCAAAGTTCTGACATGACAGCAGACGTTTGGGAAACAATATTAATTTTGTGCCTCTTGTTTCTATTTTCCATGCAGTCTCGTACAAGAATGCAAGGAGCTGGATTCAATGCTACGCCATGCAGTTATTGGCAGACTCGTTGATGTATGCAAAATAGTTTCTGCTGCTTCACCAACTTCCTTATCCGACGAAAATTTCATCTCAACCAATAAGAAACAGCCGGAAGGAAGCAATTCAGATGAAAACGTCAACGGTCTGAAGTGGAATTCGCCAAGTTTGGCTACTGCGAGTGTATTGTCATCTACAAATGGAACTTTCTTCTTGAGGGATGTTTACTGCTGAATTTGTTCCGTCAGTTTTCGTAAATATGAGTATTACCATTTCAGTTTCAGAACAGCGAGTTGGTGAATGTGCCTTTTTATCTCCTTCGAGTACAATACCAAGTGCCCGCCTTTGAGAGAGTCTTAATGAAGTACTAGTGCCTAAATAACACACCTCAAATTCCAGGATATTTGTGACAATATATCCAATATTTAAGGATATGATTGTGTTCGTCCGTAACAAAATAAAAGCATGATATGTTGCATTCACATAATGTTCTCTACTCACTCTTCTACAAATTATTCTTACAAAATCATGTTTTCTACTTCTGTTAATTGATGTAACATTCCATTGCCTATACATTTCGCTTTAGGTATAAGAAGGAAGCACTAGACTAAGGGATACCAGATTTTTAAAAAGTGGGTCGCTTTGTGATGGCTTTGATATTCCTACCCTTTGCATGACTACGAGAAAAAACGAATAGCGTCTTACCACGTTAAGAAAACGTATAAGTATTTGAAGACTCAAATAAATAACAAAGAAATGTTTAACATCAAAAACGTAATTTGTCATAAAAGTGCCCTTTAACAAGATCTACATTTTCATGTGGTAATGTTCTCCTATTCTCTCATGATTTACCAGTTATACAAAAATAATTCAAAATAGTAGGACTTCACAACATATTCACAGAAAGTTCAAGATACACGTTCAATTTTTCATGCAAATATATTACTTAAAATTGGTGCTTTAATCAAAATCGTTGGGCCCATTTTTGATAAAACCGAAAATAACAAACACGTTTCCATATAGAGAGTAGTTTGGTTAAAGAGATTTTCTTGCAAATTTTCGTGTTGCATCCTTAGAAGACGCTGAAGTTAAATACCATGTTTGGTATTTAATTGAATTTTCGTTTTTCAGGTATGCAGTTCCGTCTCTCTCTCTCTCTCTCTCTCTCTCTCTCTCTCTCTCTCTCTCTCTCTCTGTCTACACACACATTCACGATTCTTTTTCTAAAAATCTTTTTTATTCTAATTATTCTAACAACTAACCCCGCAAAGCCTACAGCCCGGCCGCTGCGTCCTTCACCTCTGGCATCACAGGCGTCATGATTGAAGTGCAGTACCTACTGGAGCGTGGGACATGGTCAGGGTTCCGGTCCCTCCCTGGTTTTACAACAAGGGGCCACTACTTCTCAATGAAGTAGCTCTTCAATTGGCTCCTCAGGGACGTACGAGGCTGAGTGCGTGCTAGCTTTCCCAGCGGGAGAAAACCCCCACGTCGGTACCGGGAATCGAACCCGGGCCTCCCACTTGGTAGTCAGCAGCACTACCACCGTGTTAAGGAAATGACCCAAGTAAGTAGTATAGAAAGTAAAAATGTGACAAGTATTGTTTCTAAAACACATATCTTCTGAGACCAATATAATAGGCCACGGTTGCTGAGTGGACCAAAACATACTGTACCATGCAAACAATAAGTTTCTATAACCCACAAAATTCAGTGTACAGTAAGTAGGTAAGACACCAGGGTAGTAATCCAGAGTTAAAATTAACTATACAAACGTACACTAACATAACAAACTACGCAACTGTCTGCAAATTAATGCTGAAGCTAATGTTTACTTTGATACAGAAACACATTAAAACTCTCCGTTGATCCTGTTAACAAATTGACGGAGCACTAATGCAATGACTGTGCCCGTATCCGCAGCCAAACGTTTGTTTTCATTATACCTTGTGACCTTTCAGTATTTGATGCCAGGAGTGCCAACTGCGGTACGATTATCTGTTAGTCTGCTGACATGTTGGGCTCCTCCTATGAACAAGAGTCAGGTCTCACAATGTACATGTTTTAGAACCAATGCTTATTAGACGTCTTTACCTAGTTATGAAAGATAGTATAGTCAGAGGGAGAGAAATCCAGTCACTCGAGCTTAGCTCAGCATCTAAACGTCCCCGTTGTGTCTTGTGTGATCCCTGGGAGGAAACGACGAAGAGGAGGCTGCGCTAGCAAGGACGGGGTCCTTAACAATTTCAGAGTCACACCAATCCTGAGTGACACCGGCGCGAACCTACCTGCGCCATCATCAAACCGAAGGCCCCGGAAATGAGGCTCCCCTCCCGCCCGCCCCAGGAAGAGGCACCAGTTGGCCATTCAAGAGGCAGGAAGAACTCCTTTACACAGTGCAAACTCGACTGTCCTACTGCCACACACCAAACGCCGTCGCGTCGTCTTGTCAAACACATGAAGAATGAAAGTAAATGATAGGAACCGGAAGTTCTTGGTAGATGAGGAACCACTCCAGCATTCGCCTACATACCTGAAAAAAAAAAAAAAAAAAAACACTCAAAACCCCAAGATCAGGGTAGCTGGCCCAGTGGGATTCGACCTCAGCGACTCCCGAATGCGAGCATTATTGTTTAATGCATACTGTCACCTCCTAAAATATTGAATACAGCTTTTATAGCCTCTATATAAATGTTTAATATTTGCATAAAGAATCATACATAATTTGAAAGTGATTGTAACAATTTAAACCTAACTGGAAAGGATTGTTAGATTGCCATAAAGCATACTTATAACCGATAAACATAAAAGTTGTATGTACCAAAAGTTAAGAGTGAAGTATAACTTTTGTCTGTAAAAATGTGTACTCATTTCCGGTTTATGAATGTTTCAATCCATAACCTTATTAGCAGAACACACAACTGCACTTGCCTTATACATAGATCTTTCTTTTTTTCCTTACTCTTTCCCTTTCTTTTTGACTTTCCCTCTTTAGCAACCTATCAGATAAAATTATGGTTCAAAACTGATAAAAATAATAATAAAACATTGTAAATATAAGAAATAAGCAAGTGTTTATTTTAATGCCTAAAAAGGTTAACCGAGAAGGAAAAATAATGTGAACTCCTTTAATGTGTAGGGCAATGTAATGTTGCATACGTAATATCTAAGTAGACTGAACGTTTTTCAAAGCTCTAAGGGGATATTAGACCGCCTCCGTAGCGCAGTTGGAAGCGCGCTCGCCTCTGGCGCGGAAGACCCGGGTTCGATCCCCAGTACCAGCATGGGGATTTTATCCCCTCTGGGAGGTCTGGCACGGGGTGCACTCAGCCTCGTTAGGTCCCGGGGGGACCAATTGAGGAGCTACTTGTTGGAGAAGTAGCGGCCCCAGGTCTAGAAGACCGCATAACTGGCCGAGAGGGCTCGGGGCGCTGACCACGTCCCAACCTCCAGTACTGCACCTCACCAATGACGCCTGTAGTGGGCAGAGGTGGGGGACGCAGCGGCTGGGCGGTAGGCCTTGGCCCTTCATGGGCTGTAGCGCAGGGGTCTAAAAGGGGATATTAAATACGAAAATTACGAAAAGCTGACTTCTTAGTGTTGTGTGCAGCCTTCAGGCTTCAAGTTTACTCCTTAGTTTGATATAATTATTTTGTAATTTTAAGCACGATAGTTATAGTTTAAATGTGCCACATCTGCCATATTTACTGAGAGTTCTTCACAGCCTCAGAGAAAAATATCATAGCTTCCGGACTATTTGTTGTAGAGGGGTAAATTGTTGCTCATCTCTTAAGAAATCCGTACTCTACAAATATATAACACTGCTTATTATAGCAGATTTCGACTTATGTGGTTTCGTTTTTTTGCAAACTCATTTTCGCTTTTTCTTCCATTTTTTACTCTAATGGCCTTTTCTATTGATTGCATTTCCTAATATAAATCCCCTGTCTTTTTTAAACTACTGAAGATAGTAAAATGAACTTTTAAACGGCAAAAGCAAACCTTAATACTGTTTGGACTTTGCTTTGGTATTAAAAAGATGGTTAGCTATTTAAAAATTGATGTATTAATTTATTAAGTTTAAATGTTAATATAAATGCTGTTAATATAATGCTGTTTGGAGTTTGCTTTGGTATTAAAAAGATGGTTAGCTATTTAAAAATTTCATGTATTAATTTATTAAGTTGAAATGTTAATATAAAGAATTAGGCAAATATTTTGCTCGCCTGTTTGTTGACGATTTAATTTTTTTCCCCCAAAGCATTGGTTTACTAGTAATTACTGATAAGTTGTAATAAAAATGTTTTAAAACTAACATAAAATGTTTTAAATTTATTCAATTATGGTCGGTTGAACAATTTAGTCTTATCGCAACCAAACTTAGCGGGATAACATTACAAGGGTAATTCGTAAAGTAAGGTCCGAATCGCCGTAGCTCATCAAATTTCATGCGAACATCGAAATGCGCATGCGCACCGACTCCTGGTATGTCTTGTGCGTAAAACGACGCCATTTGCATTGGTAGTGTTGCAGTGTGCTGTACAGTGTTTAAAACAATCGCTAGGTCCGCCGATTGTGAAATACGGTCTATGATTCGGTTTTGCCATCAAGGAACGTTTCAGCAGCGAACAATGTGATGAGTGACAAAGTGCGTAAATGGCCGGACGGGACAATGTCCATAATGAACCGCGATCAGGTCGGCCATCAATGATCACAGAAGATTTGGTGAATACCATAGATGAAAATATCCGCAAAGATCGGCGACTGACAATTTCCACTGGTTATCCTCACAGACGGGAGACTACTATGACGCCAGCATACAGAAGCTTGTAGAACGTTATGACAAATGGTTAAACAAATATGGTAACTATGCAGAAAAATATAAGGAATTGAATAAAACAACCGTGTTGCAACTATCTATGATGTTTGATATGTATAAAACATCGGAACTTACTTTAGGAATTACCCTTGTACAATAAGGTATTCTTACATGGAGAATTACATTGTGTGTACAGGTTTATGAGAATCATGTGAATTATTGTTTCTCTGATATTGGATAGTTTCCTAAAGCTGTCTGGATGCAGTCCAGGACTCTGGATTTTCTTCTCGTACAATGGACAAGTTGCAACCAGATGTTCCACTGTTGGCTGCATAGAGAGGAGGATCTTTAGCTAGTAGGTGACTATGGCTAAGGTCTGTATGTCCAACTCTTAGGTGCGTGATGACTAATTTCTCTCTTCTGGAAAGAGGTTTTATTGGGTAAGTGATGTGTGGAGTGGAAAATATCATGTAGCTGCTGGTTGATGCACCGCTCAAGTGTTTTCTTCGTTTGATGTGGTTTGAACGTGTTCTCTTCCGTAAAAGCGGCATTTCGTAAAAATACTTTAGTGAAACTAGAAGACCTGCATCCGATCCTGTAAAAAGTTCAGTCTGAAATCTTACATACTTTCTGAGATATTGAGTAATGAAGTAAGTAAATTTAACATTGGTGGGATAGGTATTTAATTTCCCCGTAATCTAGAGCTTTACCCAATATATTACTTGTGCTCTCTCTCTCTCTCTCTCTCTCTCTCTCTCTCTCATGTAAGTTCAGCGTGCTTAGTCAAAAGAAATCCATACGATAATGAATGAAAGTATGAAATGAATCGCAAATGAGGTGGAAAATCTAAAGCGCTCAATCCTACTACATATTTACTGCAAGGATTGAAAGTTCCCCAATGGGCAGCTAAATACAACCAAAATTCGAGTCTAGCCAGTTGCTTGTGAGACAAAACATTCGTCTTTTAGGTGTTGGAAAGTGGACTGTAATATCACGAGTAATTGTCAAATTATATCGATAAATTCTCGAGTCACGAACTGACGAAACAATTTATCTGGAGACCCTATCACGGATTGCAGTTATTAAGAGTAGTGATAATATGAGCTTTCTGCCTCAAGAAGTGGCATAAGTGACATGAGCTTTTTGGCTCAAAAAGTGGCATAAGGGACATATCAGTCACGCCCCCCTCCTCCCCCCTCCCCCTCCCCCTGCCCCTCCACCCCCACATGTGGGAATTTCCAAAAAGGTATGAGCTTTCTGGCTCACTTAGCATAAATTCCCCATTAATAATCCGCCCCCTCACACTCCTCTCCCTCCCCCCCCCCCCCTCCTTAAGTGACATGGGTATTTCTTTGGACACGTGGGAATTCCGAAAACAGAGAGGGTGGATGGTCTGTCGCGATCAGGATGACAAAGGAAGGATAATTAATGACCCCCGTCCCCCCTGACCCTCCTATTCTAGTGTCTGCATGTGTTTTCGAAAGAAGAACGTGAGGGTAAGAAACCCTACAATGAATGGCCCCTTTCAGATCTTGATATATTTATGTGACAGTTGGAAATGTTTCCCTCGGACAGTTTTTGAAAAGAACAAGATTCAACTTGCAACGGCGAGCATAGAGGATGACAAAGGAAGGGTAATTAATGTCCCCCTGACCCTCCTATTCTAGTGTCTGCATGTGTTTTCGAAAGAAGAACGTGAGGGTAAGAAACCCTACAATGAATGGCCCCTTTCAGATCTTGATATATTTATGTGACAGTTGGAAATGTTCCCCTCTGACAGTTTTGAAAAGAACAAGGCTTCATCTTGCAAGGGGGCGAGCATAGACATCCCCATTTTCCTGTCTGAACAGGCTTAGTGTTTTTCTCTTAACAAAGCAGCCAAAGATCACCACCTGCAGGAAGAAACCTTTTCAATAGCGAAAGAATACTTCTGTATTGACGCGTGGACCACCCATGTGATCCCCCACTGCGAGGGTTTCCCTGCCTTCCCATTGTGTTGAATGGCCGTCCAACCCCTCCAACACTTCAATGCGTTCCCACACAGTGGGGACAAAAGGAAACCTGTAACATAACTCTTAGCAGAAAACAAACTTGCAGTTCGACATAACGAAACTTTTACTGATCAAAATCTACCCCCCCCCCCCACACACGCATTCTTCCGAAGAAAAACCTATTCTCACTGAAATTTTCGGACCGCACACATCTTTGACTTTGCACTAGCCATTAAGCGGAAGGGTAATGAGGCTTTTACATTCACAAGGCTTTATCGGTCCACTTTTCCTGTGTCATGTTTTCTAGTTTTTTGTTCTTTATTTATCTATTTTGTTTATTTTGGATTCCTTATGGACTTCAATGATGTCCCGCACAATCAACGCAAGCACTATCTCACGATCTTTTACGCTCATAGAGTTCTCTCTACACACGTTTCTTACTGTGACATGCTTGTTTGCATTCTGTTAATCCTCATGGAAATACTGGCTTATACTCGCATTTAATTTCAGTATTATTTTATAAATAACGTTATTTTATACTTGCAACATTCATTTTGTGTATAGTATCATGTTCGACGATCAGAGAGGCTGTTTCTCGTTTCTTTCAAGCAAATTTAAGCTTTGACAACATGTTACTTAAGCTGAAAATATTGTCTCGTCTGTTACCCTCACGCAACTTTCTCTACTCTTGCCCTAACAATTAATACAAAATGTTATTTGCACTAACATCTTCGTGTTAGCTGAGATAAACATTTTCACAAATTATCTCCCTGCTTATTTCCTTTTATGTGCAAGGAGGGATATTAGAGTAAGGAAGGCTTTGTGTACTGATCAAAAGCTACATGCAATTCTACTGAAAAAGCATTCACAAGGAATTTTTTGGGTCCATCCACATCTCTTGACTTCGCATTTGTTTATGTTCCCAAAACTCAACTAAAATCATGGAAATATCTCCAAAAAATCCTACAGGCACACACACATACTCACACGTAAACACACACACACACACATACACCCCGCACACATGCACACAAATACACATGCACACCTACACACATGAATGCACAACCACACACACACACACACACACACACAAACAGACATACATACGCGCAAACACACGCACAAAACCGCATAAGCTTCATTTATAAGTTCCTTAAATTAAGGACTTTATGTTAGCCAATGCATCACTTTTCACAAGGATACTCTACTCAGTTTTCTTTGTGAAATATCCGGGGTGTTTAAGAGGACACTTATTTATACATTTATTTTCTTGTTTATAGTATCTTACGAGATTACTATGCTTGTTTAATCCTAGCAAGTAATATTTTTTAAATCGCACCAAAGAATAACGATACCACAATGCAGGAACAGTAAGCACCCGAGGAACGTAGCTGAATCATTGAACCATCAGCAATACAGGTTTCAAAGTAATGGGCAAATTTCAAACACTAAGTAATATCTCGCCTTATTATTAGTTTCTTTATTGACAAATTCGAGAGTTCTGGTCAAAGTAATTACTGCAATAACACATGTTAACATATATAATAACCCCTTTCAATCATACAGAAAATTCTTTTGACTTCATTTCTACATAAACACAAATATTAAAAATCTGATGTGTTACACTCACGTGACTTCTACCCTCTTGTACTTCCCATTCTTACAAAATCTTATTCCTATATCTTCTTCGTGTTAGTTGAGATAAACATTTGTACAAATTATCTTATTGCTTATTTCCTTGCAGGTGCAAGGAGAATGTTAGAATACTGTAGGCTTTCTGCCATAGTCTAATGTTTTAAAGCTTTGAGATTCTGTTGTGTTTGCACACTTAAGATATAAAAAAATGAACAACGATGATCCATTTCACGAAAGTTCTAAGTTTTTCCGAAACTCACACACATAACAAGGAATATCTCCGAAATGATTCACACTACAAGAAAATTTATTCAGTCAATTTTCAGGCAAAAATTGTGTATTTTAGCAAGATCTATATTCTCTATAGTATGATTTGGTCCATCTCTAACGGTTTACCAGTTATGCAAAAGCCGCCCAGAATAAAAACGACTACAGGGGCTTCACCCAGAAAATTCAAGATATACATTTCATTTATCAAAAAAATATCTCAAACATATGACATTTTAATCAAATCGTTAGAGCAATTTCCAAGAAAGTCAAAATTTTCGAAAAATGTTCCATGTAAAGGGTAGTTAAGGGGGATATTTTCTTTTCAAATTCTTCGTGGCGCATCCTTGAAAGACATTAAACTTAAATACTAACTTTGGTTTAACCGACTTTTCGTTTTGAGTTATGCTGAGCACAGACTGACACACACACACACACACACACACACACACACACACACACACACATGCCTACACATACACACACATTTTTAGCAAACACACCTACACTCACACACACATTTAGACATACACACACACGCACACATACACACACGAGCATACACACACATACACACACTCACACACACTCACACACGCGCAGACACCCACACTTACACACATACACCCATACACATGCACCCAATCACACACAGGCCTACACATACACACACGAGCATACACACACATACACACACTCACACACACTCACACACGCGCAGACACCCACACTTACACACATACACCCATACACATGCACCCAATCACACACAGGCCTACACATACACACACACAAATTTTCAGCAAACACTCGCACACACACTTAGACATACACACACACACACATACACACACACTCACACACCCACCCACACTTACACACATACACACACACTCACACACGCGCAGACACCCACACTTACACACATACACTCATACACATGCATCCAAGCACACACATACACGCACCTTATTGTAAACCTTCTTTTTTGGATTCAGGGGGCCTCGAACATATATTTCCGGTGAAATCTTGACTTCGAATTTTTGGGTGGAGTACGATACTTTCCCTACTGACCAGTAGAGAAAGTAAAAATAGAGGTTGCGACAACTGAGCATAAAAAAATGCACAACGCTAATTTCATTTCAATATATGAAACTCCTGATATTTTTCTTTGTTATCAAATGATTAAAAATTGAAGAGACAGAATAATGAAAATTTCATTCATCTTACCCTTGCTATTGAATAAAGTTAGTGAATGAGACCTGATGCTCTGAAAGTATTTATTTTTCTCAAGTAGTAATAGATAAGGGGTTAATAAAATCTCAACAGGAACTTTTTGTCACTAGATGTAAGTTTATTTAATAAGTTTGCCAGTTTATAGCAGGTTTGTATAAAACAATTGTACTATTAAATCTTACAATCCAGAGGCTTTTAAGGGGAGAATATGTTTGGAAACAACTCAAAGAATGAGTGAAAACTGCGTACCAATATTCATTACAAATACAAACCAAAACGGATAAGTGGGGCTTGTAGACAGAATACAAAACGAGCTCTATGGTGTTAAAGGAAATTAAAGGCGCAAAACTCCTTATGTGACTTAATCCCAGGGAATGACTGATGGTAGCATGGAGATGGGAACAATAACAATGATAATGAATAGGAATCCCGCCAGCCTATATTTTAAACATTTTGTTCGGTGTTATTCATCTTTATTTTTTTATTGAAGCATAACATTTCTTGTCATTTCTTACTGAACCTTCAGCATTCAGTTCATTGAATAAGAAAAGAGAATAAAGACATCTTTCAGATGTTCATACATTCATTTTAAATTACATTAAAGGCTGGCTTTGTCACTTTCATTATAAAACAAGCTATTATGTATATCATTTCACAGTATCCAAATATTGGAAAGAAAGCTAACTTCTTAGTTTAGCCAATAGAAACAAAGTTCGGCGGGGTGGGGGGGTAGCTGTTTTACTGCGCAGCTGCACAGGTGTGGTGGGGGAAAGCATTCTAACCTATAAAAGGGTACACCGGCCGCAGGAGTGTTTGCAGTTCTAGAGGGCGAAATATCAGTTGGCATTTACACATCACTGCAACAATAACATACATTCCATAATGACAGGTAAGCCCATTTTATTATACTTTAAAGAAACATTTTGGTGTCTTTCTACGAGTGAAAGTCATTAAATAGGAACAAAATACGCAGAAAAAAGTTTTTATATGTTAAATGGCATGTATTTCCTTACAATGGACTTGAAATTATCAGCTCATCATTCATTGCCTTTACACATTGAAAGATTAAGTCAAAGTGGAAATCCGAACTAACGATGAAATTGCCAAATGTAGGAAAACACGATAACTTTTTTTCCCACTATTCATTAAATGTTTTCTTTTGTTGTTATTTTTATTATTATTCTTTTATTCTTTTGTAGGAAACATCGACAGGGCAAATGAATCTAACACGAGCATCAATGGCTCGCCCCCTGGACGTTGCACAACACGACTTGACAAAGTTACAACGCCAGTTAGGCCCAATAAATGCAGTTGTGATAGTTGTAAAAATATTTCATCACTGAAAAGTCTACTGGGGGAAATTCAAGGTAAGAATTATTAAATATTGAAATGCTAGTTTATATTGTTCCCTATTTGTCTCATTGTAGGAATTCCATCGTAAGCAATTTTTGTGTACATTCTGTCTTCCAGCGTTAGCATTACAGCTCCAAACCATATGTTCAATCGAAATATCATATATGATATTTTGTTTTTTCATCATTCATCTGACTTATAATATCCCTTTTAATACTCTCTTCTTCATATCAAAGTGACTTAACTCAAATAATCTGTCTCTAAGCCAAAAACATTTTCTTTTATACCTGAATTAAATATAGTCTTTTATTCAATCTTTAATAAATGTTCACTTGCTGAATATGAATATCCACTTCAAATATTATAACACCATTAATTAATGTTATTGTTTCATCTTACTTCAGGCCCATATGAACCAATGGACCTTTCATTGAATCGCCAGCCTAAGGAGCAGCACACCATGAGACCTTCACAAACAGCTTTACACAGAGAATCAGCGCAAAAGAGGGAATTATACCATAAATCACTTTGCGATTGCAAGATCGCTAATCAAGCTGGGAAGAGCACATCTTCTTCAATATCGCAGAGTAATAAGCAGCCGCATGAAAACACCCACCAGATTACAGATGAACAATTATATCAACAACGCAAGTACAGCTGGGAACCTTCAAATAAAAGATGTCATACTCATACATGGGAGCAATCCAACATCCCGCAGCAAAGAAGTCAACAAAACTTAAAGGAATTGATCGAAAATAAGACAAGGATATATATTCATACCTGTGAAACTATGAAATGTGATACTTTGAAAATTGCCATAGAACTTATTTTATAATTCAATAAGATTTCTTAGAACAGATAACCAGCTCTTATAGAGATACGTTATTGACTTTGGCAGGGACTCTAGGTCATATCTAACGACAGTAACAATCATTCATCATGTAATTCATGCTTAGCCTGCAGAGTCGCAGTTATCAGAAGTAACAGGTATTCTATTTTATTCCAAGGGCGGAACAACAGGGTGATAGACACGCACAGAGAGAGAGAGAGAGAGAGAGAGATAGTGAGAGAGAGAGAGACTGACTGTTACGTGCAGGTGTTTTACCCATATTTATGAATTGTGAATAATATCCACAGGCATCTAGCCTGAAGCAGTATCTACTTATATTGTGAAATCATCAATTTTGTTGAAATGTAAAAACTATTTTGATTCATTTAATAAAATTTATGAAGAGAAATATCAGCGTTATCATTTAACCTGTCGTAACCTATCCTAGCCTAAGCAAGCCTACCCCTATCCAAATTTAGCCTATCTTAACTAGGAATGCATGCAGGAATAACATAATGTATGATATAAATTAACAAAAGAACATAATTACAATCAGATAATTTTATTTAACTTATAAAGATGAATACACTGCCATTAGCATTCAGAAAGCAAGCATACACTATTGAAAGACAATATATATTCATTTCATTTCTTAATCATTCTATGAGGCCAGTCGATTTCAGTTCATTGATAATTCCTTGAATTTCCTTCTGGTGATTCTGTCTGGTCGATTCTTGTGACATGATTAATAATCTTAAACGTTTTTACTAATTCATTTGGATCAAACTAAGGATACTCGAGGCGAAAGGCACCCTTGATGAAGCAGCATCTTGCATGTTATTTGAGACTTGGAGATTATTACTTTCTTCCAATGAAGCCATGTTTCCAGATGTTTTGACAAGGATGCTTAGCGTTGATCTTCAATCTTCATTATTTGATGTTTCATCAATCCCAGATTTTTTCACTCTCTTGCAACGGAAATGAGCCTGATTCAGAATTAGCTATATTTTTCACAGGACCATTAGAAACTTCTTTCTTGCATATTTTATTATGGCATTCAAGCCTACTCGTTGTCCTATTGTTTAAAGTCTGCCCACACTCACACCATTTGAGGAAACGATCCTTTCCAAGACTAATATATGAAAAAATTAAGTCTTGCATATTTTGAGCAATACAACCTTTTACTGTGATCACTCATAGTGAAATGCAGCTGGAGCTGACAATAACCGTTTTAAGCAAAAGTTAGAGATGCTCGATATTTTATACATTGATTGTTCATATGTCAAATATAAACTCGCAACAATGCAAAACAATTTAGTGTAAGCAGGCACCCTAAGTAACCACAGGTGACCATGGGTGACCAAGGGTGACCATGGGTGACCACGGGTGACCATGGGTGACCACGGGTGACCATGGGTGACCAAGGGTGACCAGATTAGGTGACCATGGGTGACCAGATGAGGTGACCACGGGTGACCATGGGTGACCAAGGGTGACCAGATTAGGTGACCACGGGTCACCTCATCTGGTCACCCATGGTCACCTAATCTGGTCACCCTTGATCACCCATGGTCACCCGTGGTCACCCATGGTCACCCGTGGTCACCCATGGTCACCCTTGGTCACCCATGGTCACCTGTGGTTACTTAGGGTGCCTGCTTACACTAAATTGTTTTGCATTGTTGCGAGTTTATATTTGACATATGAACAATCAATGTATAAAATATCGAGCATCTCTAACTTTTGCTTAAAACGGTTATTGTCAGCTCCAGCTGCATTTCACTATGAGTGATCACAGTAAAAGGTTGTATTGCTCAAAATATGCAAGACTTAATTTTTTCATATATTAGTCTTGGAAAGGATCGTTTCCTCAAATGGTGTGAGTGTGGGCAGACTTTAAACAATAGGACAACGAGTAGGCTTGAATGCCATAATAAAATATGCAAGAAAGAAGTTTCTAATGGTCCTGTGAACAATATAGCTAATTCTGAATCAGGCTCATTTCCGTTGCAAGAGAGTGAAAAAATCTGGGATTGATGAAACATCAAATAATGAAGATTGAAGATCAACGCTAAGCATCCTTGTCAAAACATCTGGAAACATGGCTTCATTGGAAGAAAGTAATAATCTCCAAGTCTCAAATAACATGCAAGATGCTGCTTCATCAAGGGTGCCTTTCGCCTCGAGTATCCTTAGTTTGATCCAAATGAATTAGTAAAAACGTTTAAGATTATTAATCATGTCACAAGAATCGACCAGACAGAATCACCAGAAGGAAATTCAAGGAATTATCAATGAACTGAAATCGACTGGCCTCATAGAATGATTAAGAAATGAAATGAATATATATTGTCTTTCAATAGTGTATGCTTGCTTTCTGAATGCTAATGGCAGTGTATTCATCTTTATAAGTTAAATAAAATTATCTGATTGTAATTATGTTCTTTTGTTAATTTATATCATACATTATGTTATTCCTGCATGCATTCCTAGTTAAGATAGGCTAAATTTGGATAGGGGTAGGCTTGCTTAGGCTAGGATAGGTTACGACAGGTTAAATGATAACGCTGATATTTCTCTTCATAAATTTTATTAAATGAATCAAAATAGTTTTTACATTTCAACAAAATTGATGATTTCACAATATAAGTAGATACTGCTTCAGGCTAGATGCCTGTGGATATTATTCACAATTCATAAATATGGGTAAAACACCTGCACGTAACAGTCAGTCTCTCTCTCTCTCACTATCTCTCTCTCTCTCTCTCTCTCTCTCTGTGCGTGTCTATCACCCTGTTGTTCCGCCCTTGGAATAAAATAGAATACCTGTTACTTCTGATAACTGCGACTCTGCAGGCTAAGCATGAATTACATGATGAATGATTGTTACTGTCGTTAGATATGACCTAGAGTCCCTGCCAAAGTCAATAACGTATCTCTATAAGAGCTGGTTATCTGTTCTAAGAAATCTTATTGAATTATAAAATAAGTTCTATGGCAATTTTCAAAGTATCACATTTCATAGTTTCACAGGTATGAATATATATCCTTGTCTTATTTTCGATCAATTCCTTTAAGTTTTGTTGACTTCTTTGCTGCGGGATGTTGGATTGCTCCCATGTATGAGTATGACATCTTTTATTTGAAGGTTCCCAGCTGTACTTGCGTTGTTGATATAATTGTTCATCTGTAATCTGGTGGGTGTTTTCATGCGGCTGCTTATTACTCTGCGATATTGAAGAAGATGTGCTCTTCCCAGCTTGATTAGCGATCTTGCAATCGCAAAGTGATTTATGGTATAATTCCCTCTTTTGCGCTGATTCTCTGTGTAAAGCTGTTTGTGAAGGTCTCATGGTGTGCTGCTCCTTAGGCTGGCGATTCAATGAAAGGTCCATTGGTTCATATGGGCCTGAAGTAAGATGAAACAATAACATTAATTAATGGTGTTATAATATTTGAAGTGGATATTCATATTCAGCAAGTGAACATTTATTAAAGATTGAATAAAAGACTATATTTAATTCAGGTATAAAAGAAAATGTTTTTGGCTTAGAGACAGATTATTTGAGTTAAGTCACTTTGATATGAAGAAGAGAGTATTAAAAGGGATATTATAAGTCAGATGAATGATGAAAAAACAAAATATCATATATGATATTTCGATTGAACATATGGTTTGGAGCTGTAATGCTAACGCTGGAAGACAGAATGTACACAAAAATTGCTTACGATGGAATTCCTACAATGAGACAAATAGGGAACAATATAAACTAGCATTTCAATATTTAATAATTCTTACCTTGAATTTCCCCCAGTAGACTTTTCAGTGATGAAATATTTTTACAACTATCACAACTGCATTTATTGGGCCTAACTGGCGTTGTAACTTTGTCAAGTCGTGTTGTGCAACGTCCAGGGGGCGAGCCATTGATGCTCGTGTTAGATTCATTTGCCCTGTCGATGTTTCCTACAAAAGAATAAAAGAATAATAATAAAAATAACAACAAAAGAAAACATTTAATGAATAGTGGGAAAAAAAGTTATCGTGTTTTCCTACATTTGGCAATTTCATCGTTAGTTCGGATTTCCACTTTGACTTAATCTTTCAATGTGTAAAGGCAATGAATGATGAGCTGATAATTTCAAGTCCATTGTAAGGAAATACATGCCATTTAACATATAAAAACTTTTTTCTGCGTATTTTGTTCCTATTTAATGACTTTCACTCGTAGAAAGACACCAAAATGTTTCTTTAAAGTATAATAAAATGGGCTTACCTGTCATTATGGAATGTATGTTATTGTTGCAGTGATGTGTAAATGCCAACTGATATTTCGCCCTCTAGAACTGCAAACACTCCTGCGGCCGGTGTACCCTTTTATAGGTTAGAATGCTTTCCCCCACCACACCTGTGCAGCTGCGCAGTAAAACAGCTACCCCCCCACCCCGCCGAACTTTGTTTCTATTGGCTAAACTAAGAAGTTAGCTTTCTTTCCAATATTTGGATACTGTGAAATGATATACATAATAGCTTGTTTTATAATGAAAGTGACAAAGCCAGCCTTTAATGTAATTTAAAATGAATGTATGAACATCTGAAAGATGTCTTTATTCTCTTTTCTTATTCAATGAACTGAATGCTGAAGGTTCAGTAAGAAATGACAAGAAATGTTATGCTTCAATAAAAAAATAAAGATGAATAACACCGAACAAAATGTTTAAAATATAGGCTGGCGGGATTCCTATTCATTATCATTGTTATTGTTCCCATCTCCATGCTACCATCAGTCATTCCCTGGGATTAAGTCACATAAGGAGTTTTGCGCCTTTAATTTCCTTTAACACCATAGAGCTCGTTTTGTATTCTGTCTACAAGCCCCACTTATCCGTTTTGGTTTGTATTTGTAATGAATATTGGTACGCAGTTTTCACTCATTCTTTGAGTTGTTTCCAAACATATTCTCCCCTTAAAAGCCTCTGGATTGTAAGATTTAATAGTACAATTGTTTTATACAAACCTGCTATAAACTGGCAAACTTATTAAATAAACTTACATCTAGTGACAAAAAGTTCCTGTTGAGATTTTATTAACCCCTTATCTATTACTACTTGAGAAAAATAAATACTTTCAGAGCATCAGGTCTCATTCACTAACTTTATTCAATAGCAAGGGTAAGATGAATGAAATTTTCATTATTCTGTCTCTTCAATTTTTAATCATTTGATAACAAAGAAAAATATCAGGAGTTTCATATATTGAAATGAAATTAGCGTTGTGCATTTTTTTATGCTCAGTTGTCGCAACCTCTATTTTTACTTTCTCTACTGGTCAGTAGGGAAAGTATCGTACTCCACCCAAAAATTCGAAGTCAAGATTTCACCGGAAATATATGTTCGAGGCCCCCTGAATCCAAAAAAGAAGGTTTACAATAAGGTGCGTGTATGTGTGTGCTTGGATGCATGTGTATGAGTGTATGTGTGTAAGTGTGGGTGTCTGCGCGTGTGTGAGTGTGTGTGTATGTGTGTAAGTGTGGGTGGGTGTGTGAGTGTGTGTGTATGTGTGTGTGTGTGTATGTCTAAGTGTGTGTGCGAGTGTTTGCTGAAAATTTGTGTGTGTGTATGTGTAGGCCTGTGTGTGATTGGGTGCATGTGTATGGGTGTATGTGTGTAAGTGTGGGTGTCTGCGCGTGTGTGAGTGTGTGTGAGTGTGTGTATGTGTGTGTATGCTCGTGTGTGTATGTGTAGGCCTGTGTGTGATTGGGTGCATGTGTATGGGTGTATGTGTGTAAGTGTGGGTGTCTGCGCGTGTGTGAGTGTGTGTGAGTGTGTGTATGTGTGTGTATGCTCGTGTGTGTATGTGTGCGTGTGTGTGTATGTCTAAATGTGTGTGTGAGTGTAGGTGTGTTTGCTAAAAATGTGTGTGTATGTGTAGGCATGTGTGTGTGTGTGTGTGTGTGTGTGTGTGTGTGTGTGTGTGTGTGTCAGTCTGTGCTCAGCATAACTCAAAACGAAAAGTCGGTTAAACCAAAGTTAGTATTTAAGTTTAATGTCTTTCAAGGATGCGCCACGAAGAATTTGAAAAGAAAATATCCCCCTTAACTACCCTTTACATGGAACATTTTTCGAAAATTTTGACTTTCTTGGAAATTGCTCTAACGATTTGATTAAAATGTCATATGTTTGAGATATTTTTTTGATAAATGAAATGTATATCTTGAATTTTCTGGGTGAAGCCCCTGTAGTCGTTTTTATTCTGGGCGGCTTTTGCATAACTGGTAAACCGTTAGAGATGGACCAAATCATACTATAGAGAATATAGATCTTGCTAAAATACACAATTTTTGCCTGAAAATTGACTGAATAAATTTTCTTGTAGTGTGAATCATTTCGGAGATATTCCTTGTTATGTGTGTGAGTTTCGGAAAAACTTAGAACTTTCGTGAAATGGATCATCGTTGTTCATTTTTTTATATCTTAAGTGTGCAAACACAACAGAATCTCAAAGCTTTAAAACATTAGACTATGGCAGAAAGCCTACAGTATTCTAACATTCTCCTTGCACCTGCAAGGAAATAAGCAATAAGATAATTTGTACAAATGTTTATCTCAACTAACACGAAGAAGATATAGGAATAAGATTTTGTAAGAATGGGAAGTACAAGAGGGTAGAAGTCACGTGAGTGTAACACATCAGATTTTTAATATTTGTGTTTATGTAGAAATGAAGTCAAAAGAATTTTCTGTATGATTGAAAGGGGTTATTATATATGTTAACATGTGTTATTGCAGTAATTACTTTGACCAGAACTCTCGAATTTGTCAATAAAGAAACTAATAATAAGGCGAGATATTACTTAGTGTTTGAAATTTGCCCATTACTTTGAAACCTGTATTGCTGATGGTTCAATGATTCAGCTACGTTCCTCGGGTGCTTACTGTTCCTGCATTGTGGTATCGTTATTCTTTGGTGCGATTTAAAAAATATTACTTGCTAGGATTAAACAAGCATAGTAATCTCGTAAGATACTATAAACAAGAAAATAAATGTATAAATAAGTGTCCTCTTAAACACCCCGGATATTTCACAAAGAAAACTGAGTAGAGTATCCTTGTGAAAAGTGATGCATTGGCTAACATAAAGTCCTTAATTTAAGGAACTTATAAATGAAGCTTATGCGGTTTTGTGCGTGTGTTTGCGCGTATGTATGTCTGTTTGTGTGTGTGTGTGTGTGTGTGTGTGTGGTTGTGCATTCATGTGTGTAGGTGTGCATGTGTATTTGTGTGCATGTGTGCGGGGTGTATGTGTGTGTGTGTGTTTACGTGTGAGTATGTGTGTGTGCCTGTAGGATTTTTTGGAGATATTTCCATGATTTTAGTTGAGTTTTGGGAACATAAACAAATGCGAAGTCAAGAGATGTGGATGGACCCAAAAAATTCCTTGTGAATGCTTTTTCAGTAGAATTGCATGTAGCTTTTGATCAGTACACAAAGCCTTCCTTACTCTAATATCCCTCCTTGCACATAAAAGGAAATAAGCAGGGAGATAATTTGTGAAAATGTTTATCTCAGCTAACACGAAGATGTTAGTGCAAATAACATTTTGTATTAATTGTTAGGGCAAGAGTAGAGAAAGTTGCGTGAGGGTAACAGACGAGACAATATTTTCAGCTTAAGTAACATGTTGTCAAAGCTTAAATTTGCTTGAAAGAAACGAGAAACAGCCTCTCTGATCGTCGAACATGATACTATACACAAAATGAATGTTGCAAGTATAAAATAACGTTATTTATAAAATAATACTGAAATTAAATGCGAGTATAAGCCAGTATTTCCATGAGGATTAACAGAATGCAAACAAGCATGTCACAGTAAGAAACGTGTGTAGAGAGAACTCTATGAGCGTAAAAGATCGTGAGATAGTGCTTGCGTTGATTGTGCGGGACATCATTGAAGTCCATAAGGAATCCAAAATAAACAAAATAGATAAATAAAGAACAAAAAACTAGAAAACATGACACAGGAAAAGTGGACCGATAAAGCCTTGTGAATGTAAAAGCCTCATTACCCTTCCGCTTAATGGCTAGTGCAAAGTCAAAGATGTGTGCGGTCCGAAAATTTCAGTGAGAATAGGTTTTTCTTCGGAAGAATGCGTGTGTGGGGGGGGGGTAGATTTTGATCAGTAAAAGTTTCGTTATGTCGAACTGCAAGTTTGTTTTCTGCTAAGAGTTATGTTACAGGTTTCCTTTTGTCCCCACTGTGTGGGAACGCATTGAAGTGTTGGAGGGGTTGGACGGCCATTCAACACAATGGGAAGGCAGGGAAACCCTCGCAGTGGGGGATCACATGGGTGGTCCACGCGTCAATACAGAAGTATTCTTTCGCTATTGAAAAGGTTTCTTCCTGCAGGTGGTGATCTTTGGCTGCTTTGTTAAGAGAAAAACACTAAGCCTGTTCAGACAGGAAAATGGGGATGTCTATGCTCGCCCCCTTGCAAGATGAAGCCTTGTTCTTTTCAAAACTGTCAGAGGGGAACATTTCCAACTGTCACATAAATATATCAAGATCTGAAAGGGGCCATTCATTGTAGGGTTTCTTACCCTCACGTTCTTCTTTCGAAAACACATGCAGACACTAGAATAGGAGGGTCAGGGGGACATTAATTACCCTTCCTTTGTCATCCTCTATGCTCGCCGTTGCAAGTTGAATCTTGTTCTTTTCAAAAACTGTCCGAGGGAAACATTTCCAACTGTCACATAAATATATCAAGATCTGAAAGGGGCCATTCATTGTAGGGTTTCTTACCCTCACGTTCTTCTTTCGAAAACACATGCAGACACTAGAATAGGAGGGTCAGGGGGGACGGGGGTCATTAATTATCCTTCCTTTGTCATCCTGATCGCGACAGACCATCCACCCTCTCTGTTTTCGGAATTCCCACGTGTCCAAAGAAATACCCATGTCACTTAAGGAGGGGGGGGGGGGAGGGAGAGGAGTGTGAGGGGGCGGATTATTAATGGGGAATTTATGCTAAGTGAGCCAGAAAGCTCATACCTTTTTGGAAATTCCCACATGTGGGGGTGGAGGGGCAGGGGGAGGGGGAGGGGGGAGGAGGGGGGCGTGACTGATATGTCCCTTATGCCACTTTTTGAGCCAAAAAGCTCATGTCACTTATGCCACTTCTTGAGCCAGAAAGCTCATATTATCACTACTATTAAGACTATTTTACGAATTAAAGGATGATATAGCCAATGAAATGTTATTTAAATGCTGTATTGCAATTACTAAGCTCATAAAAGAAACACGTAGCAGGCGTACATACACCAGCGTCCATTGGCACGGCCTACAAGATTATCAGATTGATGTTCCAATCTTTTAACCTGTTGACAATATCAGGAGTCAAGTATAAGTGGAATAGTCCTTAACCAAAAGCAACTCAATTCATCAAGCAATTTGTTCACATGTAACTGCATAAACCATAATATGTGTGACTAAGTTAGAATGTCTGTTGTCTGGTGCAAGGTGGCTCTGCAGTAACGTGTGAGGCTTAACATTCGTGAGGTCCTGGGTTCGATGCCTTTCGCAGCCCATTCTAACATTGGGCTTTTCTGTTTTTTCCCTGATCAGTAGGCGAATGCTAGGGCAGTTTCTCATCCTCCAGATTTCCTTTCCAACATTTCCCTTTCATTCGTTTCCTTCTAGATCTAGTGCTTCAGGTGCGCTTCTAGTTTTTCAAGCCGGAACTGTCAGGGACTTCCGCGCGTCTGTGTGGCATATCTGCCTGCGGCCTGTAGCCTCCTGTGGTTTCTTCACTTCATCCCTTCCTCCTAGAGGGTGTTAGCCACAATATATCTATGTCGCAGTGCGCGAGGTTAAGTTATATAGATCATTCTATTCATGCGCCGCGTATTTGATATTAACCAATAACATATTTTAGCAGTGCCTCGGATACCGACCAGTAATGTTTGTTTATCTTATAATAAGCGTGTTAGAATGGGATTTTATCGGATAAAACGTCCAGTCGTTATTGAATGGTGGTAGTAGGTATCAGTGTGTAGTGTGTAGCCGTCTCAACCATCTCAATTGTTGCGATCTCAATATCCATTGGTTGAAATTACTGAAATTAGCCATTTTAGTTTCGTATATTGCTTATGCTATAGAGAAAGTAAAGCAAGAAAGAAATAGAGAAAACCACGTGTCAGTATTTGTTTGCAGCACCTTCAAAGCGCAAATTCAGTCTGACTACTGTCTTGTCTTTGAGAAAAAGATGACCGTTTACTTACGACAGTGTAAGACATTGCCTGCAAAGCACATAACTTCCCAATCCAGAGGAGGAGTTGAGTCCCCGAGTGTAATGCTTATCAGTGAATTTACCTATTAAGTATTAGCCTATATTTCTGCGGTATGGGCGTCTGAACACCGTTTAATTAAAAAACCATGTTTCCCTATCTCTTCTACGCTTGTATGTAGATAAAAACTTTTTCCTTTTCACATTGAACTCAACCTTTCAGTGTCCTTTAAATTGCTACACTGACACAGGCTATTTATAGGGTTCTTCAGTTTCCTTATTTTCTTTTGCTTTCTGGATCCGCTTGTCACATAATTACATAACCACTTTTGCTCTCTCTCTCTCCTTTCCTTTAATGAGTACCTCTATTGCACTTCAAAGCAAAAGCTTCCTGTAGTCGTGAGAGCTGCTAATGAGTGAAAATAAAAACAACAGACGGTGTAGACTCTATTACGTAGGTAATTCCTCTTGAATTACAGAGTTTTTCCGAAGTTTGATATGTGTTTAAGAAGTTCCTAACCTACATACATTTTCACAAGCTGTTTCAATACATGCTTTGTTTTAAGATAGTATTATTATTGTGGCTTATGTGATCAAATTAATTACAATCTATGAAAGGGAATAATGAGTTTGGTGTTTGAAATTATCACAAGTAATATCATCAGTTGTCTGACCCAACCGATAATCTGGAAAGGTCAGACGTCGAATGATATTTATAGGATTATTTCGTAAATAAAACATGAATGTAAGTACTATATCGCAAAGACCTGAGCAGAAAATGGTATATTCCATAAAAAATAATCCAATATATATATATATCGAAATATATTTATTTCGATTAGGAAAACGAAACCGAAGAATTACGTGTATTTCAATCTTCTCTTGTTGTTATAACAGGAAATCAATTTTAATCTCAAATAAATGTCACTTTATTTTTAACATTAACAAATAAACTTTCTTCTGTAAAAATACATTAATTGTTAAAAGAATAATTGTTAAAAACACAGTTGTCAAATTGAAACGTGCTATTTTGATTGCTAATTGATCGTATGTGTAATAAATTATTTTTCAGCGGTTTGTGGGATACAGTTGGTGACACTGACTAAATAAAAGAATGACCTAGTGATAATTCGTATACGATAATTTAACAGCTCTATGTATGAAATAGTCTATGTAAGTTAAAAAAGAAAACACTTAAAAATAAACTTTATGAGGATACACAAGTCATAATACGTAAATAATCACTGGTTCATCCCTACCTACACATATGCGGTAGAGGCTTTTTTTAATTCGTTCTATTTATGCCTTTAACTATCATTATCATATTGGGGGCCTCTTGCCTTTGGAACATATTGTTTATCGGCAATGGTGTTAACTCGTATACAGTGGTTTTTCTTTGGGTTTTATACGTTAGATCACACACAGATTCACACTCTCCTTCATACTCTAGGAAGATTGATTGGGGAATAATCTTAGAGAAAAATTCCTACCCCCAAACCGGAGCCCCTTGCACAGCAGACAAGACCTCCATTAACCGAGCTACGGGCTCAGCCCGAAAGAGGGATTGTTTTGCCAAGTAGGTGCCCGCGTTATTGATCTTTTTGAGTTCATACTATATTATGAAACTAATAAACAGGAAAATGTCATTAATTACAGAATCAACGAAAGTAAAATAATAACATCAATAGAAGCAGAATGTTCCGCTTGCAAGATTGTTTCGCTATAGTAAGCGAAATGTTGCTTCGCATGTTAGTTTCTGCGCCGCGGCTGTTCTGCATGGACCTTAATTTCTGGGTATGCGAGGGTGGTTTCACATAAAAGTCCAGAATTCCCGTTGAAACACTTTTATTATTGATCGAAGTAATGTTTAAGATTTGCCAATTACTGTTAAGATTGTTACGCTGTTACTGCGTCTTTACTAAGACCGAAGATTATTCACTGTAGAATGTAAAGTTGACGGCCAAGCACATTAAAATGCAAGTATGTGTGACTCCTCCGACGACTCCCAGGTAAGTATAACTGTCTCACTCGCACGTCCGGAAGGCAAGTATGTGTGACTGACCCGATCCCTGGGGCGTCTAACAGGCAAGTAAGTACTCTCCGCGCTCGCAAGTTTCCCCTCATCTACCCCTAAGTTTTCGCACCAAACTCCGCGTTATGACGCTAATCAAAGGCTTTCACTTCTTCAGTACATTTGCACTGGCAGCGGGGTTTCATTTAAGTACACGTGCCCTCACCTTCTTGTCCTGGTTCAGTGCATCTGCACTCGCCGATTTCCAGGAAAACTGGTCCCGCGGGTTTTAACCGGGTTACCTAGTGCTGCCACTAATTACCTGACTGTAACATTCCGTGCCTTTCTGGCGATTTGAACAGTGAACAATATTCCCATGTCTGTACATTTTAAACATGCGATGATTTTTTAAAATATTTCTTCATTATTTAATTCTGTCACTCTTCTCGGATTATTTTAATAACTATTGCGTTCATAATTTCGGCTTCACAATGCTGAATAGTATCCTGTGGAACAGACATATAAGTAGGAAGAATAAATTGCAAATACAGTTGAACCTGCTTTATACGTAACCCAGTTCTACTAATTCACATTTATACGTACATTTCTGTAGGTCCCTACAAAATGTAATTTAGAAACGAGTTAATAAAACCTTATTTATACGTAACTCGCAGTTTTGCGTATTAAATTTTAGTGAAATACAACTGAGTTTTACGTGATTATAATGAGAATACGGCATACGTTATCTTAAAAGAAACTTCAGGCGTATTTTCCATATCTCTGTTGAAAAAGACCCAACCTGAGCGGGCGGCTTCCAGCCCGAAAATGTCGTAGCAAAAAACGAGAAGTAAACATGAACATTTTCAGAAACTGGTGTTTACTGTTGAACAGCGGTTTTGTCCTTCAGTTCTCAGTTACTTTTTATCAGCCATGGAGAGCAGAAAAAGGAAACATACTAGATCAGAAAGTAAAGCTCATACGAAAGGTGGAACTTCATTCACACAAAACCAAAACTAAAATTACTCAAACATAGGAATTGTCTATACCACGTTATGTACAACCATAAGTAACAAAATGAGGTGTACGCACTTAATGCAAGAAAAGTGAAACAAACCAAATTAACTGACTTCTTTAAAGAAGGACCAAGTTCAAAATAATGTTTTGTTCATGCATATCTTTTTGTTTGTAAACTTTTACACATGTAGGCCCACTGTATTGCTTTTTTTTAATATGATGCATTATCAAAATCTCAGTTGTGAGTAATTCTGAGTTATAAATAATCTTCTCTCTTCCTCTTGATATACGCATAAATCAGGTTCAACTGTATATAATACAATACTGAAGACTATTCTCACATAAGGAGTTGAAACATGGACATTTAACAAAAAGTTAGAATAAAAACTTATGTTGATGGAAATGGATTTTTTAAGAAAATCAGTGAGATGTTCAAGATTGGAAAAAATAAGAAATAATGTTATAGGAGAGAAAATGAATAATAAGAACTCAATATTAGACTATGTAAGATATAAACAGCTGAGTTGGTACGAACACATTAGAAGAATGAATGAAGATAGATTACCAAGAAAAATTTTGGAAGAACAAAAGGAAGACCTCGAAACTCATGGAGCAGGAAATAAGAAATAGAATGGGAGCAAGAAGACTGGAAGAAATGGAATAGATGGGTAGGGAGGAGTGGAGAAAGAAGATTCTTCAGGCACAGAAAGATGTGTAAGCATTGAAACTCTGTATACAAATAAATGCCTATATTATGAAGTTTTGGGGCACAAAAACCTTTAGAAACTACGCCCCTTGTATATCTTTCTGTCTAATTTGTCTTTGCTTTTGGTCAGATGACAATTTGAAAACTACCTCATTTCTGTTGAAGGCAGCAGGGCACCTTTCCTAGCTTTTCTGTAAGGATAATTATTGTAATAGAGGGATAAAGTGTGTGTGTCTTGATTTTCTAGGCTTCAGCCCTCCCTCCCACCCAGTCTTCTTCTTCTTCTTCTTCTTCTTCTTCTTCTTCTTCTTCTTCTTATTATTATTATTATTATTATTATTATTATTATTATTATTATTATTATTATTATTATTATTATTATTATTATTATTATTATTATTATTATTATTATTATTATTATTATTATTATTATTATTATTATTATTATTATTATTATTATTATTATTATTATTATTATTATTATTATTATTATTATTATTATTATTATTATTATTATTATTATTATTATTATTATTATTATTATTATTATTATTATTATTATTATTATTATTATTCTAAGCTGCTGTTATGGAGTTTAAGACAGAAGCATTTAAATGGCTATTATTTGTAAGTTTGAAAATAAGTAGTGCGCGTTTGTTGTGAAGCAAATATCTTCAAGTTTATGTTTTTGATTACCTTAGTAATGGAATGATAATTGTTAACTTTATTTCACCATGTCAACAACTGCCAGGTTCATATCAATATTTTCAATTTACCAGAATTTCGACCCTCAAGAGTTTCCCTACGTGGAGGTATATAATTTAAGTTTGCATTTACACAACCTTAAATGCTTTCGTTTGGAGCGGTATGACACCCCCAACCTCCAGCACTACTCAACTTCACCATCCGGACCGCACAGTGTATTGCTGAAGAACTAAACCATAAACATATTTACGTATCTATATGATCCTTTAAAACTTCCTCCAAACTTAAACGTAAATAGAGGTAAAGCATAAAACCATACATTACGTTGCACAATCAATAATGTTTTGTTTTAAGTTCTTCTTTTGCATATAGCATATTTATATTCCAGTTAAAATAGTAATCAACATAATTTTTAACATGCAAACCATTTTCGTAGCATTTATGTTAGGGTACGTCCAATGCTATCGTAAAGCAAAAGGAGTGTTTCTCAGCGAATATACAGACTTTAACGTTTTTTTTTTTTTTTTTTTTTTTTTTTTTTTTTTTTTTTTTTTAATGAGTGCTCGTATTATCAGTAAAATATGCAGTCTTAGTCATCAGCAGGTACTAGGAACCTCACAAGAATGTGACTATAAGGAAGGCGATGACATCAACAACTCGAGGGTTATTTCAGAAAAGATTACGGCTCTTACGTACAAGTGATTCACCTTGTGGTTAAACTTCCTTTCTCTTGCAAATAGAGCATTTCCCCTTCACTCGCTCAGGTAACCAAGCATTAGAAAGGTTTGTTTTCAAGTCCTGTGACTTGGCGAAAAGTATTTGTAGACAGTTACCCTTCCGCTCTTTCGGATAAGTTTGGACATTATTGGCTTCAACATATCAACAACGGTTAGGCCTCTACGAAAAACACGCTCTTGTGCTAGCAGTGCTAGTATAACATTGAGCTATGTATTTAATGCATGTAGTAGATCTGTTTATGACATGCTTTATGTTAGTAATTAAGTAGATATGTTTTATTTTGTAGCGGGTAGATTTGGGCAAATAGGGTTAACACCCAACCCACCATGCATTTGTACCAAGTACTAAAAAAGTTTAAGTTTATATACAGTGAGTTAAGTAAATAGGAGTGTGTAGTTTAAATAGTTTGAGAATTATAATGTAGAACTATAGGTGGCAGAAATAATGAATGTGCTATTAATAATAGTTGTAGTGTTGTTTAATGTTTTGTATGGCCTGGAGTAGAATCTGGGATAATTTTGAGCCATATGAATTTTACAAATGGTCTGGTATAAGCAAAATTATATGGTACGATATAGATATTTTGTATTTTAAAGAAGTTGTTATAAATTGCATGTAATTGGATAAGACTGGCTGAAAGTGGGCTGAATGCCTATTCATACCTATAAGTGTAATAATTCAGCACTAATAAGCGAAGTAACTGGCTACCAGTTATTTTATAGTAGGAAGACATCACCGTGAACTGCCATGTGGTACTGTCTCCCCTTGCCCCTCCAGATAGCAGAACACCTCGCACACGTTTTCTCTTCAGAGGCCTACGGTACCTAATCTCTTTCCCTCCTATAATGACCGAGATTTTTTTCTAGTGTTTTACTACATGCGGCACCGCAGGCGGTGACACTGATGATACATGGAATGAAGATGGAGCGGCGGTGGAATGAGATGGCGGGGGAAACCGGAGAACCCGGAAGAAACCCACCCCAGCGCCGCTTTGTCCATCACAAATCTCACATGTGGTCGTCTGAGATTTTACCAGGGCCGCTTTGGTGAGAGGCGAATGATCTAACCGACCGAGATGGCGCCGCTGTAACGTGTACTTCGCATTCGGATGTCTCTGGTTCGATCCCCGGCAAACGTCTATTCTAACCCGTGGGTTTTTCGTGGTTTCCCAAGTCGGTAGGCGAATGCTGGGGTGGTTCCTCTTCTGCCACGATTTTCCTAGCCCTCATTTGCTGATCCCATTATTTCCTTCATTGTCATGTGTTTCAGGGTTGTAGAATCAGGCGACGGACGGTATTCTGGGTGTTGCAGTGTGCGCTTTGTAGAAGTTTCCCTCTGGATCTCCGGATGGGCTTCACAAGGGAACCGTCGGCTGTTTTGGGGCTTGTGGGTATGATCGGGCGGCACGATGCGCTTTAACTGGAGACATTAGGGACCCATCGTCATGTGGATTTTGTCGCCCATCGGGTCTCTCCTCTCACTTCTCCCTCCCAGGGGTCATTGTAAAAGCATAAAGGGGTGGGGCCCGTTCCTAACTACCTTTACCTTTCCCTCCCTTTCTTACGCTACTCTCTCGCTCTTTCTCGGTATTCATTTCCTCCTTTCCAGCCTCTGTCCCTCATTCTCCCACCTCCTCCAATGTTGTCCTCTCTCGCCCTTTAACTAACCATCTACTCCTCTCTAACGCCCCCTCCCTCTATCAATCACCTTTACCAATCAATATCTCTCAATTTCTTTTGTCCATTCTCTTGCTCTCTTCCTATGTGCTTTTCTCTCAGTTTCTCTCTCACTCTCTCTTTCTACTCTGTGAAACATCTACAGAAAACGACACTATAATACCCACAATTGTGATCCACTGTAATTCTAAGCTACCCGCTTTAGTACACCAATAATGTAAATGATCATTATTATAGTTCCTTAACTGTGAAGTCCTTGTCTTAACAAGACTTGTCGAAAAGAGTTAGGTACTTATAAGGCTCTCCTATAAAACCTTTTCGTAAAATTTGGTAATCAATATTTGGATTTTTCAACTTCCAGGCCTACTCTTGTCTCTGCCAGTCATAAGTTCCTAACTTATATATCAAGTTAGGTAACTGTAACCTTCATAGACATCTTGTGTCTACTGCCCTCCAGGAGGAAGGGATAAAGTGAAAGGACCACAGGAAGCTACAGGCCACAGGCTCGAAGACCCGTCCCACTACTGGAACAGCCTAGAAAGAGCGATGAACGACCCGGCGACCAAGCAGATTTCTAGTGTTCATAGGGAGTAGGTACTCTTTACTTTGAACTAGCATCCGCGCTATTGTTCGTCATCGCCATATGCCTCGAAACCTAGAAGCACACCTAAAAATCCTATGTGTTGCACTCACATGGCTTTCTCTGTTCTTCCACAAACCATACTTACACTTATTCCTCTATCTACTTCATGTTAATCGAGATAAACATTAGTAGGAATTATCTTATTGCTAAATTTTCTTGTAGATACAAGGGGAATACAGTAGGCTTTAACCGATAGTCAAGTGTTTTAAGAGAGGTCGCTATATAATGGATTGAAATTCCGCTGCACGACCAAGAGATAAAAATTAATTCAAATTGAGAACGCTGTATAAATACCTGTTGCAAAAATTCTGACAACTAACAAGAAATATCTCCGAAACGGTTCTTCACAAAAAAAAAAAAAAAAAAAAAAAGTCACTTGACATAAACTGTGTTTTAACGAGATCTACATATTTGTATAGTAATATCTGGTTTATGTTTTACGGTTTACCAGTTACGCAAAAGTCATGAGGAGTAAACATAGGCTATAGCCAGGAAATTGAAACTATACATTCCATATGCCATAAAAACGTCTTAAACATAGGTATAGAATTTTAATCAAAGTCGTTAGAGGCATTTTTGAGAACATCAAAATTTTCGAAGAATTTTCCATGTAAGGGGTTGTTTAGGGTGGAGAAATTTTCCTCAAAACTTTAGCGTCGCATCTTGAAAAATATTTAACTTAAATATCAACTTTAGTTTTTAACCGACTTTTCGTTTTTGAATTATGCTGTTTACAGACAGGCAGACGCACAGACATAAGGACACAGATGCACACACACGCACATACAAACGCGCGCGCACACATACGCGCACACCACACGAGCTCAGTCTGTGGCCCGCATTTGGTGGGTCGAAGGTTCGATCCCCGTGGGCGACCTTCCTGACTCGTGGGTTTCTTCGGAGGTTTCCCCGGGTCGCCAAACGAATGCTGGGAAGGATTTCCATATCCTCTGAATTTTCTCTCCCTCCATTTCGTTTCATCAATCATTTCATTCCACCTTTCAATCCCGTTAGGCTTCTTTCAGGGTTGGAAGCGTCGGCGAGCGTCACAGCAGCAGCGTAAGGGGGACAAATGCGTTCTTAAAATCTTGTTCCTCGATTGGAAGGGAAGACACTGGTTTCCGGACGTTCTCCCCCCCCCCCCCCACCCATAGGATGGTCCAAGCCCGAGGGGAGGGGGAATGGAAGCTAAGCCAGCCTCCTCCGGGGTGCTTCTAACTGGGAAAATGTAGGAACCCTGACCTGTACACTGTCGTGACAACGTTCCAGCTGCCCTTAGGATCTATTCGCCTCATCCATCCTCCCGGGGAGGGGGTGCCCTGTCAGGGGCATAGGCACGAAAGATCGCCTTTCGGTGGAGGTGCAAGTCCCCCTCTACAAGCTATCATTGAGTCAAACGGTAAAATTTGGGAAAGGCAAGGCTCAAAACACTGAAGAATTTAAAATATTTTAATAAGCGGAAGAATAGGAAATAAAAATGTAGTAACACATTTAATAAATTTGTAATGGCAAAAATCAGAAAACGTTTGGCAAGCTTCGAGCAGAATGACCCAGTTTGAAATTTTAATTGGACCAAGGCGGCACTTGTAGAAGTTTTCGGATAGCTTAAGGGCATGTCGAGGAGCTCATAAAATGCAAATGCATTCCATATTTCATAATAGCTGAGCCATTGTCCTGAATACATAAGGGCACAGCCTGGAATATTAATGGCAAACATAGAGACATTGCACATGGCGTTGGTTTATCCCAAGATGTGTGTATAAAACATTCTTAAGATATAAGACGGAACTAAATTACATGCTGCGACTGTACTGCATTATTCAGCATGCTTGTGTAGAGCGTCACAACATAACATTAATTTAGCGTAGCCGTAGCCGCCAAGGAATATCTTAGAGTAATTAGTGCCGTAACATATTCTAGAAAGTCACTCAAAGGATCACGTTCATAAAGCGTTTGTTGAACCACCCTTCCCTCATCGTGTCTTACGTCAGAGCCTCTAAGCGGTCTGCCTTCTGACAGAGCATAATGCGACTATTTCCCTTTCAAATGTTCTTACATTCAGCCTTCCTCTGACAACTTCACAATAGGTTCACAAAAATAACAGTGACCGGTTTAAACTGCCATTTGACTCACAATAACGTGCTTCGGGTGTTTATGAAAACTTACTGAGCGAGATGCTTTTGTGGTGTGAGGCTCGCATTCGGAAGGTCCCGGGTTCGATTTTCGTTGACGCCCACTCTGACTTTGACGTTTTCTTGCTTTTTCCTGCCAAGCGTTGGGGTAGTTTCTCATTTACCACGATTTCCTTTCTATTATTTCTCTTTCATTCCGTTTCATTAGGTATAGGTACCTCTCTAGGTTTCATGGCGTATGGTGGTGTCGGGCAGATTACACGGTTGCTAACTCAAAGGAAAGAGTACTCTCCATGAACACTAGAGGGTTGGTTGAACCATGGGCCGTTCATTGACCTCTCTAGACAGCCTGAGCAATGCGTCGGGTCCTCAAGCCTGGAATTGTTAGGGACTTTCACGAGTCTCTGTGACCTGCCTGCTTGTGGCCTGTTGCCTCCTGTAGTACAGAAATTAGTCGCTAGGTTTCGCAGTAATGTTTATCCAGGGGAAGTTATACTTAATAATAGTAATAGTAGTAGCAGTATTAGTATTAGTAGTAGTAGTAGTAGTAGTAGTAGTAGTAGTAGTAGTAGTAGTAGTAGTAGTAGTAGTAGTAGTAGTAGTAGTAGTAGTAATAATAATAATAATAATAACAATAATAATAATAATAATAATAATAATAATAATAATAATAATAATAATAATAATAATAATAATAATAATAATAATAATAATAATAATAATAATAATAATAATAATAATAATAATAATAATAATAATAACCCTTATGGTGTCTCCCCTATATACAGAGTGGCCTTATCGGCAGGCCTCTTCGTCTTCCAGCTGCAACCAAGGCCACGGAGGAGTTAATGATGGGTGTGACAGGGGTCAGCAAACCGACTCCCCCGACGTAAGGCGATTGCTTGACCTTTCAGGGGTGCCACCTTTCCATCAGGATAGTTACTCAATTGGCATCACGAGGCTGAGTGTACCCCAGACCAGATCTCCCAGCGGGAGAAATATCCCTAAGGTGGTACCTTATTATCCTCAAATCTTTTGTACAAATAAATACACAGTTCACTTTTACTGACGTTAATACAGTCTAGTCTTTAGTGATATTACAACTCACAACTCTTTTATTCTCGTAACCTTGACTCAGTCCTTTCATTGTCTGTATTCCCTTTCTCTGTCCCTCAAACACTATGACTATGCAGTCACTCAACGCACATTAAAACTTCTTCACTTCGATGCGACGTATCTTTCACGACGGTACCGCACACAGCTGTCTCGAATTCACTGACGGATTGACCGACTCATGTCTGTAACCGTAACTCCTCTGCTCGTTGCTTCGCCTCCTTATATAGCGGCGATGACGTAATACGGACTTTTCTCGAACTTCTACAAATATGCCGGTTGCCGGACACTTCTCGAGTGCGCTGGAAAACCCTTTGTGTTGCCGCTCGATTGTTGTTAGTCACATATTTGGTCGCGTAAGTGAAGATTGACCTTGAGCGCATTTGTTGTGCTCCGCGCGAATAGGATGAGGCAGCCCGGCCTTGATCGTCCTTTGCTGTGTTTCCGCTCCCGTGACCGGCGTCACAATATTATACAAATATCTTTTAATTGATTATAGTATTTATTTTGATTTAGCTACTTTTTAGCGACTTTTAATTCAAGATTAGGCGATTTTTGGCTAATGCTGATTGGCAACACTGGCAAGTGAATCACTAGGCCTAGGGTGTATACGTAAACCTGACAAGGATGTTTAGGTAGCGCATTCCTCCAGCAGGCCTTCTTCTGGTGGGCAGAAAGTGCATAGTGAATTTGAGTCAAGACCATTGTGTGGAAGCAACGACGTTCTTGGCTCCACTTCTATCTTTTGGTTTAAACTAAAATGCTATACCTTTATTGGGTTTCCCTTTTACGTGACATGGTTCTTAGCCTATAATAGATAATTATAGCTAGTTTCAAAATTGGTTTAAAATGTTACGGTTTGCTTCTTAACCTGTCAGAAGGTTAAATAAGGAAAATTGAAGCTATTAACAGTGAAGCAACAAGATTCTAAAGTAAGAACAAATTAGAAACTAAAAACTTCACTTACCTTAGTAATGTTGCACCTTCTGTCAGAAAATGTTTACAACATTGGGTATTGTTAAATTTGGCTGCCTGACCTTTAGCTATGGGACTGCAGCCTTCTATTCGATTGGGGTGCTTCTGTAGCAGTTGGGTAAAATATGCGTACAGTAGCCATAATGTTAATTTAAAATGCATAGTATTTACAATATTCCTATGCACATATCTACCATTAAAAAACCTGAAAATACATTAATAAAAGAGCAGGTGTACAGAAATGTCATTATTATGCAGCCAGATAAACAAAGTGAATTCATTAATACATATCAGGTAACTAGGAACGGTACTGCCTCACACTTATGGAATTATCTATGATAAAACTGATACAAGTACTCGTACATAGTGAGGCATACATCAGCTAAGTGGAAACACAGTTGATCCACATAAAATTAAACACTTTGGAAGACTTACAATTGCCCTATGGAAGATAATAAAGAACAAAAATTGAGTTTTATTATATTGGTAGCTGTGGGAGAATGAAATTATTATTTTCTCCTTAATTTTTTAACTTATTTTTTAAGTTTGAGTCCTATAAATGGGTAGGACATATCGGACGACGAATGAATGAAATATATAAATGATGCTCAAATGAGTTCGAGATACATGAGATTAAAGCAGGATTTAAGCTAGAAAATAAATCAATGTCGCAAAAATGCACAAATCCAAAGTAACATTTATGAAAATATGCGCTTGTGCAAAATTCTGCTGGTAGAAAATTTTATAAAATACCATACTATTATTGAGGGACTTAAAATGTGCTCCATTGCTAGGAGGAAAGCTGGATATCGTTTGATTCTGCGAATGCTGTTTTATGGTTTGTTGCATTCCTCGACCTCCGGTAGTGACAAAAGTGACTGTAACTTAAACCCTGACTTAAAGTTACCCAACATTCATCTTCTCAGGGTAAGTAGGTAAAATACGCTGCTTTTAACTACAAAACGTCGCTGGCCTGTGGCAGTACGGCCCTTTGAGTGTAGCCTTTGCTTACCTATTGGTCGCTGCCCACTATAGGCGTTATTAGCAGGGTCCAGTGAAGGAGAGTGGGACGTGGTCAGCGCCCCAAGCCCTCCCGGCGAGTATTGCGGTCTTCGTAATCGGAGTTGATCACACAAGAGGAAGCAGGATGGATGATCAGCCCCAGGCCTTATGTGAGAGTGACAAGGTGAATGATATGAAACGATAGCGAAAGATAATAGGAAAAGTGATGATAGAGCGATTGGTGGAATGATGGCAGGAGAAACCGGATAACCCGGGGAAAACCCGCCCCTGTGTCGATGTGTCCACCACATATCCCAAATACGGACTCCTGGGATCGACTCCTGGTGAGAGCCAAGCGGTCTAACCGTTCGGCAACAACGCGGCCATAACTAAAAAATTAGAGGCTGAAAACTATTGTTAACAGACATACAAAATAAGTCATAAGGCAACAATAGATGGTAGGGGTACCGACATCAATATCAATACTGCCCGCCTGTGTGACCTGGGGTTGCGTATGTCTCACATTCAAGAAGTTCTGAGTTCAAATCTTGGTTAGGGTGTGTTATCTGGGTGAGGTTGTTTTTCCCTATTCTGAGAAGTCGCACGTCGCGTAACTTGAAGTTCTATGGACCCCTGACATCGAGAATGTTGTTAATTCTTCAGGTTGTTCTAGAAACAAATTGTAAATTTTTAAATATAAATGTTTTAACAATTTATACTCAGTGCAGTGGTGTAATCTTGAGCAATTTAAAACCGTAAAAAAAAACATATTACAGTTATTTAAGGCATTCTCTTGGAGTTTCTACTGAAAATTTGAACAAAGTTGATTATAAACTACGTGTGTGGAACATTTTAAGGCGCAAAAGTGTAAGAAAAATCTCAGGGGAGTTAAAATCTTTAGAAGTAAATACACACGCGCATCAAGTGATGTACCGGAAACCGGCAATAGAGCCTTTTCCCCGTGATATTAGTAGAAATTGAAGCATAAATAAAAACTTTAATAGTGAAACTTATGTTTGTTTTTTCCATGCTTGTTATATGTTTTCGTTGTTGATTGTATTGATTGTATTGATTGTATCGATCCTTGGCTCATCTTTAACGGACTTTGACAACTTAGTCACATATGAAAATTACCTATTGTACCTATTCGTTCGGTTATAGACCACAGGGCGAATTGATGTAGATCAATTCTGGGCTTATAGGGTAGTGTAGAAAAGCAGCGCTAAATTGCACTATTTTCTATTTATTCGCGAAACGTAAAGAAACCGCATATTATAATAAAGTTGTATATCTAAAATCCATATTGAGCTAAGCTTTTATTTTATACTATCTCAGCTCTACTTTGCCCTTAAGACCAGAATAATGTGGAAAATGATACACTTGCACATATACGTATGTATTTGTTTCCGCTTTACTTGCCATATCTTAATCATACTACAGTATCTTTACATCTTGGAGTTTTGATCTCTTCGTCTTTTCAATTTGACTATCTGTTGAAACTAAAAACATTGTCACCTTGACCTATTAAAGTAAGCAATGATGTGAGACAATAATTATCGAGGGATTACTCTAAAACTGTCCTTATCGCGAGGATAGGATAGATAAAGACTTAATGCTAATCAGGGAGTGGCTGGTTTATTTCCCACGACGCGCATGTAAGCTGTTGATATCCGAGCACGGACTGATTCAGGTTGGTTCAATCTCACAAATCGAGTGGGAGCCG
Organism: Tenodera sinensis; assembly: GCA_030765045.1. Taxonomy (NCBI): domain Eukaryota; kingdom Metazoa; phylum Arthropoda; class Insecta; order Mantodea; family Mantidae; genus Tenodera; species Tenodera sinensis. The sequence continues at coordinate 296,620,939 of CM060964.1, read as the reverse complement.
GCGGTAGCCAGAATGTAAACACGTAAACAAGATGGTGGTCAGCAGCTGCCAGTGACCCCTTGTTTACGTGCCAAACCTGGCGTCGATCTGCCTCTCGGATACATTCCATTGTCTCCGAGATGGTTCCTCTAAATCACTACGTCTATGTGTACTTTCCACTCAAACTAATGAATGCAGTCTGTCTACTCTAGTGAGATTTACTTTTCTTTCGAAATGCCTCGACCTAGAAAGACGGGCTTTTTGGGCCTTGGATCCAGATACATGATTATTTAGGGTCGTAAAGAGTTAAAACATGACAGACCTTTCAAACTTTACTTCCTCGTTTACTTACCTAAATATAGTCCACTTTATAATTCGACTGACATCGCAACTAAGCTGTTCACAGCAGTAAAGTGGAACCGGTTCCTATCACTCCACGCGAGGAAGACATTCTGATGTCTCTGATTGGCTGAAGCCCCAACCTCGCATCCTTCATTGGCTGAAGTAGGGTTCATTGCTATCCTGCTTCCATCCAGCAGGAATATATTCACATCTAACTTTAGCCAATCAGAGGCATCATATCTTTCCCACGTGGGGTAAGTCACGTGATAGGAACTGGTTGCACTTTACTGCTATGAATACCTAAATTACGATGTCAGTCTAATTATAAAATGGATTGTAAGTAGACGAAATATTGCATTCCGCCCAAAATTTCGACTTCGAAACAACCTGGTTATAGCCCGAGAAATGTTAGGGTTAAAGTTACCATATATGTAAGATATTTGCATGACAGATAAAACGTATATCTTGAATTTTCTGGGAATATCCTATGAAGTTCCTCTTTATTCTGAACGAGTTTTACATAGCAGGTAAACCGTAAGAGAAGCAAAATCTTACTGCACAAAAAGTAGAACCCATTAAAGCACACAATTGGTGCATTTTTCCCTTTTTGTGGGAGCAACCATTTCCGAGATATTCTTTATTATTGGTTAGAATTTTCATATACTTAATTTTTTGTCGATAGTCGTGTTATTCTTTTTTTTTTTTTTTTCTTATGCCCAAAAATATAACATTTCAAAAAGTGATGAGCTTTTCAAAAAATGATGAGCTTTTCAAAAATCTGACTATCGCTTTAGTCTACTATATATGGGCGTCGCGAAGGGGGGGGGGGGTTGGAAGTTGGTCAACTTAATGTCCAATCAATTACTGACTTAAACTAGCATTTTAAAGGGTGAATTTTCACTTAGCACAAATTAATATGGTTATATGCAATAAACATTATAACTTTTGACAATAAAATAATGAATTAATATTATCTGATTGCAAAATTTCAAACATGTGGCCCCCTTGGAAAATGTCTGCCGACGCTCATGTTGCTATATCCTTCTTATACGTACAACGAATGCATAATGAAACTGCATCTCTAAGTAGATAAAAGTAGAAGTTGATTGAAGAATACGTTTTTGTAAGAATAGTTTGTGGAAAAGTGAGTAAAAGGTTACATAAATGCAACTCATCTGATTTTATTTGTTTTGTTTGCATTAAACTTTCCAACAGCGCGTAATATAATGTTCGAAGTTCTTACAAACATTTTGTTTATTCCATTTATATGTCACCTTTGACATCTATGGTCATATTGTCTGCTTTGCCTTGGGAATAATTGCTCATAATGGCAATGGCAATGATATTCACTCGTTTTATTATCGTGTTAGTCTTTGAGTCTGTTTACTTTGTGTTATCTATTTCAACACTAAGTTCACACACACATACATACACACACATATACACACATGCACACATATACACACATTTAGTGTCACTCATACCTCCAATTCCCATCTAATGGAAGATGGGAATAATTCCATAAGATGGAATGTCGGTGGGACTTTGGGCGTGCATGGCAGGTGCGATGTTCTCTATAAATCCCTCGTCCTCCGGATCGGGGGACCTGTGAGCCCCCTAGAGATGAGGGGAGCCGGTGTACGAGCCGCCGCCGTGGAGTTCAAATTGTAATTGTTAGAGACCTTGCCCTCTGCTGTCGTGTCTCCTCCCGGGAGCGCCTACTTGCATACTTTCCAACTTTCACACTTTGTCTATAAAATGTACAGGAGCAGAGACCTTTTTACGACTTTACTGTAAAGGAGGCGTTTTGCGGCTTTGTGGGCCGATTCATGGTGTTCTTTGCTGTTAAGCTGAGGTACCAGCATTGGCAGATAGAAACACTACCACCAGGTCTTCAAGGATTCGTGTAACATGGAATTTTAATTTATTATGTAGGACCTTTTTGCAAATTTACTGCACCAAATATTTTACGCATTCTAAATTGCATATCGTCACAAAATTATTACGCTTTGTGCCTGAGGGAAGTTTAATTGGCTCTATTTCAGGAAGTTGACAAGTTCTATTTCTATTTTACTAGACATTTTAACATGATCAAACGGTGTAAACATATTAACAATTAGAGCATTGATACATTTGTCATTGGAATAGCTTCCATGCTTGGTTTGACTTTGAAAGAAGAAGCGAAAAGAACCGTTTTGAACGTGTGTAAGGAATGGTTACGTGGTTATATGTTTAAAAAATAATAAAATACAAATTATGTGCGGCGTGAAAAACTACAATACTATTGGAGGCACTCTCCAGGATGTCATTTGGAGCAAGAAATCCAAATGGTAGATCACTGGTTTTATACAGCTCAATAGTTATAAGTCTAGCAGTTTTATGGTCAAAGTTGGTGGTGCATAGCTCAATAACTTCCCATTAAATGTACTCGTATATCATACAACGTAGAGAGACAACATAATTAAGAGTTAAAATTGTTTCCTTAGGCACAAATTTCAAGCTGGACAAAGGTGGTTATTGCACAGATGTAAAATTTGTTTTAGTACAAGCTGTCAAAACAATTGCTTATCAGATTGTTAATTATTGTAGTCCACTAAAATTCGTCATGACATCTTTTAGTGCCATTTTGAACACCTACTAGCGTAACAGCCCTTACGGGCCAAGGCTTACCACCCGGCCGATGCGTCCCCTACCGCTGCTCACCATAGGCGTCATGAGTGGGGTGCAATACTGGAGGGTGGGACGTAGTCAGCGCCCCGAGCCCTAGGGCTTGAAAATTAAGAGGTACAAATTATTTATCATGTTTTTTGGTCAATATTCCAAGAATAGCACAATTATCGTAGTGTTTCTTTACTAGGGATTGTATATGATTATTTTGCTGGCACGTTTCAAATAATAATAATAATAATAATAATAATAATAATAATAATAATAATAATAATAATAATAATAATAATAATAATAATAATAATAATAATAATAATAATAATAATAATAATAATAATAATAATAATAATAATAATAATAATAATAATAATAATAATAATAATAATAATAATAATAATAATAATAATAATAATAACAATAACAACAATAATACTAATACTAATAATAATAATAATAATAATAATAATAATAATAATAATAACAACAATAATAATAACAATAATAATAATAATAATAATAATAATAATAATAATAATAATAATAATAATAATAATAATAATAATAATAATAATAATAATAATAATAATAATAATAATAATAATAATAATAATAATAATAATAATAATAATAATAATAATAATAATAATAATAATAATAATAATAATAATAATAATAATAATAATAATAATAATAATAATAATAATAATAATAATAATAATAATAATAATAATAATAATAATAATAATAATAATAATAATAATAATAATAATAATAATAATAATAATAATAATAATAATAATAATAATAATAATAATAATAATAATAATAATAATAATAATAATAATAATAATAATAATAATAATAATAATAATAATAATAATAATAATAATAATAATAATAATAATAATAATAATAATAATAATAATAATAATAATAATAATAATAATAATAATAATAATAATAATAATAATAATAATAATAATAATAGTAAATGTCAATAACTTTAAAATAATTTTGTTTAAAACAACATTGACAATTGGGTCCGAGCCGGGTGGTACCCTGTAACCTCTTGTCGGGCTTGGGCCGGGCTCAGGCTTGGTTGAGGCCGAGTGAACCTAAGAATATCGGCCCGGGCAGTTCAGTGATTTGATTCCCACATTTAGGTATATACAAAACAATGAAATTGAAAATGTTAAAAGACGCCGTGCCGGGTGTGTTCTTTCTGCATATTCACCGAGCGAGGTGGCCCCGAGGCAACGTGTGACTCGCATTCGGATGGTCTCGGATTCGATCCCCGGAAACTGCTCGCCCTGATCCTTGGGTTTTTCGTAGTTTCCCGGAGTCGGTAGGCGAATGGTGGGGTGGTTTCTCTTCTACCACGACTTTGCTGCCCCTTATTTCCCGTGCCCATTTTTCTTATCATCTGTTTTAGGGTTGTAGGACCGGGCGACTGTGTTGCGGTTGGACGGTGGAGGTGCGCTTTGTAGCAGTTCGGGACTACCCAGCTAGGACGCGCCTCTGAATGGGCCCCGGGAGGGTGCCGCTGGTGGTTAGGGGCTCGTGGGTGGCGTTGGATTCGTTCAAACTGGAAACGTTAGGGACCTGGTCAATGCTTGCGCCCGTCGTCACCCGGTCGCCCTTCGGGTCTCTCCCCTCATCCCTCCTTCCCTCCCAGGGGTCATAGAAGAAGCACAAAGGGCCTACGTGCGGTGCACTTTCCCGATTGCGGGGGCCTCTCCGTTTTTACGTACCTTAGCTTTTTTTTTTTTTTTTTTTTTTTTTTTTTTTTTTTTTTTTAATATTCATAATGCTGATTTTCTCTAATTTATTTTGGCTACTAAAGTTGTTTAAAGTGGATACAAATACTTTCTGGAGTTATGTACATACGTTGTGTAGCAACTCCATACACAGCAGTAATTTCAAATGCAATGCACTTGGAAATCTCTTCTCCGTTCATTTCTTTTACGCACGTGATATTTTGTTGCTTATGCACTTTTCTGACCTTCCTGTTTTATTTAGTGTTAACGTTTTTTGTTATGTTGCATTGTTCGTAATTTATGTGGTTATTTTCTTACATTTCTTCATCTCAAATTTCAGCAGTTTGTGCTTCTCTTATGACCTGGTTCAATTTCACGTGTGGTAGATTTTATGGTTTCCAAACTGGCAATATATGTTACATAAAGACTGCGGAGTTTATGATACGCACATAAACTTCATCAGGTCTCATGAAATTATATGGCAGTACTTGGTAACAGTTCTCCCCTCCGGAAACGATACCTCACATATTCCCCCCTTTTTGCTGAAGGTTGCAGCAAGCAAGTTTGTACTTTTGCGGTAGTTTAGGTGTGAAATACCAGGTGCCGATGTACACTACTTGAAAGTTATACTTTGATGTCCATCCTCTGTCTGCTGTTATCTGGAAGTTTCTAGAAGCATGTTTCCTACAGGTCGCACAGCTTTTGGGAACGACTAACACACATATTCATTAAAACTGCAGAGAAAGAAATTATGTACAAATGCAACTTAACAATTCTCTTGCTGTTGGGAATCCAAGCTGCAACTGTATTTCAGAACAATACATCCACTGTTTGAAACTTTTTTATTTATAAAATTTCTATTTAGGGCATAAAATAATCTGCCTGCTGCTGAGGTTCTACTGTTGATTTCCTCATTTATTTTGCCATTCCAATCTATAATGGATCCTAATTATTCAAATGTTTTAACTTGTTCCAAGGACTCTCTATCTAGTTTTATTGTATGCTGCAACAAGCCTAACAGTGTATAAAACTGTATATGTGCCAATTACAATTCATGGGTTGGAGTTATAGACGCTAACAAAGAAACAAACAAACAAGCAGAGAAGCGAACTCCAAGCCACAGAAATGAGATACTTGAGAAGGATAGAGGGCAAAACTAGAAGAGACAAAATACGAAACCAAACAATAAGATTTAAATTAGGAGTCTCCCTTTTTATTGAAATAATTAAATCAAAACAACTAAGTTGGTACGAATGAACAACGAAAGATACCCAAAGATGGCATGGTAAACTAGATCAGAAGGGAAAAGGCCAAAGGATAGACCCACACAGACGTGGGAGGAAGGAATCCAAGACATAATAAAAGAGAAGGGAATTGAATGGCAACAAGCAAAATTAGTTGCTAAGGATAGGACCAGATGGAAAGCTCTCTGTAAATCATTTACACCAGCCGGTAGAAGAGGTTCGACTAAGTAAGACATCCGCTGTTAGTGGATAGGTACAGAGGTGTGAAAATTATAGACTAAGTGCATTCTTACGATGAAAATGATTGTAACTTCTTAGTTTGAAAATAATTTTAAAATATCTCAAATTAAGTCAACACATTATGTGAATGCCTATCAGGCACTTTTCAGTAAGAATATTTATTTTCCTCCAATAACACCATTACGTTAGTAACTTTCCTTGATGGAACATTTTTTTTCCAATCCAAGCCTCAAAAATCTTTGTAGAATAAAATACACACTTCATAACATTTGCGTGTATCTAGTGCTTAATTTCCAGATATGGTCTTGAATTTTTACAGATAATACTGAAGAAATGGCTAAAAACGGCCGTCTAAGATCCATTTTTGGCATTACCTACAGATTACCGAAGAAAAAATATATCCATCTATGCAGTAATACAAGATAAAAGTTTGATTTTCTAGTTTTATTCCACTTGTTCTTGTAGCCAGTCGTCTAATTCTGATTGGAGGAAAGTTCTACCTAAGCTACAGTATCTTGGGGACAGAGCTTCGGACAGCAAATAACCAAAACTTTGCTTTTAGCCATAATATGTACACCTTTGTAGTTGTAAAGCACCAAGGTTCTATTATCAATAATGTAATATATCGAATATACATCATTTCAAAAATGTAGAGATGAGACGTAAAACTTAAAAGAAACAAAAACTTTCGGTAAATCTGGGTGCGAGAGAAACAGTTACCAGTTGATGTCATTTTTACTTTCTTTACTACGTATAAGAAGTAGGGGAAGTAGTGTATTTCGCCCAAAAATTCCATGTCGAGATTTCACCAGAAATATATGTTTTGGGGCTCCCTGAATCCATAAAATACATTTTTAGAAAAAGATCCGCGTGTGTGTCAGTCTGTGAACAGCATAACTCGAAACCGAAAAATCGGTTAAGGACCAAAGTTGGTATTTAAATTTAATATCTTTCAAGGATGCGACACGAAGATTTTGAACGAAATTCCTTCACCTTAAATTACGCATTACATGGAAAAATTTTCGAAAATTTTTATTTTCTCAAAAAACTGGCTCCAACGATTTTAATTAAAAGGTTTAGACATTTTCATGGCAAATAAAATGCATATTTTGAATTTTCAGACTATAGCTTATTTATTCCTGTTTATTCTAGATGCCTTTTGCATAACTGGTAAAGCGTAAGAGATAGACCAAATCTAAGAATTAAAAAAATACAGATCTTGTTAAAACACTTAAGTCATGTCCATGTGCATTATTCTGAGTGAATCATTTCGGAGACATTCCTTGTTATTTGTGTGAGTTTTGCAATACTTATACTTTTCTCAAATGGAAGGTCGTTGTTCACTTTTTTGTCCCTTGGCCGTGCAAAGAGAACGGAATCTCAAACCTGTAAACGATTTGACTATCGCTCAAAGTCTACTGTATTCTAATATTCCCCTTGCACCAACAAGGAAATAAGCAATAAGATAATTTGTAGAAATGTTTATCTCAATTAACACGAAGAAGATATAGGAATAAGAGTTTGTAAGAATGTTAGTACAAGAGTAGAGAAAATCATGTGAGTGCAACATATCGGTCTTTTTTCTTTCTTTCTTCATAAGTGCATGCTTAATCTAATTTAATTTACACGAAACATTCGTGTGGTGTTGTAATTTTTCGTTTAACTATTGTTTAAACTTCTTGTTCCAAGTTTAACTATTATTTATACCTGCATGAGCTAAATAGTATGTACACACTGAGAATTTCGTTTTCACGTAAATGAGATGGTTCAAGCCTAACTAGCAGCTTAAAAACAAGTAAATAATTAATAAGCACTTGAAAGAGGTACATGCGATTGAATTACTATAAACATAAGTTGAATGCATATTAACATTGCTATACAATAGGTAGATACCAGCAGAACAGAGGTAAGGAAATAAATAATGAGTAACTGCAGGTTTCATATCTTGGTACCCTAATTAAATCTGATAAATTAAGCGATACAATAAGAGAAAGAATACAGGCAGGGAATGGGCTTAGTATGCAAATAAAAAGATCTTCTCTAATGGAATAATAACCACAAATAGTAAACTCAAAGTTTATAAAATATTGATAAGGCCGTTAGTAACTAAGGGGTCTAAGATTTGGTCTACCACAATGAACAATGTACGATGTAAAGGCTTTGCGATCTTTCGAGAGAAGAATACTCAGACAAATGTTTGGACCTGTACATTGTGGTGCACAGAATTGGAGAGTGAGAAACAATCAGGAAATAAATTATTTAATAGAAGCTCAAGGTACTGTTAGATTTATGGAATCCCAAAGGCTTAGATGGTTGGGATACCTGGAAAGAATGGGGGATGAACACAACCCAAAGAAAATGTGAAAGGGGAAATATTTTCATGAAGAAGCAAAGCCAGAACAAGATGCATGGATTGTGAAATGGGAGTCAGCGATTGGAGAAGGAAGACACATGATAGAGGAGAATGGAAGAAAATAGTAGGGAAGGTCAAGGCCCAATTGGGCAGTAGAGCCATAAAAAAGAAGGTACAGGTTTCAAAGGAACTGCTAAAAAGGATGACATCTAACATCAATGCATAGGCGGCATCGACGCAGAAATGATTCGCGAACCCTGTTGCGTAATCCTGGTGCGTTGCGAAACTCATCACTGGCTTCAATAATGCGGGTAACCAGCGTCTACTCAGAATGAATTATGATGAATACACCACAGTCTGAAGATGACCCCAGAAAAAGAAACTTATGGGATTGAAATTCGGCGAACGGGATGGCCAAGGCACGGCGGTAGGACGGCCTCTCGCGATCCAACGATTGGGGAAGACTCGATTTGGATGTTCCCGTACACTTATAGCATAATGCGCAGGAGCTCCGTCGTTTTGGAAATGCACTTGAGAGTGAACATCAAGCGGCACTTCTTCCAAAAGAGATGGCAGTACATCCGTCAAAAATATTTTATAAGTATTGTCACGCAACACGTGGTCAGAAACCATGTCAGCCCGTATATTTACCATAAACTGCTGTTGCTGGCTCCTCTGAACTGTGGCATGGGGTTTTTCGGATGTCTATATGTAACTATTCTTGCAGTTTAGGATTGGCCCATCCCTTCACCGGTGAACAACACCACTGAGAACAGTTTCGGTGGCTGCCTTAAGGCCCATTCGCAAAACTGCCAGCGTAACTCACAATCTTCCGGAGTTAATGCTTGCACCTTTTGCAGATGGAAGGGGTAGAACTCCACGTGCAAGACTTGCCTTACACTTGTGTGCTTGACGCTTATTGTGTGTGCAATAACACGGATGCTGGTTGACGGTTCCTATTCCAGTAAACACAGTAAGTTTTCTTTAAACTCTGGAGTGCGAGGGATACGTCTTGTACCGCAATCTGCGCCATATAACCACCTCGCAAACGCCGATCTACAGATTCTAAAGCAGTCCGATGAGGCTGCCGTCTATTGGAGTACCTTTCGGTGCAAATTCATGTAGCTATTGCAGAACAACCTCCTGCTTCGCCATACACTAGGTGCATGCCAGCTAATTCGGCACAACTGTAATTTTGCTCCATTTTCTCACAGTACCTATTTAACTGTTTCAACACAATGTTATTGTGTGCTGAAGGCAACATGAGGTGAGACGTGAGTGACTCGAGTAGGAAACAGTCTCCATATGATGGTGTTAGTGTCTCCCAGGTGTTAGTCACCTATTTGCAGTACTAGTCATTTGTCATGCTAACATATAAGTATTAAGTACCTCTTTTGTACTACTTTGTGCTATTACTTGGTTCAACCTTTTGTGAACTGTTTACAGCAGGTCAACTGTTGAAAGGAAAATTTCTCTCATTGACAAGGACAATTATAGCCAATAGACAACTTCAGACCAATGGCAATTCCTAAGTCATCAGATGTGAGAAGAAGCAAAAGTAAACAATACTCTGTGTATTGAATAGGATGGTCTTATTTTGCTATTTTAAAGCAAACGCACAACAGTGCTCTCAAAATGGAAAGAAAAAAAAAAAAAAAAAAAAAAAAAAAAAACTTATCCCCACTTCGGGTTTGAATTCGATTTCTCGCATTTAGTAGGTCCACAGTCAGTCGGCATAACCGTGTGGCCAAAGCAGACGTTTCAGAACTGCGCTATGTTTCTGTAGCCGCTCGCCACAACCTGTGATCCATTGCAGTGGCGTACAGCCACATATTAAGCCTCCAATTTAAGCGCTTTTGGCAACGCTACAATTTAGAAATGCTTCTTCAGAGAGACAGCAGACATGCTTTACTAAGTTCCTAATAAACACTATTTCGATTCCAGTTGATAATATTGACATATTTCGTTCTGGTTATGATTTACTGGTCACAATCTCTAGTTACTTTGAATACGTATAACTTATTAACTTAATGTCGTAGACCATTGGTTTCCTGATTAAAATTTACTGTCTATTAACCCTCTATTACCAGTTAAATTTGTACAGTGTTATTCATTTACACTCTGTATATTGTGTATATTGTCGGTTTTTAAATCCGTGTACAGTAGCTTGAGTGAACCGAAGAAGTTGGTGGGTAGTAGAGTGATGTGGTCGAAAGCCAAAGCGAAATGAAGGGAAACATTGTTGCTAAAGATAAACTTAGACAAACGACGATGAATAACCTTCTCAAAAAGATTTGAAAGGGTGGGTAGTAGACTAATCGGACGGTAAGTTGACGGTAAATGGTGGGGCTTATTGGATTTAGGAAAGAGCAAGTTTCCAAGAGGCGGAAAAATGGCCAAGACGTAAGGCAGAGTTCATAATGGAAGAAAGGTAAGCCAGGGCCTGTTTGGTGAGTTTTCTTAATGCGATGTTGGGCACCAGAACGTGTCCCGGGGATTTCTTATTCGGAAGGGGGAAACAAAATGCAATAACTTCCTAGGATTGGTAAAAGAAAAGCGGACAGAAACAGTGGATTGCTATGGGAAGGCATGGTCTTTTGCGCTAGTTGTCCATACTGTTGGATAGAAGAATGAAACATTATTACATATAATGTGATGCATCTTAGGTTATTTTCACGTGCGGAGTCCATGTTCCAAATTTAAAATCCGAGCATGGAAGAGAAAACTGCAAAAAAACGCAAAGAAAAATCCCAAGCCTTAAATCATAACGGATAGCATTATAAGACTAAAATAAAGTTGCAGATGAAGGTCAG
>CM060964.1:296589544-296602044 GCA_030765045.1 Tenodera sinensis | reverse complement strand
CCAAGTCAGAGGGGTCAGTCCACGGGGATCGAACCCGGGACTTCCCGAATGTGAGTTGCAGACGTCGCGGCGCCACCTCGCCCGATAGTTGTACTAGTAGTAATAGCAGTAGTGGTAGCAGTAGTAGTAATAGTAGCAGTAGTAGAAGCAGTGGTGGTAGTAGTAGTTGTTGTAGTAGTAGTAGTACCAATTGTTATTTATAATTCAACATTTGCTTTTATTTTAAATGTTGAAATAGTTTTAATAAAGGATAATTTTCAAAGCGAGATGATTGATTCAGGTGTCTATCAATCACACTCGGGGGCTCGTGACTTGAATAGATACAAGATTGGATCCTTGCAGGTTCTTGTAACTCCAGTCGAGGCCCCTGTTGGCAAACTGGGAATTCCATCAGTTCGAATGGCTATGGTGATAAAATCCGTGGACAAGCAGGATCCTTTCTGGGACCAAAATCAATGGAACACCCCCTTCCATGGGTCATAAATTTGATGTGTGTGCGCGCATGTGTGGAAATGTTCTTTCTCTAAAGTAAACAAATATATATCCGAGGTGCACTCAACTTCGTTAGGTCCCTGAGGGGCCAAATGAGGAGCTACTTGATTGAAGAGTAGCACTTCCTGGTCGAAAAGACCGCATAACAGGCCGGGAGGGCCTGTTCGCTCATTTATCCTACAAGCTTCTAAGTGATATATTTATTTCTTCAATTTGATAAGAAGCATGTGCTGTTTTGAGTTTCAAACCTTATTTGTATAAATGATAATAAATATTGCACTTGATTGTTTTGTCATTTAATGCATACCTTAAAGAGTCGTTTTAGTGTTTCTAAAAATCGCGTTACCCCACTGCTCCGATAGGTGTGTAGTTATACGTTACGCCACGGTCCCGTTCAATGGCCCTCCTTCCTGGAAAGTGACACGCGGCTCACCCATACTTGTACTGCAACTTATGTGTATGAAGATATTACCTATCCACATAGAAGTTGAATTGGCCTTCCGCAAGATGGAACAATACGGAACACTAACTGCTGTACTAACTTAAATTAGGCTTACTTGCATCATATCAGATGTTGAAATTGGTGAAGTTCAGCGTGAACACATTCCCTATATCTCCGGAAACAATTGTGTACTGCACCTATGACTTGCCGGTCGTTTACTCGTTACTGTGATGGAGGGCGCGCCGGTCCTCGCCCGGCCTGGTGCTACCGCGGGGCAGTTCGGCCGATCTACGAAAACACTATATGTATATGTGTATAAGGATACACAAAGCTAAAGCAATAGTTAGATTTTCAAAAAGCGGACCGCTATGTAAAGTACCATGGTCCTTGCATAACCATGAGAAAAAAAAGAATAGCGAATTACCACTTCACAGAAGTAACAAGTATGAGAGAGAGAGGGGGGGGGGGGGAGGGGGGGAGATCTAGAAAATTCAAGCTGCACATTTTATTTCTCATGCGAGTATTTAATACGTGTGATATTCTAATGAAAATCGTTATAGCCATTTTTAAGAAAAGTAAAGGGTAATTTACAATGGGGGATGTTATTGAAAATCTTGGTGTTGCATCTTTGGAAAATGCCTATCAAAGCTGATGTGCAACTTTTCTCAAAATTCCTTTCCTTTTAATTTTTTATTTATTCAGGGAATCTGTGTACTTCCAATGAAATCAATTTTTGGGTGAAATACAATACTTTATTTACTACTCCGTAGCGCAGTGGTAGCGCACCTGCCTCTGCTGCCAAGGACCCAGGTTTGATCCCCGGTACCGGCGTGGGGATTTTCCCCACTTGGAGGTCTGGCACAGGGTGCACTCAGCCTCGCTAGGTCCCGGAGGGGCTAATTAAGGAGCTTCTTGATGAAGAAGTAACAACCCCAGATCGCGAAAGCTGCATAACTGGCTGGGAGAGCTCGAGGCGCTGAACATGTGCCACTTTCCAGTACTGCACCCCACTCATGACGTCTGTAGTTGACAGAGGAGGGGGACGCAGCGGCCGGGCGGTAAGCCTTCGCTCATAAGGGCTGTTGCGTTAGGGGTTTAGTTTTTTAAGTAGTAGAGAAGGTAAAATTAATAATTTCTGTGCGTGGTTGTGTGAGAGAAAAGCAGAGAGAAGTGTATTTTTGATAGATGCTAAAAGTGCCTTTAAAATAAACACGCTTTATTTTAGTACATTTTGATTTCCATCTATAAGCCTTGTTTTTCAGCTATTCGTTGGAATTCTGTGCTTCAGTTACGATTAAAGGGTGTGCATTGATCCGAAAGGTGTTTATTTTCGCTCTCACAGTTAATTGGATGACTTCTCCCATTATAAAATGACCGCAGACGAGGTTGGCACTAGTTCAGAATATGTATTTATAGGGAAAGTAGAAAAGTTGGAGATTCCCATCCGTGGAGGTCAGATTTGCCAGCTCGCCACCAGCTGCTGAGGTTTGACGTTGCAAGGCGATAAATCACTCCCATCCAATTTTAGGTCAGTTTACAGATGCCTGCCGTAAAACTCACCTTCACTTCAATCGGTTTCTTTTAGCAAAGACGTAATACTGGCGAGTGGAGTATTCGATTCATTCAGAGACGTGAAATTGAAATGTGAATCGCAATATCTTGTCTACCTAGTATCTTAACCCTCTTTACTTTCAACGGTTAAATGCACCTTTACGTGGAACTTTGTAGTGGTGTCTGACGAACCCTGGTTATAGCACACTTTATATTTTCAGGCAAATGGCTACTTATTTCCTTTTGGACGATGTGTCAAGTAAATTGTGGACGCTTAGGAAATATGATAAATAAAGATTATTGAAAGTACCTTTTACTGCCTAAAATGACGCAACAGGGTGGTTGCCTTCTGCTTTAATAACCCCCTTTTTATATAGAACTGCCTAAAAGAAGTAACTATAGCACCTAGAATGTCTGAAAAGGATGGCAAGGCCTATTTTAGTGATTTTTCCTTACAACCTCTGAAAAAATTAAAAACATTACCATTATTATTATTATTATTATTATTATTATTATTATTATTATTATTATTATTATTATTATTATTATTATTATTATTATTATTATTATTATTATTATTATTATTATTATTATTATTATTATTATTATTATTATTATTATTATTATTATTATTATTATTATTATTATTATTATTATTATTATTATTAATTGTTGTTGTTGTTGCTGCTATACATTGCACCCCGAAATTAGATATCTATATTTGAATGGAAGTACATGTTTTGAGGTCCTGAATCAAAACTTATTGTTAGAAAAATGTGTGAAGATGAAATACTGGATATATATATATATATATATATATATATATATATATATATATATATAAAGCATCACATTTAAGTTCAATATCTTCCAAGGATACGACTCGAAGACCAAGACAATTCCCCAACTCCAAATTACTCATCACGTTTACAAATGTTTCTTTAGTTCCACTTTTCACAACATTGCTGTTACATACATACATATATATATATATATATATATATATATATATATATATATATATATATATATATATATACACCCTAAGACCACAAAAATAGAGCAGACTCTGGAAGCGTATATTTGTCTAAATTCAACCACTCAGCCATCCGCTCACATTGAATAGTCGAGACTCAATATGAGAAATGACAACAGAACGACGCTAAAGACACGCATTTTGTGACACCATTGTAAACCGGCCGCGGAAACGGCATGGACTTAGACAAATGCACGCTTCCAGGTCCTGGTCTTTTTTTTTTTTTTTTTTTTTTGGGGGGGGGGGTCTTAGGGTGTTTGTATATATAGTAGAAGTCTCCTCTACACGACGACAGGAGAGTGGGCCACCTAACCTACTGTTCGGTGTACATCAGAGCTACCCAGTACTTTTAGAAATAAGTGTATAGGCCAGCAAAAAATAGTTTTGAATCCGTAATTTTTATTGCAGGATCAATACAAAGTTTCTTCATACTTTTGAAATACTTTAACAGTGGTGGTACTAATTTTTCTCTTATTATGTGTGTTATTAAAATGTGTTCTCCTTGCAGCGCTCTAATTCTAAAACAGGTTATAAAGGTGTTAATTTGTTTTGGCAATCATGTCCCTAATGCTTTTCTTGTTGAGATAGTCACCCTACCAGGAATACTGATAAGTAGAAAGGGTGTGACATTACTTGTCGAATGTGCGAGGGAGATGCCTCCGCGGTAATTCGTGAGGGCTGCATTCGGTAGATACCAGGTTAGATTCCCGTCGACCGCCACTCTAACATTGGGTTTTCCTGGTGGTAAGTGAATGCTGGGATGGTATCTCATCTACCATGATTTGCTTCACATCATTTTCCTTTAATTTCGTTTCCTTCTCGTTTCTCAGATGTACCTCTAGATTTTGTGGCGTGTGGCGGTGCCGGACAGAGGCGCGGTTGCTGCCTGGTCGACGGGTCGTTCGCCACCCTCTCCAGGTAGCATCCAAAAGTGAGAGGATCTTCGAGCCTGGAATTGTTTGGGACTTCCGCGCGTCTTTGTGATCTGTCTGCCTGAGGCCTATAGCCTCCTATTCTTTAACTACATCGCTTCCTTCCTGGGAGTGTCAGCCACAATAGATCTATGTAGGTCGCATTACGCGAAGTTTCCCCCTTAAATATATAAGCTATATAATATGATTTTTTCTCGAAGTATAAGATGGCCATCACGTGCAGTTTAGCACTGGACTGTACCTAAAAAAGTGGGATGGTGCAGACCACTAACATACTATGTATCTCTAACCTCAATAAAATCTCCACCTATGTAGGTTAAGGTTAGGTGTTCGACAGCGGAAAGAGAATGTCCATTTAAAATGCAGTGCATGTGTTTATTCTTTTTTTTTTTTTTTTTTTTTTTTTTTTTTTCGCAATTGCCAACTCCTACAATAAATCTAATTGTGATTCAGTAGCCAGGCGTATCCCTCTGGCAATGAACTGGTTGTTGCGAGCAAGGCCGTGCTTTTGTTGCGTCACAGCGATTGACGACCGTCTGCACATTAATTACTTACTCTAGCTATGTGTGTATACAGGGAAGCTAATAAGGGCTGCTTGTCACGATGCTTATTCACAAACATTCCAGCGTGGCATATTTCATACCAACCAGCTGTGATTAGGGATTGATTACCCATTGGGCTATACCACAATGTCCCTTTTTTGAATAAAGTGTCCCCACGTTCCACAGAATATTTCCAGGACACACAATTGTTCTGTATTTAGCTAAAAAGATTAACATAGTCAGATTTCAAAATAATTCTATGGGATAAAGAGGCCTAAACAGCAACAGTTTATAGAAACATCAACTTAACTTTATAAACATACAAAATCGTAACTGGAAATATTGCAATTGAAATGTTCAGTACTTAAGAAATTCTCTGATTTTTTTCTAAAATGTTTAAATCAGTAAGAAATATTATTTAAAAATTTAAACAATTTCCTCTGCAATTGGTGCCATTTATTGCTTATTTCCTTGCAGGTGTAAGGGGAATATTAGAATACAGTAAGCTTTGAGCGATGGTCAAATCTTTTAAAGCTTTGAGATTCCGTTCTCTTTGCACGCTTAACATATAAAAAATGAACAACAATGTTCCATTTCACGAAAGTTTTATTTTCCGAAACTGACACACATAACAAGGAATATCTCCGAAATGGTTCACTCTACCAAAAGATGTATTCAGACATAAATTGTGTGTTTTAGCGAGATCTACATTTTTTGTGGCGTAAGATTTTGTTTATCCCTTACGGTTTACGAGTTATTCAAAAGTCATCCAGAGTAAACAGGACTACATAGGTTATAGCTAGAAAATTCAAGATATACATTTCATTTGTCATTCAAATATCTTAAACATATGGCATTTTAATCAAAATCGATAGAGCAATTTAAAAGAAAATCAAAATTTTCGAAACAATTTCAATGTGAAGGGTAGTTTAGCGTGGGGCTATTTTCTTCTAACTCTTCTTGTCGCATCCTTGAATGACATTAAACTTAAATACCAACTTTGGTTTTTAACCGACTTCTCGTTTTTGAGGTATGCTGTCCACAGACTCACAGTCTCTCTCTCTCTCTCTCACACACACACACACACACACACACACACACACATACACACACACGCGCGCGCGCGCGGATCTTTTTCTGAAAATGCTTTCTTTTTGGATTCAGGGGGTCTCAAAACATATGTGAAATCTCGCCATCGAATTTTTGGGTGGAATACAATACCTCCTCTATTTACCAGTAGAGAAAGTAAAAATAGTGCTAGGTGACACATATACTCAGAAGCACTTTTCCTGATGAAAATGGTGCGATTTATGCAATGTCACTCTACAACAAAAAATTGATAGGAATATACAACAAACCTAATTGGATACCACTTACCACTTAATCCTCATATAAACATTGATGTAGAGAAGTGCCTCAACTATCCGTTGGGGAAATAAAAAAGGAACTGGCAACAATGCGGAGCACCTTTCAATGGCTGCATTGACGTAAATTCATTGTCAATTGTTGATGAGTAACAAGGGACTCGCGACTGGCAAAGAGAGTTCTGGTTCATAGCTGTCACTTATTTTTTGGTTGACGGAATCAAACTGGATAGTATTCAGGAACTTACGTAGGTGCTGTAAAAAGGTTTTCTTTTATTTCATCATGCCAAAAGAAATTATTCTTATAATAGTGTTCATTCTAAACAGTGGTGTCTTCATGCAAGAATTATCAACGAACAAGCTGTCTCGTGCAAATTGTGTCATATGAACATTCAACATCAGCATTGGCCACGGCAGGAAGGTGAACATTATCCATCATATTGAACACGCACTTCACATTCTACCTTCTTCTAAACTGCAAGCAGCTATTTCTTCAAAGAGGGGAACAAGGTCTATATAATCTTATGCACCAATTCTAATCATATATCAAATGAAGAGGAAAAGGTGTTAGGCAGAAATTAAAGCATAGCTAACATATCAGTTGTTGCACTGTGCATTTGTTGCTTCAACTTTAAGCCGATTGAAAGCTCAGAAATATATAATATTATTTTCAAAATTAGTATTTTCAAGCTTTTTGTGTACCAATGGAGAAAATGACAAAAGTCCCTCAAAACTCAATGTTTGTGAGCCTATAATTAATTATCAAACATCTCTATTATGATTTATTTATGCCTACAAACATACTGTTGGTGTTTTTAAACACAAAAGCCGTGTGCGGGCAATGTTTGAGAGGTTCAATCGGAATTGAAAAATTCATTGCCACAGCTGAGATTTGAACCATAGACCCTCCGCTTACCATTTTTATGAACCTTCAAGTTTTATTGTTTCCTAATAATGGTTTTCGGAATTCTATTATAGCAGTATTCTTGTTCATTTTCAGTTGCTTTCTTAGCCAGCTGACCTGCGATTTCATTACCTTGTATACCTATGTGTGATTGGAACCATCCTATTTCTATGTTCCAGTTTTGTTTCTCTAGTATTGTTAATTGTTTTCTAATTGCTTCTATTAGATAACTGGATTTTATAGTTATATAAGGATTGTATTGTAGAATTACTATCCGTGTACATTGAGGAAATTTTGCTAGTAAATTCCGTAACTTGAATATTTTCAATGTTTTTGATAGCTTTCAAAACGGCAAATTGTTTCACATGATTGTTGGAGCATTGTTTCTCTAATTAGTGTTGTAGTTGATATTGCAATGTATTCTTATTATAGATCACTACTCCAGAGCCTAATCCTTGAGTTTTACTGCCATGTGCATAGATTTCTAAGGTATGTAGATTAGTCAGGTCAGGTTTGTTTCTTTTACTACGGGGATGTCTGCTGAATTATTAGGCTATTTCTTATATTCCACAGGTTTATCCAAGTTCTTGTCAGACTCCTGTCTCAACAGTTCGTATTCATTAGGTGTGTATGTGGCGTGTGTGTGTGTGTGTGTGTGTGGGGGGGGGGGGGTCCACGCGTGTGTGTGAACAGCATAACTAAAAACGAAATCTTGGATAAACACTTAACTTGGTAATTAAGATTAGAATGTTCCAGGGAGGGATACGGAAGAAATTTGCAAAAAAATTCTGCCACCTCAAACTACCCTTTATGTGAAAAAAAATGTTATTTTTATTTTTTGCAAAAATGATTTTAAAAATGTTTATCAACATACCGTATGTTCAAGATATTTGCATGGCAAACAATGTGTATCTCTTGAATTTCCTAGAAATATTCTCTGAAGCCCTCTTCATTCCGAGTGACCTTTTTGTAACTAGTAAACCATAAGAAATAAATCTCACTACATAAAGAACTGTAGATATCTTTATGTCTGATTTTTTTGTTGCTTTAACCATTTCCGAGATACCCTTTGTTATTTGTTTGAATTTTCAAGCACTCTATACATTTTCCAATGCAAATTGCTTTAATTCTTGTTTCTTTCGTGGTCATCCAAAAGGAAGGGACTCACTTCATATAGCGACTCACTTTTAAAAGATTTGACGATCGCTTTATGTTAGAGTATTCTTCTTAAACCTATAACCCCATGTGTAAATGTGTAATGAAAGTTTATCTCGATTAACAAGAGGTAGATTATGCAACAATAGTTCGTAGCGTGATTAGAGAATGTTATGTGAATGCAACTCATCAGATTATTTTTGTTTACTTTTTCCTTATTACACTGAAGTTAAGGTCAAATGTGAAGATCCTGGGATAATATACGTGACAGTTGTGTTCTAAAACACCTATCCGTGAAGGACGTACCACTTTAACTCCTGTGCGCGTGTGCTAGTCGTTGAGGATGCATCTGCCTTTGGTTGCCATGGAAATACGCCGTAGAAAAGACCGTATCTAAATATAAAGGGAGTGAGTGAATGGATTGTCAGAACGTCCTTCCGCGAAAATGTCAAAAAACGCGTGCACGTCGTATCTGATTGAGAGAAGCACCATGTGGTGCCAGTGGGACAGCCGCCATGGACGGCTTCCAAATGGCGTCATATTCTGGAGCGATGACGTCACACTTGGGGCGAGCCCATCCCGAGGGATGTAGAGCTTCACACATTGTTCCTAGAGACGAAAAAACCTCCACAGAAAAACTGAAAACTACTTCCACCTCGTACCTTCCCAGCTAGGGAAGAAGTTGATCTAGCCCAGCGATGCACAACCTTGTCTCTTATGTGCTAATGACGTCACCTTGTCGCTTTACCCTACCTCCTTCGTCTTGTGCATGAAGCATTTCCCCTTATTCATCCAGGTAACCAAGGATTAGATACATTTGTTTTTGAATCCCATGAATGTGTCACAGCTCGGGAAAAAGTGAGCGAATTTGCCTCCACTTGATTTGATCTGTTATACCTATCTCAAAATCAATCCAAATAAAATATGCTCCTTTTCTTTTAGAAACCACTGCAAATCCCAGTGATTGCCTGAACCGTTCATTGAAGCGTTTTGCTTATATTTAGAGCTTTAAGGGGAGTCGAAATAGTGACTTGTTTATATATCTATATATAACCTGATCTTGGGGGGAAAAATCACAAAATTTACTTGTCCGGTATGACATTACATTGGAGGAGATTAACATATACAGGCTGTCCCAAAAACACCGACAACGCTTAGTATGTTGTGCGGGATGACAAACTGATCGGTTTTCCAAAGGAAGCCCTGTCCAGAAATGCACTGTTTGGACACTGGAGAGCGTAGAAGTTGAGAACGCATGGTTGTGACAATTTGTTAACATTAGTTTTGGTATTTTAATACGGTAGGTATACAACTCTTTATCCATCTGTGTACAGGGATGAACGATCTAAGCATAATAGCATTCCTGCGCATGCGCTACATTCCTCCATAGAGTCCTTGGTGGGTATTCTGCTGCGTTATTTCTGTAGTCCACAGCACAGTAACATTTTAATAGCAGTGTACCAGTACACAGCTACGGAAATGGCCAACATGAGCTCCAGCACACTTTGATGTAAATGTGCGGAATCACCTCAACATCGCATATACAAATCGATCGATTAGTAGTTCCATGGCCAGCGCGGTCACCAGATCTGACACCTCTCGACTATTTTCTGTGGAGTTATATGAAGAGTGTGGTGTATGGCCTCGAGTCCACGGAGAGATTAAACATCTTCAAAACAACCGCACCTATTGGGTCATTTGCATGATGTTCAGCACCGCCGATATAGGCTCCGTAATGACGTAGGAGGTACACAGTTATAAGCCCATTTGTAATGTAGACAGCTCGATGTTGGATTTATTGGTGAAATGTGAAGGCACACCGATCTCACACTTTGAAGCTTTCCAGCGTTCAAACCGTAAATTTCCGGACAGGGGTTCCTTTCTGAAAACCGATCAGTTTGCCGTCCCGCACAACATGCTAAGCGCTGTCGGTGTTTTTGGGACACCCTGTATGTATTAACGTCCTCCAACGTAAAGTCATATTGGACAAGGCGTATTTTGTTAACCTTTTCCAAGTTCAGGTTTTACTTCCATATGAATATTTGAAATCATTTTGGTATACGTTTCATAGAGGTACATTAATCGTAAATACGTTAAAATTGTTATTGAAAATAAAGCTGCATATTGGTTTTGGACTTTCTCATCTTGTTTAACTGCAATTTCTGAAGAATTAATAATTTTCTACGTTATCTCTGAAAGTCAGTGGTATAATGTGCTGAAATGTTTGTCACACATTTGCAACTAAATAAGCTTTGTTTTAATGAAAATGCTTTTATGTATCAGGCATACTAGTTAGTCTTGATTTAATTTTAAACCCCTTACATTTCAATAAAAATCTTGGCATTCTATTAAAAAAATCATAACTTTGCTTCTGATGAAGAAAACGTATTTTTGTTTCATCACTCAGCTGTAAAAATACCACTGAGCATGTCTTAAGAAATTCAACTAATTATCTTAAATAGTACTCTGTATAATGGGTCATCTATTAACATTGGAGAGATAGGGAATTTTGATTCCCCTTAAGACTACTCGATATTAAATTTTCAACATGGAAACTAATCCTCAAACATCGTAGTATCAGGATTCAATTGTGGTTTTGACATTCTGGGCATTTAAACACCCAAATGCGACGTTTAAATGGGAATGCATAGATGTTTAGCAAACAGAGCTGAACATTAGAACCCGTTTTTCTCCAAATCTTACTCTGTTACATTATTGCCACTTTAAAATGATCCACATTGAGCAATTTTCATTTTTTTAAATTGTTAGTACAGGTTATGGTGGAAAATAATATGAATCATCAAGCTTGGTTCTGAGTTAATGGTTCTAATAATTTAATATGTTTTATTTTTAGAAAAATAAACCGCTTTAATGGTGCCTGGAAGTTAATGGCCCTAACTAGCTATATTCAAAGAAAAATATGCACATTTTGAAAGCCTCTCTTCAAGTTTTCTTTATGTAAGGCATTTCACATAAAGTTTTCATTTTTTTTAATTATTTTCTTTAAATTTAGATAAATAGAATGATGACAATTAATTTCTGCCGTAATTGTGCTGAAAAAGTCAGCTAACCAGGTTGAAAATTTGTATAAATCAGGAGTTGCAGAGTACCTTGACATTCAAACAACAGATGAGACACAGTTCCTTGTGCTATGGATTATCCAGCACGCCAGACCTGTGCACGTGTCCTGCTATATGTCCAACTCTCTGAGTTTAACTTTGTCCATCGCAGTTTTTTCCTTTGTTAACGTTCTTCATTAACTTTGAGTGACTGTGTCATTTAACACAACCCTGTTTTGTCTTGCCTGATAATCATTCTGAAGTATCCATAGGAAAGAGAAAATCTGGTTCTAGATCAAGCGAGTGCAATAGGTCAGTCTTATTTGGCCGAATGATGTGCTGTTTCGTTGCCATGGATGCGCAAATGTCCTGACACCCACATCAGTTTAAATGATTTGTGCTCAGCCAATCTGCGAAGGGCAGGCACATACGAATGACCCTTCTGGTAATTGTTTCATCATTCACTAAAATCCTCAGTGATTTAGTGGAAATGCTCAGACAGAGTGACTTCAGTAACGTTCTAGTGACACAACTGCTGCCGTTCCTATGGAATTCAATACGATGGTGTGCAAAAAGAACTTGAATCACCGAGTAGTGCTTTGATGTTTCCAGTGGTTTTCATTTATTAGGCTTTTCATTGATTGATAAGCAACGTTACTCCCCAGGTATGAACTCATTCCCCTACTTCCGCTCCCTTCGTGAACCACGAAAGTGGGAAAGCAGTGAAAACAAAGCCAAAGCCAGTCTTAGCTAAAGCGTGCTACTGTAGTTATAGAGTGGGGGAATCCTCTCTTCACACTTGCGGAGTAACGTTCGGCAGCCCTGTTGTAGCCAAAACCTCACTACCTACGCGGGTGGCCGAGGTCGTTAAGACATGGTCTCGTGGCAGGGAAGTTTGCGGTTCAAATCTCACCAGGATCATGCTTCCTTACTGAGTTCTTTTCTTCTGTTTTTCCTCAGCTCTAATACATGGCAAATGCCGAGAAGATACCCTAAAGGTTAGGCCTGGAATATTCCCTTCCG
>CM060964.1:296577044-296582044 GCA_030765045.1 Tenodera sinensis | reverse complement strand
ATTTTCTTCAAAACTTAAAAAATTTCATGTTGCATCCTTGAAAGATATTAAACTGAAATACCAACTTTGGTTTTTAACCGACTTTCGTTTTTGAGCTGTTGTTCACAGACAGACAGACAGACAGACAGATAGACAGACATACAGACAGACAGACACACACACACTCACAGATATACAAACCCGGATCTTTTTCTAGAAGCGCTTTTTTTTTTTTTTTTTTTTAATATATTTTTATTTTAAAAATTCAGGGAGCCTCGCGACATAGAAATTTTTGGGTCAAATACAATAGTTCCCCTACTTTTATATACATATACCGGGTGGAAGGGAGATCATTACATTAATTTAAACCAGTGATAGATCTCGCTATTTGGAACACATTCTGTATCTTACGTTTTTGTCTCTGATTACTTCCTACGGAGATATTTTAGTTTTGTCGAAAACAAGCTGGCAACACTGCAGATTGTGTGGTTGTCACTTTCCCTAGCTCAGTACATAAACAAACACAGTCACGGTGCTTCTTGAGAACACAAATACCCTGCCTTGTCCTGCGTTTACTGCGCCAGTCTAGGCCAATCATAAGCGTTAGCTTCCAAAACATTAAAGCGAAAGCAAAAGTGCCCGAGCTGTTTACATCCATAAACCAGCTCAATTCCCTGACCAACCTCAGCGCAACGTTGTCGACTTACTTAACGTCTGAGAGAGCAGTTCGGAGTATTCCTTCACGTCTTTTAAGTGATTAATTATTTCGAAACCCTGTGTGATGTCCCATAATTACTACCGAAGCTATGTCAGAAATAAGTTACTCTACGCATCTTACAAGTAACAAACTGTTATCTTGGTACAGTCCGGTGGAATTACGCATCCAAGTTGGATCAAAAACCATTTATTTTTTCGAAATCGGCTGATCAAAGAACAAAATGTCATTAGACTTTTCTGCTTGTAATGCTTCTATGAAGCACATATTAGAAGGAATGTAATGACTTCCCTTCCATTCTGTATACACCTGTATATATATTATGTGTGTATACATGTGCAGTTGGGTAGATTACTTTCATCCCCCGAATTTCCTCTCCCTCCATTTCACTTCACTACCCATTTCATCCATGCGTTCATCCGTTTGGTCTGTTTCAGGGTAGGAAGTGTCAGCGGGTGTTCGGGTGCAGCATGGTGGGATGAAATGCTCCGAGTCCCCTGTCACGACAGCCGGGCTCCGGATCCTGTCCACACCGAGGCCCTTGAGTCATGGAAGGGCTCCTGTAGGTGACACTGCGCGAACCGTTGGACCGGTGTACTGACGTGTCAGGGAGTTTGTAACTGGGGAGTGTAGGGACCCTGCCCTCTGCTGTGCCTGCTCTCCTGTGGTCTGGCCGCCCTCTTTCTCCACTCGCCTTACCCCTCCCTCTCGGGGGCGCTCCTTCCGGGCACAGACTCAAAAGATCTCTTAGGTCGAAGTGCCAAGTCCCCCTCCGCGTATATCATTCTTCTTCTCCTTCTTCTTGCCTCCACCAATTAGCGACCTAAGAGCGCTTCGTCACAGTGCCTCTGTCTCTTTCTCCCGTCCTATATGTTTACAATAGGACCGTTTAGTTTGAGACGGATTATATCGTCTGGCACAGAATGTGATATCTCTGATGCTGCCCTTTGTTCGCTATATGGAAGCCAGTCAATTTAGAGAGCATTACTAGGCACGAGCGTTATGAGAACTCCTACATTTTCTTCCTCTGTGGGGTATAACGTCAAAGACTGAAGTCAGTTCCACAGTCGATTTCTGTGGAAATATGCGACTCACGTCAGGACCTTTTCTTGCTTCTTTAAAAGCTTTCAGCTTCACAGAGTCGTGGAGTTCTGAATTGCGACTGGAGGAAAGGGATTTTACCCTCGCATTTTAATGTCGGATTTAGTATGTGGAAATTAGCATTGAGGAACAGTACTGCGTATTTAATTATTACGGTGATTATATTTTAGCGGTGTTATTATCAAACACTACAGGCGGTGATTCTGATAATTCATGCAATGAAATTATAATTGGGAAGGAAACGTTCCACGCCTAAGTTTAAGAGTATCTCCCCGGCATATCCCACTTATGAGTACTGAGGGAAACCCTTATCGTGGAAAACGGCCCTGGTGGGTCCTAGTGCTGGCGAGTCCGTACGACCTTGGCCACACCCCAACCGTCCAGTAGCTGGAGCAGAGCATCGCACTGTACCTAAGCCATCGAACCTTTAGCAAGGACGGAGTCCCTAACGATTCCAGCATGACACAAATTCCTAGCTCTGTCTTAGCCACCGGCAACCTTGTTGAGAAACCATTTTGTACCAGCTTGTCCTCTTACCCTGGGTGCATATAAAGTGCGTGTTTACTGCTCATATATGGAACATTTCGCTATACCTGAGGGCATTTAATCATCATGTGCTACAAGATGTATCAAGAGAAAGCTGAAATTTAACTCCTTTTAAAATTATATTTGTTACTTTCTAAAATATATGAATAGCGAGATCGTTAAATGGGGACAGGAAGCTAATTATGTATGTATATCGACACTTCCTTGCAGCTTTTCTGGGAACTTCCTTCCACCTTATAATTTATCAAGCGTATTTTCTTCGATGATTTTGTAATCAGGGAAAATGATTTCAAGTTGGTTCCAAAACGCAGTTTGGGTTTGTTTTTCTGAAGTATTACTGCCAATCTGGTTAAAACCGTAATTTTAAATTACAGCTTGAATAACTAATTTTTTCTCCGATGACATTTCTTCTACAGCCGATATAGGATGAACTAAATCTCCCTAAATGTCTACGGATTCTCGGCTAAAAGTAAATCACAATAAATAAAAAACAGAAATTTATAAACCGTTCTGCATAGTACCAGCAATAAAGAAAATGCGAAAGCAACAACTCCACTTACAAGTGCACCCCCAGTTCTTCCACAAGTGATTCTGAAGAGGTTGCGTGCAGACTGTGCTGACGTCGCCAGAAATAAAACCTTGGAGTCGTGTCTAAGTTTATTTTCATAGCGACAGGTTTAAAGTTCATTGTGCTGCTTAATGAACAAGCTCAGCATATATTTCTTGCCTAAGTGATCCACCAACCCTTATAATTACTGAGATATGCAACTTGTGAAGTCCTTGTGTCGCATTATCCTGCTTTCCCATAACAAGCTAGCCGCGTACACAAGCGTAACTTGGGAGAAAGCATTTGCCCCCGTAATGTTTCCATTGAACAATATTTTATTTTACAACACTTTAGGTAAAAACCGGGCGACATGGAGCCGCAGTAACGTGGGAGGCTCGTAATTCGGGAGGTCCCGGCTTAATTTCCCGGTGACTGTCAACACTGACTACAGCCTGGATTTCTCGTGGTTTCCCTGGGTGTTCCTCTATTACCGCGACTTTCCTGTCCAGTATTTCCTTCATGATCATCCATTTGAAGGTTGAAGGACCAGGTGACGGTGTTCAGTATGTTGCGGCTGGACGGTGGAAATGCACCTAGTGAAGCTTTCTCTCTGGCATCGGTCGGATTGTTCATGGAGCCAACCTCTGGGTTCTCACAAGCACCCTCCCTGGGGAATCAGAGGCTTCAGCGGTATCGGATGCGTTCGAATTGGAAACGTTAGGGACCCCGTTCATGTTTGTGTAAGTTGTCTCCCGAATCTAGTCACCCTTCGGCTCTCTCCCTCATCCCACCCTCCCAGAGGTCACGTTCGAAGCACAAAGGCCCACATTGGCCTACGTGTGATGCCCTCAGGGGAGGGGGGCTCTCTGCGACACGTACCTTTATGCTTTTACTTTAAGCAAAAACACAAGATTCTAATTAATACAACAGTTTTCAACAAAAAATATCGTATATGAGTATTTTATTAGAATTATTGTATATTGGCAAAGGAGCAAGTAGATGGGGGTTCAGACTGTTTAAACTTCGCTCTGGGACTAAGGTAAAGATTATAGCAGATTACAATCTGGCACTGAAACTAGAGCATTTAACACCAGCCGCTCATACTAGTAATTGAAGATTGTAGCACCCAGTGCCATCGGGCCTGCCTCTGGCGCGGGGAACCCGGGTTCGGTCCCCAGTACCGGGGTGGGGATTTTTCCCCCGTTGGGAGGTCTGGCACGGGGTGAACTCAGCCTCCTCAGGGCCCTGAGGGGCAAATTGAGGAGCTATTTGATTGAAAAGTTATGGTCGCTGATGGAGAAAACCGCATAACCGGCCGGGAGGTACCGGGGCGCTGACCACGTCACACCTCCTGTACTGCACCCCACTCATGACGCCTGTGGTATGCAGAGATGGGGCATGCAGCGGTCGGGCAGTAGTTGCGACTGGCGGAGGAAGCTTTAAGGCGAGAGGTAGCAAGGAGAGGGGTAAACCTTGTATTTGGGTGTACGGTGAGTTAACGCAACATGATCGACAAGTCCAAGAGTTGCAATTGTTACCGCACAAGCGCACTGCGTTCTCGTACAAGTCCAGTGTCATTTCCTTCTCCGTTTTCCTTGCTACGACCATTTCCCTCCCTGTCGTTTAGCACAAATTGCAATCAACCTGCTACGCAGATAGAAAAATTGACGATTCTAATTACAGTGTAGGCATTTTCTATATTAAAATGAGAGTTATGTTAATGTTGCAAACACATTACATCTATTATTTATTTGTGCTATTATTTATTAATGCTGGTGTTTTTAAACACACAAGCTGTGTGTGGACAGTCTACCGGGAAAGTACGAATCGGCTGGGGAATTTAATGTCATGCTGGTAAATAGCCATGGTAGCTTAGTGGTTAGAGCAGCCGCTCGATAAGCGGAAGATCCCTGGTTCAAATCCCGGCTGTGGCATTGAATTTTTCAGACTTGATTCCACCTCTTAAAAATTACATATATTTCTAATAAACCATTATAAATGCATATCGCTATTCTTTATAATTTACTAAGGGCAATACTTCAATTTGGGACAGTTATTTTCTTACTGTGTCTACATCATTTGTTATGTTTGTGTTTCTGGTAGCACAGTGCA
>CM060964.1:296532044-296572044 GCA_030765045.1 Tenodera sinensis | reverse complement strand
TCAACTTTGTTTCTTTGTCAAGAAACACTTGCGGAAGAACTAACCAGCGACTTGTTAGACAGACATCAACTAATTGAGAAGGGGAAAACGTTGCATTGCGTAGGATGAGAGCACTGACGTGATGTACAGTTGCTGGTGTTTGTGAGGAGTGTGTGGACAGTTGACAGAAGAGAGTGGAACCACAAAAGGTAGTAACTTATTTCATAAGTTGCAGAAACTGTGGATAGCATGGAACTTAAATGGGAAAGACTGTGCAGTGCAACTACAGACGGTGCACCCAGTATGGCAGGAATGACAAGAGTTGATCAAGAAGAAAGCTGAAGGTTATGGCTGGAAAGTGGATAAGTTACACCGCATTATACCTCAGGAGGTGCTCTGCGCATAGGCAGCTAAACTTCGTGACGTTATGCAGACTGTAACATTAATTAACTTCATACGAACTAGGCCTTAGCTCAAACCAATTTTAAAGCTTTTGTAAATCAAACTGATAGTGAATGTGGTGACGTGATTCATCACGCAGAAATAAAGCCCGCCTCTGTAGCGTGGTGTTAGCGAGTCTGCCTCACGTCCAAGAGGTCGCGAGTTCGAATCTCACTTAGGGTGAGTTATCCGGATAAGGTTTTCCCTTAACCTGAGAAGACGAATGTCGGGTAACTTAAAGCTCGGTCCCATTTGAGCATCATTTCACCCATTTCAGTCATTCACCATCCGACATGACGCTGCGTTAGAGGACGTTAATAATAACAACAACAAAAAGCAGAAATAAAGTGCTCAAGCGTTCGCTAGATTTGTTTGCCCTGCGAGAGGCAATTTCACAATTTTCACAAATTTCCAGAAGAGAAAGGGCATGAGTGTGAATTGTTTGGTGCCCCAGACTGGTTGTCCTGCTTAGCATTTGTAGTTGACATGACCAAACAGTTGAATTACTTGAACCTGATGCTTCTGGGTAAACAGTGATGCGTATAGCGCAGTCAAACATTTGACTTGAAACTGAAATTGTTCAAGAGGCAAATGAGTTTGCAGAACTGGGTACTTTTTCCAGCACTTGGTACTCGTAAAAGCAATACTTGGAAGCATCTTATGACACTAATTCTTTGTAAAAGTTATTGAGCACATTGAAGAAGAGTTCAAAAATACGTTCGCTGATTTTATAAAATTGGAATCAGAGGTCTCTCTCTTTTCGTTGCCCTTCACTTTTAATGTTGATAAAGCACCAGAACTGCTGCAGCTACAGCTTGCAGTGTGACGAGCCTTTAATTCTATAGACTTCAATGTCTACAGGTTATTGCCAGAAGAAAAAGTTTGGGCGATTCTGTTGTAGAGTATTCCAGCCTCACTTCTGCTTCATCAAGATCAGTTGTATGAAAGCAACCTTTGTCCCAATGGCCTGACTTTGCAGGCGTTTCAATGCTCTTGCGTCGGTCGTATATAATCTGCAGCATCATCATCACATGCACCTGAGATATTGCACTACATTTCTACTGAAGGCTAGTGACCTTTCACTGCTCTAGCTTGTACTTACATCGTTATAGAACTGTTAGCAAATTGCGATGGTTTTACCGCAGCCAACGGCGATCTGGCGATAGAAGCAGGTTGTCTCGTCTCTACTATTAGCAGAAATGTCAGATTTTAATTTATTACCTAGTTGATAATTATAAGAGTTATACAAAGCTTATTCAGAATGAAGAGGACTTCATAGGCAAATCATAGAATATTCAAGACAGTTGAAAAATCAGAATCCTTAGCATTTAGACCCATTTTGGAGAAAACAAACAGTAACGAAGAATGTTTCAGTAAACACTTGTTTGTTGCAAGGGATAAAGCCAAAGATGCATGTTTCTGGAAGGACCCCCACAATAAGGGTAGAGCACCGCACGTAGTCCATGTGGCCCTTTGTGCTTCTAACAGACCTCTGGGAGGGAGGGATGAGGGGAGTGATCCGAAGGGTGACTGGATCCGATGACTATGTGCACAAACATGGGCGCGGCCCCTAACGTTTCCACTTCAAATGAATTCGGCGCCGCTCACACCCACTCATAGGCCCCTTACACCTCCCCCACACCTCCAGAGATCCCCATAAGGGAAGGCTGCTCAGTGAACACCCAGAGGGCTGGTCCGTGGGCGATCGGACCGACACGAGAGAGAAAACTTAAAAAATGCACATCCGCCGCCCAGCTGCAACATATTGAACCGTCGCCTGGTCCTTCAACATTGAAACAGATGATAATGAAGGAAATTATGGACAGGTAAGTCCTGGTAGAAGTGGAACTACCCCAGCTTCGTCTACCGACCCGGGGAAACCACGAATTATCAGGTCTTGGTTGAGTGGGCAGTCACCAGGAATTGAACCCAGGACTGTCCGAATGCGAACCTCGCACGTTACCGCGGAGTCATGTCGGTCAGTATGAGGCAAGCATGCTCTTTATATTCGTGTCATATTCTTGGAACATCCTGAGTTTAAACTCCGTGTTAGGCATTTCTCCAACTTTTCGTTTTTGAGTTGTACTACTGACAGATTTCACACATGGACAGTTTTGTAAAAATGCTTTATTGCTTCAGGGGGATTTTAAGACTTGAAATTCCTACATTGAGTTTTTGAGCGAAATACCAACTTTCCCCTGCTTGCCACCGATATTAAAATATCCGAACATATGCTACAGGTTCAAAGCGGGTCCTTTGCCCAGAGACGAGAGTATGTGTAAAGAGAGTAATGCTCAGAAGTCTATGAAATTACAAATCAATAACTATCTGCATTTTTGACAAGCCCTAATGACTATCACTTAACGCTAGAGAAAGATCAATTTTACAAGGATTCATTAATCTTCTCCTAGACTGTCGTCACCAAGCAAAATTCGTTCGTCCAGAAACCTCTTGTATAGCATCTTCGCTCATACCTTTCGAGTCTGTCTTTATTTCATTAATTTATTTACATTTGTCACCGCAATCAGACTGACAATCTCGACGGTAAGCTTTCAAGAGGAGATGTTTTCGTAGAAAATATGACATCTAATGTTAGAACGAGGAGAGTAAAGTCCAAACTAGAGGAACTGTTGGTAATCTTTACCGCCAACTGAGAGAAATTCCTGTTTGTGCTCCCTGAAAAAGTGTTTCCGCTAGAAACACACGCATTAGAGGGCTTCAGATGCAAGTTCACACAACTTCGTCCTCTAATTGTATTGGTTACGTGTTACGTGTGACTCGAATTATGGTTGAAAGAGTTCACATAAATTCTTCTAAGAAAAAGCTGACGAGTGATAAGAGAACTGTAAAATTACTGAATTCCGCATCCACCAATATTTTTCCTAAAATATTTGTCGATTATTATAATTATAGTTCTTTTAATCTTCTTATAGAATATATTATCTTTAGAGAACTAGTTTATACAGATAAAGGGATTGTTCAGTGAGAATTTTTAATTTTTTAAAAAGCTATCTACAGGAATCTCTAAAGTTTGAATGGGTCATTATTATTTTCTTTTGTGTTCGAAAAATTCTATCGCATCCCGTTGCATTTCCCCAGATAGTTATTCCACAACACGCATATTACTTGCCCGGGAAGGAACAGTTGTACCCTACCCTTATCAAAACTAAGGAAGAGTACGCAAATGTTCAGTGGCGGATCGTAAACATATATTGGGTAACTTTCGCAAATGCCGTTGGCTTGTGTGATCAGTAAAGCCACAATTGTTAGTACCGCATCGTGTGTAGGAGTGTCAGTTATGCCGTGAGTGTGTTCGTCCAGACCGAGAGGCCAGCTATCAGCACTGAATGCAACAGTCCCGTGCACACGGTAAGGTGACTTTAGTGATCAGGGTTCTGCCCAGCAGCAATCTTACAATACTCGGACGTTTATGACATTTCATAGTTTTTCTTTGTGTTTTTTCCATGCAAAATATAAGCGTAGCTCGATTTAATCTATGGTAATTACAATTTATGCAGTTTTCATGGGTCATATAAAGTAATATTTTGGCTTTTTTTAACGTTTTTTTGTCATTTTCTTGCAATTTTTCATATCATAGTCATATTTTCTCTTACATTTTCGTATTTTTGTCATATTTTTATATGTATATTCCATATATGTGCTTGCAGTCGTCTGAAAGACCGATTTTTCACATCTCCTAAATTTTGTGTGTAATATTTGTTACAATTATCTTTCTTAGAAATGTATGTTTTTGTGAATTTGGAGGGTATGGTGTATAGAAAGAGATAGGCGCGTATATAACATGCGTTGCACATGCACTAAATAGAGTTGTGGAAGAAATTCATGAAAAGTATTATTATGTGTACAAATTAGTATGAACAGTGAAACAATGTTCATCAAAGCCCATCATGGAAATGGTTCCTGTTGTGCCATTGTCTCACACGTTGGGGACATAGACTACCAAGTTTTCAAGTTCCACACTGGCCGGAGGCCTCACTTACATCAAGTCAAATTTCAACATAATACATATCAATAAAAATCTCATAATAACAGGAAGAAAGGTTAAACTCTGTGATGTCCTTGAACTGGTGAAAAATTTTGAAACTAACCAACAGGATGTATGTGGTGATATTGGTGATTTCTCGTTCACCAGTATCATCACGTACAAGCTATAGTGTGGGTTGGGCCGGAATGAAAAGTACTCTCCCTCTCTCTCCCTTTCTCTCCCTCTCTCTCCCTCTCTCCCTCTCTCCCCCTCCCCCATCTCTCCCCCGCTCTATCCCTATCACTCCCTCTCTCCCCTCTCTCCATCTCTCCCCCTTCTCCCCTCTCCCCCTCTCTCCCTCTCTCTCCCCCCTCTCTTTCCCTCTCTCTACCCCCTATCTCTCCCCCTCTCTCCCCCTCTCTCCCCTCTCCCCCTCTCTCTTCCTCTTCCCCCCTCTCTCCCCACTCTTTCTCCCTCTCTCTTTGTAAGATTAGTGACATTCTGAGTGGCGAGCTGGCAACGTGAGCAGTCTGCAAATAGAAGATAGCTCCTTTTTGAAAACTTTAAAATTTAACGAGCCCAGCCAGCAATTGAACCCACGATCCCTCGCACAACAGACGGGTGCTCCACCAACTCAGCTGCCGAACCATTTAAGCTTTCTGGAAGTCGAAACAGGCCCAGTGGCGTAATTTTTGTTCTAGAAGATGAAAAAGAAAATTATCCTTTTCAAACCATTCGTTGTTGTAATCATTGTCAAGTTTAATCTACGTGTGAATTATTTGTTTCTTCTTTTCCTGTATGAGATCATTACTGGCAAAAGTCAACTAAAGAAAATCAGCAGTTAAGTGTTGTTTCTTCATTCCGCATGTAACAAAACCCGTCTAATTTGAAATGTTTTATAAGCAATTATCCCAATTGATGTAAACAGGACAGAAGAAACATATTTTACATGAGTATTAAAATACATAAAAAGTATTTTTGAACTGGCTTTGTGTAGGGATATTTGTGTGGGTGTTATACACCAAATTTTCTATTTTCTTTTCATCGAGCAGTTATTACTGGTGGCAAACCAAGCTAAAGGCTGAATTCCCCACCTCAACCTGCATTATCATCGAAATGTTACCGACTGCATGTTCTCGGTAGCTCGGTCGGTCTGCGTTACATCAGTGGCTAGCTAAAAATAAAGAAAATGGGGGTATTAGTAATTCAGTCATTAGCGAGAGGTCCCTGGGGTTGTATATTTAGGGCTCTCCGCACGTCATCTTCACTGCAGAGGTCATGGACTGTGTACTGTAGGCCTCTAACGAGAAAACGTTTGAGGGGTGTTCTGCTCTCAGGAGGGGAAAGAGGGGACAGTAGCACACGACAGCTCACAATGGTGTCTTAAGTAGCTTTACTATCTTCATTAACTACTGTGTTTCTCTCACGAGAATGTGACTGTAGGGAATGTGCTTGACATCAACAACTCTAGTGTTTTCTGAGAAAGATTACCGCTAGACCTTCAACATATCAACAAGGCATGTGTCTTTTGTTAGCAACGATCCCTGCAATATTAGTATCCCATTATTGTGCACGAGAGTGTATGTTTTCTAAGAGACATAAACCTCTTATGCCCGGTTCTGTAGCGTGGTGGTAACCAGCCTGTTTTACGTCCAAGAGGTCGCGAGTTCGAATCTCGCTTAGGATAAGGTTTTTTTTTTTTTTTCTCCCTTTTCTTTTTTTCCCCGAGGTTTTCCCTTATCCTGACAAGACGAATGTCGGGTGACTTAAAGCTTTATGTACCGCGGGCTCACTTGAGCATCGTTTCACCCATTTCTTCGTTGACCATCCGACATGACACTACGTTGGAGGACGTTAATTAAAGAAACTCTAGCCATAATGTTCCTCAGAAAATGCTAGAGTTGCTGATATCAAACACATTGCTTGCAGCCACATTCTCGTGAGAGCAACGCAGTACATATTTGGCTGTAAATTATAAGTTAACATCGCAAGAAAAGCTGCACTGATAGAAATATTTGACTAAGTTCAACAATTAAGTCAGCAATCTTTCCGATGACGCAAGGAAAAGGATTTCCGGGAAATTCCCCACCCCAATTAACCTTTTAACTGTTGAAAATTATTATTTTTGCGTTCTAAACAGGGACTGACCACTTGAATTAAAATGTATGTTTGAGATAATGACATGGCAAATAAAAGGCTAGTCTTCAATTTTATACAAAGGGCGTACTATGCCTTTTTGTTGTCATTGAAATTTATGTAAGCTGGAAACCACAAAATACCGACGAAGGTTCATTTCCTTAAAATTTACAATTTATGTCAAGTATGTAATTATTTCTAACTTAAATTATTTTTACAAACATTGTGTTGAAATTTTAAATTTTACTAGTATGATGCGTTGTCAATTAAAAGTTGGCAAAAACTGAACGATCATTCACATTCTGTAAGTTGATAGTACAGAAAATCGTGTGCTTGATTCATAACTAAAGGCCGGAGGGATGTGTGCTCGCATAGGATACAGGTTAGCTGGACACAGAGTATGACGTCAGAAGTATTGCATGACCATCAAATGCGCAACTTGCCACTAGAAGCAAGAGTCAAAAACAATGTAACGTAGTACTCCGCGAACTCTGCCTTGCAAGTGTATGCAGACGCCAATAATTACAAGATGGGGTACTTTTGATAGCGGCCGTTACTTATTATACGGTGCATTACAATGAAATTGTAAATGTTATTAGCGCTCTATGTGATGCAGATTCATCTGCTATTGTAACTGCAAAGTCTCTAATATCGCAGGAACTATCTGAGAATCTTCATTTCATATCCAATAACTTTGCAGTGTTGCCCAAAGCTATTAAGCAATTAGATAAATCGGGTTTGGAAATGTCCAAGATCCTGAGCATAATAAAAAGATTTAAGTAATTCAATTAACAGGATGCCTCTTGTGCCAGGTATTGAAAAGGTGAAAGTTAATTTCAGAAAGTTCTAAACAAAAATATTGCTGTGTGTGAAATTTTGAAAATGAGTAAGAAGGAAAACACGCCAGACGACAGAGTGGAATTCTTTATATTTGCACCTCTGACATCGTGTCACGTAGAAAGAAAATTTTCACTGTTTAAAAACTGCTTCAGTGACAGCCGTCGTAATTTCACATTTAATAATTTACGAACGTACATTGTAACCCAGTGTAATGCACTCTGTGACGATATTATAGTTAATAAATAGCAGTATGTTTAAGCGTTTAAGTGCAATTCCAGAATGCATAGTATATGAAGCTTGTAGGTTGTGCTGTAGTGAGGCGGTTTTCATGGTCAGGCTGTACCTACCTGCAGTTGTTTACATGTGCGAGCGATAACACTAAGTCCATGTGCAGTATACCTATGGAAAAACGCACACGCCTCCGGCTTTTATTTATAACATTTATTTTCTGCTTCAGCATACTTAGTTTTGAATATAGGTATATACAGAGTGGAAGGGAAGTCATTACATTCCTTGTAATATGTGCTTCATAGAAGCATTACAAAGAAAAAAAGCCTTATGGCACTTTGTTTTTGATCAGCCGATTTCGAAAAAATAAATGGTTTTTGTTCCAAATTGGATGCGTAATTCTGCAAGAATGTACGAAGATAACAGTTTGTTACTTGTAAGATGCGTAGAGTAACTTCTTTCTGACATTGCTTCGGTAGCAATTATGGGACATCACACAGGGTTTCTAAATAATTAATCACTTAAAAGACGTGAAGGAATTCTCCGAGCGACTTTTTTAGACGCGAGGTAAGTCGACAACGTTGCGTTGAGGTTGGTCAGGGAACTGATCTGGTTTCCGGATGTAAACACTTTCTCTTTCGTCTGATGTTTTGGCAGGTAACGGTTGTGATTGGCCTACACATAGAAGGAGACCTTCACGAGACGCTTGGTAGTGACGCCTGTTTGTTTATGTACAGAACCAGTGCAAGAGACAATTTGTAGTGTCGCCAGCTTGTTTTCCACAAAACGATCCCCATAGGAAATGGTCAGAGACAAAAACTTAAGATACAAAATGCGTTCCAAATAACGAGATCTATCGCTGGTTTAAATTAATGTAGTGACTTCCCTTCCATCGTGTATAAAGGCCACAGGCGGATGTGTCACAGGGACGCGCGTTAAGCCCCTAACAATTCCATACTCGAAAACCAGTCTCTCTGCCGGAGCTGCCTGGAGAGGGCGATGAGCGACCCGGCCACAAAGTAACCTTCTAGTGTCCATGGTGGCACCGCCTAGAAACCTAGAAACACACGTAAAATGTGAGAAGAAAACTGAGTGAAAGGGAAATAGCAGTTGAGAAACCATCCCAGAATTTGCCTAGCCACCTGGGAAAATCAGAAAAAAACCGAGATCAGAGTAGGTGGTCGATGGAAATCGAGCCTGGTAGCTCTCGAATGCGAGCCTTACACGTTACCGTGGTGCTACTCGCTCGGTTAGCCTGGGAAAAAACAAAAAACCTGATGTGTTGCGCTCACATGACTTTCTCTACTCTTGTACTAACTATTCATACAAACGTTTATTGCTCTATCTTCTTCATGTTAGTTAAGATAAACATTTGTAGAAATTATCTTATTGCTAATTTGCAAGAGAAATATGGGAATACAGTAGACTTTGAGCGATAGTCAAATATTTTAAAGTAGGTCGCTATGTGAAGTCTTTGAAATTCCGTTCTCTTTGCACGACCAAGAGATAAAAAGGTGAATAACGACCTGCCATTTGAGAAAAGTAAAAGAACTGTAAGACTCACACAAATAACAAGGAATATCTCCGATATGTTTCACTGCACAAAAAATGCATTTGCGTATAACTTGTGTTTTAACAAGATCTACATTTTTTTGGTATAATAGGATTTGGTCTATCTCTTACAGTTTACCAGTTATGCAAAAGTCATCAAGAGTAAACATGACTACATACGCTACAGCCAGAAAATTCAAAATACATATTTCATTTGCCATACAAATATATCAAAATATGGCATTTTAATCAAAGTTTCGAGAAAAGAAAAATTTTCAAGAAATTTTCCATGTAAAGGGCAGCTTGGGGCAGAGGAATTTTCTTCAAAATCTTCGCGTCGCATCCTTAAAAGATATTTAATTTAAATACCATCTTTGGTTTTTAACCGGCTTTTCATTTTTGAGTTTTGTTGTTCACAGACACACAAACGCGCGCGCGCGCGGGTCTTGTTCTAAAAGTGCTTTTTGTTTTTTTGGGGGGGAGGGTTCAAGGGGCTTCAAAACATATATTTGCGGTGAAATTTCGACATCTAATTTTTGGGTCGAATACAATACTTCCCCTACTTACTATAAATAATAAAGAAAGTAAGAAAAACAGATATAATTAAAAAGAAACATTCAAATTTAAATAGGAGCAATTATACTCATTCTTAGCATGACTTGGTAATAATATTCATGTGTTTCAAAAGTAAATATTACTCGGAATAAAATCGCATGTATTCAGTGCAGCGATATCAGTTGTTCCACTTATCAGGAACCGTCCTTGGCTAGCTACCTTGAATTCGGTTTTAAATGTATCAAGCGAATTCAAGGTAGGGTGCGCACACACACTCGGTCCCCTTCACGCACGCACGCACACGCTCACACACAACACACCACACAGACACATATGTGTGATCTATCAACCCCTTGCTAAAGAGGAAAGATACTAATATTTTACTTGGACTAGACATTGAAACCGTATATATGTACATTAAGGAAAAACAGTGACACCCTACTCTAAGGCCAAATGATTCCATATCGTGATGATCACAGGATTATTTGTATTTTAATGGAAAGGTTGGAAGAAATGGTTTTTCAGTTTGGTCTTCATAGCACTGATTTTTATTTTTATTGAAACAGATTAAAATGAAATCTCTATTTTTAAAAATTGTGAATATGAAATGGAATATACTTTTTGTGACACAGTACTAAACTAGCGAAGGAATAAGGAATCATTTTCGGTCACTTCTTATATGCGGCAGTTCTAATAATAAGGCGAAATTATTAATCATGAACACTAAACTGAATGAACATTCCGCCCTAATTTGTTGTGTTGCTTTTGTGTTTTCAGTTCCCTGTGTATAGAACGCATAACTATTTTGTTTGAATATGATGACAAACTTTTCTAAATTATGAAAATAGCAAAAAGCAATTAATCTTAGTTTTTCTTCAAATTTAACTGATGTTTTTCCTTACAATACAGCGTGCTTTACTCTTACAAAGTCTCCATTAAGACCAAAATTGTTTTGGCATGCATTTTCATAACACAATTTTCGTAACACAATTTTAATAATAATAATAATAATAATAATAATAATAATAATAATAATAATAATAATAATAATAATAATAATAATAATAATAATAATAATAATAATAATAATAATAATAATAATAATAATAATGATAATAAATAATAATAATGATAATAATAGTAGTAGTAGTAGTAGTAGTAGTAGTAGTAATAATAATAATAATAATAATAATAATAATAATAATAATAATAATAATAATAATAATAATAATAATAATAATAATAATAATAATAATAATAATAATAGTAATAATATTCAGATGTATTACTAACATTTTTGTTACTGTTACTCTTAGTATAATACAATTTCTAAGTAATTAAATGATTGAATGAATGAACGAACGAACGAATGAACCGAAAGACAGACAGACAGACAGACAGACAGACAGACAGAAAGACAGACAGACAGACAGACAGACAGACACAGACAGACAGGCAGACAGGCAGACAAATAAATACTTTTTCACTTTTTCACAGCTAGCTCAGAAATATCTTCATTCACGTTACTTGTCAGACTACGTCCCACTGTACACAACAGTGGAAAAGTAATATCCGGGCTTCTTCAGGGTTGTGAATATTATGCTCAAAATTGAATTATCGGTAAGGTGTTAGGCGTGCTTTACCCCTCCGCCTAAGGGGACTAGCTTATCGCGTCACTTGCGCCAAATATCTGGCACCAATTACTGAACCTTGAACCTCTCTCATTTAGAATGCCGCTGACCATTACACTGCTGTATACTATTTAAAAACGTAGAAGTGGTTTTGTTCGAGTGCTTTAAAACGATTGGGAATATAAGGAAATTTTATAAACAATGCTAATGGAGCGTCATGATATAAAAGATTGAAACAACACTGTAACACCATGCGAAAACAATTTAATGCTCAAGGCTTGCCGATGGTTATTATTTTGTCGAAATTTGGGTATATTTTGATCTAGTGTGACACAACATTATTTAAACTACTACTGAAACGTAAATCATAGTAATCATTTTAACTACATATGTAGATGTATCATTGCTACATGGGAAATTGGTGGCAACAATTCTGATTGTCTTGGAGATAAGCGATGTAAATAAACTGAAGTTGATAGCAGACATGTGAACATTTTAATTTGAATAGGGAAATAAATGGAAACGATCGTCATTATGGTTATATAATTCTTCGTTGAACAAGATATTATGCGATATGAGTCTATTATGTAATTGTTCAGAGTTTATTTCTGTCAGTTAGCATTACTTGAAGTACAGTTCTAGAATTTAAGTAGGTTGCTAGGAAGGACGAAAAAATCCATGGTTTATATAGTTGTACCTACTGGATAAAAAAATATGAGGTCTGCACACAAATGGCTTTCTGTGTTCACTCTGATACAAATTACTCTTAAAAACGTTTACTCTTCGACCTACGGAGTATTAATCCAGATAAACGTCTGTAGAAGTGGTTTTATTACGTATTTGCTTATAGGTACAATGGGAATACGAGAATCCATTATGCTTAACCGATAGTCAGACATTTTAAGAGCTGGTCGCTTTGAAATCCCATCCCTTTTGTATGTCCAGGACATAAAAAACGCACACACAGTTTATATTAAACAACTTTTTTTTTTTTTTTTTTTTTTTTTTTTTTTTTTTTTTTTGGTGTGTGAAGATAACCATTTTTGAAATATTCTTTGTTATGGGTTTGAAATTTCAAATACTTACCTATACTTTTCTCAGGAAATCGTTTTATTTTTTTATACCCTGGCATGCAAAGAGAGTGTAATATTGAAGCCACCACATAGGGACTAGCTCTTAAAAGATTTGACTATCGCTTAAAGCCTGCAGTAAATGTTCCATATTCCCCTTGCACTTACAGGAAAATTACATTAAGATAATTTCTGCAAACGTTTATCTCAATTAACATGAAGTACACAGAAGCATAAGCATTTTTAAGAAGCTTGTACAAGAGAGAGTAGAGAAAGTCATATGAGTGTATATTTCAGGTTTCTGTATGTCTTGGGATACAAAGCGAATGGAATTTCAAAGGTACCACATAACGACCAGCTGTTCAAAGATTTGATTGTCACTTAACCCTACTGTATTCCCTTATTCCCATTGCACCTACAAGGAAATATGTAATAAAACCATTTCTATAAACGTTTATCTCGATTAACATGAAGTAGATAGAAGAATAAGTGTTTTGAAGAATAGTTTGTACAAAGTAGAGATTCATGTGAGTGCACACATTAGACTTTGAATTCAGGGGACCTCAAAACGTGTATTTGCAATGAAATCTGTATATAGAATTTTTTGTAGGAATACAATACCATCTCTAACACATCTCAGTTTCAATGTGAGAAAACAAAAGCATTGCAGAAAATGAATACGAATGTGGCTATCATTATTATCTGTTTCCCTTAAGCTTCGCCAGATACTAAAAATAAATGCATGATATTCCAAGGGATTAAGATGGTCGCAACGCAACTATACCTATGTCTAATTAAGCCAAATACTGGATACTCGTTAAAGCGATGCGATATTAAAACACGGATATGTGTATTGATGTTTATAGTTAGCACCCAAGCTTCTGAATTAACTGTTTTCTAATACTATACAGGACATGTACGGATGCTTCTCACAAGAAAACTTTTAATAATGTACAGGTAAGTTCAATTTATTAAACATATTATTATAATGAATGTCTTAGAAGTAAGCCACTAATTGTGGAGTGGACTCTTTTGAATATTTAAAGTGTGAAAAATGTCTCCGGGATAATATCAGAAACCGATATTATATGGAAACCAATATATGCAAGTTTAAATTGGTGGTTTAGACGGGGTAGGAATTTATCATCTCCATAATTTTCACCCCCATTTCGTGAATATCGTCAGGAGTTCTTGACTCTCTTAACCGATGAATTGGCGTTTTTACTTTATTAAAGAGCTACGGTACCAAAGAGAACCTGCAGCGGGTTAAATGTTCTTATTTTGCACTTGCTTAAAATACGCTTTGGCTCTAGGGCATGTGCAAAATCGGATAATTGTGGGGAAGCCCTTAACGATATTCGCAATTTGTTTCCTATTTCCATGTTTATTGACACTAGTGGAGTTTTCTTCTGTTAATATGGTTATAATGGGGGTTTTAGAAAGCGCATTAGAATTATTGTTGAGAAAAGAAAATAATCTAAAAGATTCCACATAAAACGTAGCTTGGGATGGGAGAGTTTTGTTAATCTTCGTTTTATCTGACTTAAGCATGAAATTTGGTTTTCGTTTTTGAGTTATGGTGTTCACAGACGGATAGCCAATCTTGTGGGTGACCTAGAATATTTTCTCTATCTGCTATGGGATAGGCAGTAGCGAGAGTAAAAATCAACCCATTCTACTTCGATTAACATCTTTGTGTATCTGAACATAACCAAAAGGATGTATAGTGTAGGTGTTCAAGAGTCCAGGAAGAACAAGTGAAGGTGCAGAAGACAGCTAATATAAGGAAGGACCACACTGGTACCTATTTTATTGTAAAATACAAGAGAATGTTGCA
The DNA here is from genome assembly GCA_030765045.1 of Tenodera sinensis. Lineage (NCBI taxonomy): Eukaryota > Metazoa > Arthropoda > Insecta > Mantodea > Mantidae > Tenodera > Tenodera sinensis. Next base: position 296,557,791 of record CM060964.1, on the reverse strand, counting down.
GCAGCAGAACTCCTTTTGGGGGGTATGCAATAAAGAGCTGGAGCAGCATAGCTTGCAGATTTCGAAAATAAAACGATTTAGAGCAGGTCTAGAATAAGAACGCCACATACGAGAAACAAGTAAGAAAGAACAAAATCTGCCTAGAAATCTAGAGCTTGGAAGAACAGAAGGGAGGTCGTAAAGATTGAGGTTGAAAAGCGGACAGGAAACCCGTGTACAGTATTAGAAATAAAAACTAGGATTTTTTAGAAATCTGGGACAATGTGACATTTATAGAGAGACGGTTTATGGTACAAAACTTCAGCAGTACTTTATTCCCAGTCACTTGTAAAATTGCGTCCATTACTTCTCTAACTTGGGGGATAGAAACATTATTGTGGCGGTTACTTACCTAGTTCATGCAGTATTCTTTCTTCCCCACAGTAAGCGATTCCCTAGCCAGTATTTTATGACATATCATTGAGATATGAACGTCTCTGGCACTTACTGACAGTAATGGATGGCATTCACGTTCGTTCCCAAAAGCACACAGCCACCATGCAACTTTATATGTTAAGAGCAATGCTGTTCGCTAAAGTAGTTATAACTTATGCACTAAGACTTCATATACCGCGTGGAAGGCACTGCTTCGGTCATACGTTAATCAGGTATTCTACTTGATGAGTGTAACAAATATGTCCAGTACAATTATTGTCAATAAAGAGCCGTTTCGTTGAAAACAATAACTTGTATAAAATATTTGGAGCCATCGAGCTTCTTGACGGTCTCCGTGGAGAGAGATAGATCTACGGGGAACCCCTCTGACGTTTCGGGTAATGTCTGGAAACGTTAGGGACTCCGCCTGTTGCCTCGCGGCTGGTCGCCTCCTTTATCCTTGCGCCCTTTCCATATTTATCAAAGGTAGCGAACCTGTTTTGTGTATTCCAGCATCAAGTGCGAGTAGTGTAAGGAATTTTAGTGCATCAGGATTAGTTATTCAAGAACGTCGAACCAACCTGAGCAGCCAGTGTGGATCCCATTCTCTTTCTGCACAACAATTTGGATCATTAAAACATGCCGAGTCCTTAGCCCAATAAAAATTATATTATTAATGTTTGTGTTTGTAAATCTGTGTCTATTAGTAAAAACATAAAAAAGAACAGAAGAAATGCAGCCAGAAATCTGATGCGTTGCACTCATATGAGTTTCTCTACTCTTGTGGTAACTATTCTTACTTACTCTTATTCCTCTATATTCTTTATGTTAGTCGAGATAAACATTTGCAGAAATTATCTTATTGCTGATTTCTTGTAGGTGCAAGGGGAATATGGGAATAAAGTAGGAAAAAATTTTATCTTTAAGAAAAGTTTAGGTATTGCAAAACTCGTACATATAGCAAGGAATATCTCCGAAATAGATCACTCAAAAAAAAAAAAAAAAAAAAAAAAGTATTTGGACATAAAGTGTGTTTTAACAAGATGAAGATTTTGTATCGTAAGGTTTGGTCTATCTCTTACTGTTCACCACGTATGCAAAAGTCATCAAGATTAAACAGGACTATATAAGCTATAGCAATAAAATTCAAAATATACATTTCACTTGTCATAAAAATCTTAAACATATGGCATTTTAATCAAAAACGTTAGAGCCATTTTAGAGAAAATAAAAATTGTCGAAAAAGTTTCCATATAAAGCGTAGTTTAGGGTGGAGAAATTTTATTCAAAATCTTCGTGTCGGATCCTTAAAGATACTAAATTTAAACACAACTTTGGTTTTTAACCGACTTTTCGTTTTTTTTTTTTTTTTTTTTTTTTTTTTTTTTTTTTTTTTTTTTTTTTTTTTTAAACTCAAGGGGCTTATGTATTTCCGGTGAAATATCGACATTGAAATTTTGGGTCGAATACACCACTTCCCCACTTACTATACCTAGCAGAGAAAATGAAAAGGTGATAAATTGCTGCTCCTTCGTTATTTTTAGTGCCATCACATAGCGGCACACCTTAAAAATCTTTCACTCTGCCACTCTATCTTTCTCATACTTACAGAAATGTGTAAATGTACAACGGAAGTTTATCTCGATTAGCAAGAAGTAGTTAGAAGAATAAGCTTCTCAGCACAAGTGCTACAGAAGGACTAAGCAGCAGTAAAGAGAATTGTTTTTGGAACGCAGTTTACTTGTGCAGGTTAAGGCCAGAGGTAGATGTGTTTTTTGGTCAGTTGCTGGTTAATTGCCTTGGATGAGCTCCAAGTACAGCGATCTGTAACTTCTCTTCCAAAGATACGTCTGAGGAAACTAGGCTAGTCGGATATGTTTTTGTGGTTGCCATTAGAACAAGTGCTTCAGTAAGTGGCAGACTAAACATGTTTATGCTAATACAATTCTCACCAGCAGGTGCTGGAAGTTGCACCTTTGGGAAATGCAAATGCCTCTTACAAAGTATTACCACACGAAAGTTGGTGCGAGTATAGGTCTGCTTCTCGCGTCAATCAGCTGCTGTATTGATTTCTGGGTTCAAGCCCAGCAACGCAATACGTCTAAAGAGATGGGGACAGAGTGAAAACGCTTTGTCACTTTGAATTCATCAGAAAATAGTTATTCATGATATAAGTGTTAAAAGTGGAGTTGCATTTTGTTATCCATACTCAGCTCTGCCTGTTATACTATCCGAGACTGGCAAATGTTAGTTCTATAGATACACTTAAATTAGTATTCTATGCATATTTTAACTCTATAATGAAATATGGAATTTCAATGCTTTTAAAATTGCTGCTAAAGAGTACCTATGCTCAAAATCATGTTATTCTGTACAAAATTATCTGAATGACAATTTATCCTGTTAATGCTTACTTTGTAAGCAATTTCTAGCTGCTTTAGTGACAAGTCATTGTCAATTATTACATTTGATGCCTCCTCGAAAGCTACTTAAATTTATTTGTATTGATCAACTGACAAAAGATGTCATTCATTGCTAATTATATAACTAAACAATAGGACGTGGCAGGAAAAGCCTAGTTAAAGTTTAAATTAAAGTTCAATTTGTGTTCTTAAATATGAATTATGCTAGTTTTATAACTCCGGGAAGATTTAATTTTGTTTTGTATTCGTGCCTGTATATTAAGTGTTTTCATGTCATACTGACATTGTACTTTCCCACTGACATGTTCAATGTTCACGGGCCTCTATGGCTAATAATTGTGAACTCCCTGAACGCAATCTAATCTACTCTAATCGAGCAGGAATGTTTGTGGAGCGAGGCTGAAATCCGAGTATAGCAGTCCTACTAGCAAACTAAAATCACGTTTAATATTTATTGACATATACTATGTTTTAGGCAGCCCTGAACATAAAATTATAAAGTATCCAGGTAAAATTTTGTGAAAATAGTAGTGCACATTTGGACATGGGCAATGGTGAGCTAAGACCAGGCCTAGGCAACTGATACTCACTAAGCGCCGCCTGCTCACAGCCTTACAATCATAACTGTATGTTTAGTAGGTAAAAAATGAAGGTCGTTCAAGCTATCACGCGAGTCATACCTTAGTCTGTCATTGGTTGCCCTTTCTGTTATTTCACCTTCATATAAGAAATGTCGACACGATTCCTTACAAAATTATAACATGCTATAACACATAATATATGTAGAAGGCTGTAGCAAAAATAAATCAATATAAAATTCAGTTGGTTAGAGCAACCGGAAAGAAGCCGGATGATCCGTGGTTCATATCACGTCGATGGTACCGTTATTTTCAGTCTGATTCTACCTTTCCAACCTTGCCCTACACATGGTTTGTGTGAAAAATATTGAATTAACATTAAGCAAACTGTATTTTGTTTCCTGTAGTATGCAGAAACATCATTCAACTATTTATATTATAAGCTGGGTTTGTTAACAGCTAGCGCAGGTAATGCAAAAAGGAAGGAAGAAAGAAAGAAAGAAAAAAGAAGGGAGGAAGGGGGGAAGGGAGGAAGAGGAAAGGGAGGGAGGAAGGGAGAGAGGAAGGGAGGGAAGAAGGGAGTTCTCAAACATATGGCATTCCAATCAAAATCGTTGCATCAAAATCGTATATATTTTTCGTTTTATAGTTCTGCTGCTCAAGGCCGATAGGCAGCGTAGGGAAAGCATATCTGAAAGGAAAAGGTTTAGTATACGAAGCACTCTCTAGTATGTGAAATTGAATAGTTTTTTATTTATTTTATTTGTTTACCATTTCGTTGAAAATTGCAGCAATCTTAGTGAGATGAGTAGGTGATAACCATTCTTTCCTTCTCATTGAATAGGTACTTTTTGATCGCCTTACTGTGTTAATGAAGAGGCTAATAAAAGTTTTATGCTACAGCATTCTTCGCTCTCTTGATGCAATAATTACGGCTACAGAATATAATCTTGGTCGATATTACATCCGCCTGTTTTATTGCATTGCTAAGCTTAAAATGGAATGAGTCATATCTCGAGGACTGCGCTAACTTTATAATCAATGGCCACTTTACAGCCGTGATTTGAGTGTGGAATTCTTTCAAGAAGATAAGACGACTTCAAAACAAAACAAGTGCTAGCTTTAACTTCTTTTCTCAAAGAAGTAGATCGTGAACACAGTTATTTTTAACGACCATGGGAGGAGAATGTTAACATCGTTTAAAGCGCTTCATTCTGCATATATATTAACATTTCCATTTAAATTCGTTTTAAAATACTTTTTTCTTTAAATTTAATTTGCTAGTACGCTTACTTTTTAATAAGGTTTAATTAAAAACACTACAATTCCCTTTTATTCCTCTATTTGCCTTTGTTTTTGCCTTTATTTTAAAGGCATAAATACATCATTCTATTTGCTTCACATATTTCTGCAAATATGAAACACTCACGAATATATGTGATGAAACTCGCACACTCGAATGGGATTTAATAAGACGATCCCACGAATAAAATGTAACATTATATAAATAATAATTACTTTATTATTCTTTTCTGTTTCTGTTGTTTAGCACCAAATCACCATTATGTAGGCTGTCAGACCCACTAAACGCATAGACAATCGAATGTGTTTCAGAGTACAAACCAATGCTGCCAACAGTGGAAATGAGAAAATAGGTAACCTCAAAATCAGTTAAGATCAGAATACAATACGCACTGTTTTTTCAAGAGCATAATTTATTTTGAAATTGACACTACGTGACATCATCTTCAAATTTGAAATTTCAAGGAATCTGTTGGTTTTCGATAGTGAAAACTGAAGTGGATGTTGAGGTAGTAGGATTACTAATTTCTCCAGAATTTATGTATGACGAGATCGACCACATAGGGATTAATTAGTAAAGGCCGGAGGGATGTGCACTCGCATGCGATACAGGTTAGCTGGACGCAGAGTATGGATGACTATAGAAGCACAGCACGGCCATCAAATGTGCAAACAACTGCAACTAGAAGCAAGAGTTGAAAACAAGTAACGTAATACTCTGCGAACTAGTGAAGTATTGCCTTGCAAGTGTATGCGGACGCAAGGTCAAGATATAGTATAACGCGATTGTTTTGTTTCTGCTAGCAGTGAGCTGCAGACGTGGAGTGATAGTGTGCTTTAGTGTTCATATGATGCTTGTAGGTTCCCTGCAGTGAGGCGGTTTTCATGGCCAGGCTGTACCTACCTGCTGTTGTTTACATGTGCGAGCGGTAACAGTAAAGTCCACGTGCAGCATACCTATGGAAAAACGCACACGCCTCCGGCCTTTATTAATTAGTAACGAGTTGACATTTTATCTGGTAAAATAGCAACCTTGCAAACATATTATGAGATAAACAAACTGTGATTGACTGATATCCCAAGAATTGCTAAACGTCATTGGCCTATGAATAGTATTATCAGGCTATCCTGAATGACATATTAGTTATTGATCGTTTTTCAAGTCTGTGGGTATCAAATTAACTAAGAACTACTTAAACGAAATTGCTCTTTTGAAGAACACAATTTGCGGTTTATCTGCGTTTGTAGAACGAGATTTCCTGATTTTATCATTCAATTCACGAGTCACTTTCTAGTTTATGTATTGGGACTTGGAAGTTAGAGTTGCATTTATTTTGTCCATTTCAGGAATAAAATTATATAAAATAAAGTAACAATAATTGTAAAACTAAATTTGCATCTACATATACCTGGTATTTTAATTTCCGTTAACAAACAGTTGTGATTTATATTAAAACGATATACTGCGGAGTTGGAATTTTGTCAGTGAATAAGGGGTCACTAGCAAGAAAAGCTAAGTGTTGAGGAAAAGCAATTAGCTGTAAGTCAGAGTATCTAAGGCAATTACACGTTCCGGTGAAATCACTTATAAGACATTTTTTAGGTCAAGGTTCCGGTATTTGGAACTCAGTACATTCAGAGGAGTTGTTTGCAAATACGCACGTAGGCCACCTCGAAATTTAAAAAGGGAAAAGAATTCTTAGAATTAGGTAAGTCACACAGTAAAACCAGTGTTTCAAAGGTGAATAAGAAGTTAAGACTTGGCAATGTATGAGTGGGAATCTTGGTGGGATAGTCATGAAGTAAACAGATGATAAAAGAGCCTGTATTTCTAAAATTCGTATCTTTCGCGGCTTACCGTCGCTTAGTCTTGTAGAAGTGTTTTACTGTGATCGATTATAGGTAGTCCTTAGTGACTAAAGATCGCACTTGATTATCGCATACTTGGCGGCCGCAGTAAGCGATTCACAACTTACGCTTCTTATTATTACTTTTTCCACTATGTATAGTAAGTAGGGGAAGTATTGTATTCGACCCAAATATTTTGATGTCGAGATTTCGCCGGAAATATACCAGGTAGCCCAACTCATCTAGCATTGGGATAAGTAGATAACCCTTCGTGCGTTAAAACAGTTGCAGAACGCATCGGTGAGATTGCTATGAAGAGGGTTCTAGTGGCAAGAGTGAACTTTGTAAGAGAAGACGAGCAATATGAGGTAGTTCCCAAGGCTTGAAGTATCGTATAGGCAATAACAGTCTTTGACTATTTTCCACTTTACTCACAGTGCCTGTAAATATAAATACTCAACACGGAATACCTTTGACTGTTCCAGTCACGCCAGATTATCATCTTTTGGTTGTGGTATTATCGCTTTGTTACATCACCTCCTTGCGGTTCCTCCAATCTAAACATTTTCTTACCTTTCTGAACTTCTAAGGTATCCATGCATAGTAAAAACAATTAACCAGCCATTCAAAATCGGCGAAAAAAATGGCGAATATTCTAATGAGGCTATTGATGCTTTAATTGAAGAGGTGAACTCCAAAAATACGGAAAACAGCAGGTCATGTCCAAATTCGTTCATCATATGTCTAATTCCTTATTTTCCTAGCTAAAATTATGATTGTTGCTGCTCTCACAGCCTACTGGATTAGTTGTAGTGTGAACTGTGAAAATAAATCTTAATTAAAATGTGTTTGTGCTATTGCCAGTTGTTTACTTTTAAATCACCATTAATATTAAATCGTATTAAATAAATGAATTATTAATTATTTCGCGGAACACTAAGCAAATACAACTTGAGGTTTTCATATTTGGAATAATTTTTGTCGCCCTTCGCCCTCGCAAAATTATTGTCATATGAAACCCTCTCGTGCTATTACTACAGATAATATCCATAGCCAAAATATTGTTGCAGCAAAAGAAGAGTTTAAGCGACCTTGTTCGAAAATTTTTTGATACTTTTCAATTTGGATTGAATAACTCATGTTAGTGTACTACTTTGGCTAACCAAAAGCCAAAAATGCTTGGCATTTAAATGTTTTGTGTTTATATATGTATGTGTGTGTGCTACCTTTCAAATCACGAATGAAACTAATTGTTACATATTTTGTTTTATTAATACTGTTTAGGTACCACTTATAGAGTGCGAATTAATGCACCCTAACTACTTTCTCCAAAGATGGTGGTTGCAATGGAGCACATAACAAATAAATGAAATATTTGATATATATAAAATTTTCATCCAAAGTGAAAAATGGGTAGAACTTTTTGGGTTATATAGCTCTATGCAAAGTACTTCAGCTTACAGTTTTTTTCCTTCTTATACACTTATGCTTTAAATACACTTTTGCTTGGAAAACGAAGCTTTTATTTAATCCCCAAGACCCATTAACACACACAAAACAAGTGAGAAGGTAATAACACCGATTACAATTAAAAATGCATATTTTATAAATATCTAATGGTGTTATTTGCACATAGAAATATGCAAAATAGAGGTACTTGAAATGTATTTATTTAATCCTCATTTCACAGAATCCGCAAACTGTTAATTTTTATTTTGCAGATTTCCTGTAAATCACTGATCAGTGATATAAAATGGTCCATTTGATTATAAATTATTGAAAAGTGCAATAATAACGCCAGCACGTTAATGATGTATATGGATCCCTTTGGAAGCTTTCAGACCGGAATGACAAATTAAATTGCTTTCAAATGACGAGAGAAATCACAGAAGCTTATTAGAATTGCATGATTAGAAACCCAATATTTGAGCACAAATGAAAGCAGGGTTGTATAAAAACGGGACCCTAAATGAAATAAATACATGTGGCAGTTCAGTAAAAATCCAGTGGATATAAAAAGGTTACATTTTCAGAGCAAAACAGCACTCTCATGATTGAATCTTGATTAGTTTAAACTTATGGTTCGCTCCATTGCGTCGCCCCCCCCCCTCCCCTTATTTCATGTTCGATCTTCAGCTGCAGTTGAAGCTTTTATCTTCTAGCTTCATTGTTTGCTCTTTTCATCCTCCCTCGGTTTTGAAGCTCTCTTCGACTTACAAGAAACCAATCAAAACTTTTATTGCGCTATCTCACGTCTTTCAGTCCAACGATACGGACAATGCAAAGTTTTCTTTTGTATTATTCTACCCGCAGATTCTGCTACTGCAGAATTCTTTAGTAACAGTATCTCACAAGCTTTAATCCAGCAAATGGTTCCCTCCAGGCTATACAGGCTGAGCAATATAAACGTGCATTAAACATTTGTAACCAAAAGTTTGGACAAACATCTAACGCCTTTTAAGGGGCTACCACCAAGGCAAAAGTAATACTATGGAGCTGCTTAGATAGGTAGGTAGGAATCTGCAGCAGTTGGGCACATTAGCATTTGGGCACAAGGCTAAAAGAGTAGCATTTGGGCACATGGGTCAAGCAGGTATTGTGTATTAAGGGATGCACATGCGTGTTAATTGCTCATGGTCTGCACTAAATGAAAAGCACACCTTTTTTATGGATGGTACATTCAAAAGCTGTAGCAAACAATATAGCCAAATATACAACATCCACGCCGATCTTGGAAGTACAAGTGACGAAACAATGTTGTGTCGGTGGTATACGCTCTCCTTCGAAATAAGAAAAAAAGAGTCAGAGCAGGCTGTCCAACACAATTAAAGAGAAGATTCCAGACTGGAGCCCCAAGGATGTAACTGAAGAGTTTGAACCTGGCGATATCCAAGCTTTGAAGTCTGTTTTTCCAAATATACAAATTTCTGGTTGCAACTATCATTTCAATCAGTGTATTTGGAGAAAGGTGCAAGAATTAGGAATGGCACATGATTACTTTCAAAATGGGGATATTTCTTAAATCTCTTAAAAACATTTTTCAGCAAAATAATAAACATGAAAACATGACCATGTTTTACCGACTACTTTGAACAGAGGAACATATAACGTAGAAGAAACTTAATTTCTCATTTTCTGGTGACTTTTCTTGTATAATGAGCCAACCATCGTCAAATTTGTTAAGCGGAAAAAGAGCTAATGCAGAACACACAATTGAAGTGTGAAGTCTTCCCTTCCATCCTGTATGTATGTATTTGTGTATGTATTTATGTATGTGTGAATATATGTATGTAGGTAGGTATGAGTTAATGTATGTATGCACTAGTGAATATATGCATGTCTGTATCTGTGTATGTGTGTGCGTGCGTGTGCGTGCATGTATATGTGAGTGTGTGCGTGTGCGCATGACCAAATGCCACACTTAAACAGCCAGCTTAAAAGGGTGTTAGGAAAATACTTTTCTTGAAATTTCTGCTATCATAAACAATCTTTGCTACGGCAGAGTTTTTTTTTTTTAAATACTGCTTTAATCATATTGATTAAAATAGCACATGCTTGGCATATCGACAACATATAATAAAAGTTTTATCTTGAATTATAAAAAATTTCCTGTGAAGTTCACTTCATTCGTATTGCACTTTAAATGCGAAACGTAAAAGTGACATTAACTTGCTAAAATATATATAGTTTTAGAATGTTTAATTTATGTCAAATAAAATGTTTTGTTATATTAACCATTTCCGAAGTATTAGCCTGTTTTTACATTTTTCAACAGTTTTGATAGTACGCTTTAAAATGCTACTATTTCTTCCCTTATTAGTTTATGCAAAGAGTATGTAACATCATGATTCTCATTTAATTGTCGACTTGCATTTTCAACAGTTCACTCTTATCTTGGACAATACAAAGCATTACCTATATTTTTAGATAATTGAAACCACTTTTGCCAGTATGAATCAAAAGACAATCGGTAATGGTGGCCATCTAACTGTCGCACACAAAAATTGGCGTTATAATCCTAAACACTCTATTTTGTGCATCCCTCTAGTTTCAGCAAACATTTAAAAAATGTAAATAGGTAATTTAAATGTTGCCAATACTGGTCTAACAAAGATAATGGTTTGCACTGGAGACAAATGCCATTGGACACTTTCAAACAAACGTCACCAAGGCGCCAAGTGATAACGAAGATAACAAGTTCCACAAGCGGAGATATTTAAGTAGTAAGTCCGATAATCATTGTTGCCAATAGCTCTTGTTGGAGATGAACAAAACACGTTCGTAACAAGGACACCGATATTAGCCCGATGGTGCAAAATCATAGTAGGTGATGGAACTGTTTGCAGTGTGTATTAAATGAGTTAGTAAACAGGAACATACGGTGATCTTGGTGTACTAAGGACTTAGGCAGCAAAGAACTGGACTGCAGCTTGTGTTAATTGAGTTGTGTAAGGCATTGCCGGACGTGATTCTTTAATAGCCGTTGGCCAGTTACTTAATGCTCAGCTATCTTGTTTCAGTATTCAGAGTTAAACACATGACAAACACTGCTCATTCTATTTTTACCTTATTTACCTTGCTATAGTGACGAAAATGTTGCAATTCGTCCAAAAATTCGATATCGAGATTGCCTTAATACAGGTTTTGAGGTCTAGTGAACCCTCAAAAGATTATATTTAGAAAAACTCTGAAGGTGTGCATGTGTGCGAACAGCATAGCTCAAAAACGAAAAAGGTTTAAGTTGTTACCTTCCAAGGATGGGAATGAAGATTTTCAAGAAAATCTCTCCATTCCAACCTACCCTTTACAGGGAAAACTTATTTTTTATTTTCTCAAAACTGACTCTTTCGATTTTAACTAAAATACATGTTTCTGCATTGATATTATAATAAAAATGTGTCCTTAGACTTTCCGTGAATAAATATTTGGTTCTCTTGGTTTCGATTGATGTTTTCTTTAATTTTATATAACTAGGATACCTTAAAAGGGAGACAATCTTACCACTGAATAAATACACCTCTCATTAAATACATACGTCTTTCCCAAGATAATGAAACGGACATGCTTGAAAGTTCGAGTTCTTTTATCTCCTTTCGTTTTCCTTTATTTATTTTCATCACAAGAGCTTGTTACCAGAAGTATCATTAGAATGCTCTCTCTACATGTTGTAAACTTAAGTTATAACTAGGCACATCTTATTTTCAAATCATTTCTAGGTAAAAATACCGCAACATAATGTGAACAGAAAAATCATTGATTATAAAAATACTATATTCAATAACGGATACACTGATATGTACATATTTGCTGTTGATAGAGAAAGTCGTATGAATGTATCACATCAGATTTTTGCAGTAAGTCATTATTAGTGTTATACGCGATGTAAATGCATTTTTATTGGTGCCTAATATTTCAGGAACACCCTACCAACATAAAAGGAGCAACGAAAATGTATATGAACATGGGTCTGCTGAAAATAGTTTGTTTGAGTGTTATTAAAGGATTTTCCTCTTCATTTTCTTTTCCTTTTTCTTCTACTCTTTCTTTTGTCTTTTTAGTTGTTTGTTGTAGAGCAGAGAAGGCAGGAGAAAGTATTTTTCGAGTGAACAGATTAATATGCACTCCATGCATGGTTTTGCGTCAGCAGCACGACAGTTTTATGCAGAAAGATACCCCAAAAGGTAGTTACCCTAATCACGAACATTCTCACAAATTCAGTAATGCTTGAGAGAGAGAGAGAGAGAGAGAGAGAGAGAGATGCTCATTTGAGAGGAATGTTTTGGATGCTGGGAGACCAAGAGAGGTACGAAGCATTGACCGTGAAGAACGGATTCTTCATGATGTGGACGCAAACCCATGAGATAAGAGAGAAAGAAAGAAAAAGTAGACGGCCAGCGGTGCTAACAACATGGGCTTTTACTGGCGCTCCTTGTCTGAACCTGGCATTAATCAAGTGCTAAAGTTGTTTTGTGTTGTTTAGGTACTTTCTTCCATGTTCACGTTTTGTACGAGTGTATAATAAAAACAAAAATCGAGAAGGGTGTCATCCTGCGAAAAAAACAGTGGTGGGAATCAGTTCTTTCCTGCCCCTGTTTTGAGCCAATGTTCATTCTTTTTATTTCTCTCCCCCCCCCCCCCAAAAAAAAGACATTGGAAATTATGATTTTGGAACAAAAAAATAATGTGGGAAAATGATGTTCTTAAACATCTAGGAATGTGAAAATAGTTTGATTTCTAAACGTTTTCTGTCTTGAAAGAGCATTGTAGATTTTATTGCCGACGCAACACCGAAAATGTAATCTGTTTGTTTTCTGCCGTGAAGCTAATGGATCCGAAAGCGACGCATGTAAGTACCTGGGAATTTGCAACTGGGTGATGTCATCCGCATTTCCTGTGTTCAGCATTAACGTCAATGAATAGGGAACCATTAGGCGAGACTGCATCTGAATGGCTGCAGATTGACTGCTGCCAATGAACCGTGAACAGATGTCCGTTTCTCCGCGACATCCATTTCTGAAAGCGATTCTCACAGTGACCCTTTCATCACTGCCTGAATCTGCCGCTCAGCCGTGAACCACATCCAGCTCCATTGATTCTACCTTTATGATCTAACAGCTCCCGAGATTAAGCGTTATCGAGCTCCATCATCACTTCTGGCTCTAACTGGGAAATCCATTGTTCAGATTTCATTTGATGGAGGAGTTAGCTTTAATCAAAGAGATTTTTCTGACTATGCAGTTGGCATTTAGTGCGAAGCATCGTTCTTGATCTTTTGGCTCCAAAAAGTTGCGAATGCAAATTCTGGCCCTCTAGTCAGAAGGTTAAAAAATTTGGCAAAACCCACAGAATCACTTTTCAAGGTGATCCATAAACGCATTTTATATTGAAAAAAAAAAAAAAAAAAAAAAAAAAAAAAAAAACTTATGGACTATTCTGACAAACTTCAAAAGAAATAATCCCTGGCTACCTTGCTAGTCTGAAATATTATGCTTAATGTGAACATCTACAGAACATGTGAACATCTACAGAAACCTAAAGTTATAATACAAAAGCCACAATGTATTTTGAAGTTTTCCATTTTGCATAAATAGCCGTTATTAAGGTGTATAATGGTGTAATGTAAATTGAAACATTGCATTTTGAAAATCTCTACTTCTGAATATATTTTTCTTTCTTCACGCCTCATTTAAAGGGGTACCTTACTTTTTTCCAAAAGTTAGTATGTTATATTTAATTAAAAGAAAAGGTCTGATGCATTACACTTAATTGCTTTCTCTAGCCCTATCGTTCATTTTAATACCGTTTCTGCAAACTGTTCTTTCAAAAGTTTATTTTTCTATCTACTTCACACTGAGAAAGAAAGGTTTGCAAAAATGGTTTCATTATACATTGCGTTGTAGTTAGCTACAAAGTGAATACATGAAGCTGAAGCGAAATTTCATAGTGTTTCCATGACATCGCTAGAAATAACTGAATCGTAACAATAAGGGGAGGGTAATCAGGGAAAGAAGAAAGAAAGAAGGGCTAAGGTTCGTCATAATACTGAGTGCGGGCTTTGGAGAATCTGCTTTAATTACATATTGCTTTTTAGAGAAGTTTTAATGTTTGGAAGCTTTTTATGCTGAGCTTGTTGATCACTTAACAGTTTATTTCCATTTTCGCTGTAACAAGGGCACGGAAACATAGTTTTGTTTACTACTGTAGCTCTTATTAATTTCGTGACCTCTTAGATGTATACTGTTTGTGTACATACCTTCGTCCCAGAATCCGCAGAAATCTAAACTTACATTTGTTTTAATACTAAGTAACCAAATTTCCAAATCATGCTCATATGTCCACAATTGAAGAACACAAATATAGGAAACAAAACAAATCGCAAATTACTTCCTATCCACAGCTATAAAATCATTAATGTGAGCACGATTCTTAGCAGGACATATCATGGGCCAAGTGCACAACACCAGTTTCCTCCAGCTGACGGCAGATGCCGTTGACCCAAGCTTCGTTTCCAAACAAACGCTGCCAGTTTATTGCATAGCAATGCGAATTCAAACAATAATGTTTAGGAGCTTTATTTTTAATGACCTTTAAGGCGTTGATGTACTACAAACTTACACCAATTTTGCAGTAAGTTTGAGGAAACAGAGCATGTAATACGCCTCCCACATCCATTGACGCTACGCCCCTGCTCCACACCTCCCTACGAATCCGTAAAACGGTGTTACTTCCGGATTTTAATATGTCTCACATAATTGAGGTGACAGATTCTGGCCTAAATTTTAAAACGGCATTAAACAAAGCAAAAAGTAACCATGGAGACTGCATGGAACTGAAAGCAGAAACATCACCCTTTCAACAATTGATGATTTTGCTGCTCTGTTTGTTTATTGTCTGCTTCATTTCTAATTCTGAAAGATACACTATTGAAAGACGGGGACTTCCGCTTGGCTCTCTCGTGCTGCTGCACGTCACCTGCAACGTATGAATGGCTCAAAAATCAACTTTTTTGTTTTGTATCCTAAAAATCTACGATATATTACGAATTCAATCATGTATTACATTCTTAATATTTAAGCCCTTTAATTGGAGATTTAAATTATGGCGTCTGCTGGGTCACGCCCCTTTTAAATACCAGTATCACCATCACTTTGCTAAAACTTTATAACTTCACAAATGGTTGGTTACTCAGGAATTGACTAGATAGGCTAGAATCAAGAAAAGGAGTTTCAAGAGGAAGAGTGAGAACCAAGAACCATTGGAACAAGAAGAATATTGTGCAGGAATGTTTTAGGTTTTGGTGACTTAGCCCCCCCCCCCCAAAAAAAGCATTAATTTAGTTTTTTGTGTTTTTCCTCAAGGTTGAAATTTTAAACTTTACAAAGTGAGTGGTAGAATAATTTTTATGTGCAGTATGTTGAATTTTTAAAAATGAAAAATTATGCAATTTAAGTGGAATAATATTTTTTTTTTTTCTATTCACAACTATTTTTAGGGCTTATATTTCTCTGGTTAAAAAGTCTAATCCGCTCATATTGTTCCTCGTTAAGTAATTTATGTCACCTAAAAATTTAAAGATCTGTAAATAAAATTATGGCAGATACGTATACCTAACTAATAACATGGATTTTTAAAATTTCATTTATAGGCCTCAGTTAAAAAGCCTATTGATAAAAAGTTTGAAGTGATATCACAAATCAGGACTGGTGTGGAACATGACTGGTGAAAAGGTAAGGCCAACATTAAATTAACTAACACACCAAAAGACACTAATAGCATCGGAAAATGTCCGTTCACCGGACTGTGCATGAATATGTAGTTAAACAAAAGATGGTAAAATTTGTAATGAAATATGTAATATCAAATACAT
The DNA here is from genome assembly GCA_030765045.1 of Tenodera sinensis. Lineage (NCBI taxonomy): Eukaryota > Metazoa > Arthropoda > Insecta > Mantodea > Mantidae > Tenodera > Tenodera sinensis. The sequence continues at coordinate 296,541,859 of CM060964.1, read as the reverse complement.
ATGTAATTATGAACATATAACAAGTCCTTTAAAATTACATTGGAAATCTGGATTTGGGGTAAATATTAATTTATTTCACTCACCCTTCATTCCTTCTACCATCATATTTATTACTTTTAGTGTTCCGTGCAACAAATGTCTCGCATGCAACGAAAGAGAACAAGCGGTAGTGCACCAAATTTATGACTGCAAAATTCTAGGACAGTAAAGACAAGATCTAAAACTTGGAGTATTTCGTAATAAGGTATATAAAAGGGTTTTCAAAATATACAGGATGGGCGGGAAGTAACTAGATATTGAAACTGACGTAAAACGTTTATGTTTGTAGGGTTATTTGTCTGAAATGAATACAGTATGTACTCTGTTATATGGGACTACGATTGTATACCTTAAAATTCGATGTAGGCACCTCTGGTATCGCTATCTCCTCAAACAACCTCCTCAAACAACCTCCACAGCTTTCTGGAGGAAGTTGTATGGATGTTGGTAAGAACTTCCCGAATCCATGCCTCCAATTCGTCCCTCTTTTGCCCAGCCCCATAAAAAAGTCACAGAGTGAACGATCAAAGTCCACACCTCATAGCGTGAAGCAATCTGTGCTCGTTCTTTTACTCCATCTTTGTTATTGTTGAGCGTATCACCTCTGGCAACCCCTGTCGTACCGTATGGGGCATGACAAATCACTGTCCTATTTAATGTGTTGTATGTTTGCACTATTTCCAATATTATTCCATCAATATTAAAAACTTAACAGTCATTTAGTAACACCTAGTTACTTCCCGCCCACCATGTATACACACGATTGAGTATGAAAAATTAAAGTAGAAAATGTCTATAAATTGTAATCTATATATAGTTTATATGTATATAAATTTAGTTATTTCCAAGTAGTAGGTATAGCTGTAAAATAAACAATGTATTACATTGTAATGAAGCACATTGTTAATAACATTTAACCCCGCCCGCTCTCCTGTTTCTTCTTTCCATGATCTAACCACTTCGGCATATATATACCAGGTGAGTCAGCCGCGCCTTATTTTTTTGGAAGGTAGGCCACCCATCTAACGGCATGTGCGCCTTAGTCCAGTTTTGCGCTTACTAAAATGTATTGCTTGACGTTCTTAAAGAGAGGAATGCGCAAAATTGAGAACAACAGTGCTTTAAGGGACAGAACGTACTCCTCGCTAAAGTACACCTCAAAAACATACGACTCGTTTACTGAGAGCGAATTCCGGTTCCCAGCCGAGTTTACAAACTTTTTATTAGAGTATACATAGCAACGTAATTCAGTAAACGCCTCGGAAAAAATAGACCTATCATATGAGTACACTAACAACGTCAGCTAAAAAGAAAATGGTGGATTCTTGTACTTAGACCAGGGGTTGGCTGGCAAAAGTTACGAAAAATTTAGACACGCCTCATCCATCATGGACCCGTACAGTCAAAACGGACATATTATTAAACAACAGTTTATTTGCATTTTGTGCGTCTCAATTAATATGCATAACAGCTTTTGTCACTTAAGTAATAATATTAAAACGCCCAGTAAATGATTAAAACTGTCTTAAAAGGCTAAATCAAGCCCGAAAACTTCCGAGGTGGCAATGGCATAGCGCCAGGCATACAAGTCCTATTACTGAACGCGGTAGGCACTTTCGTTCAAGTCTTGAAATAGCTGAATAGGATTGTGACGAATCATCTGTGCTAAGCCCAAGGTTCGAGTCTCAGCATTGTAAATATTCTTTTTTATGTTCATCAAAACTTGGAAACCGAATTCACAATAATCTAATTATGAAGTGCCTGAGGGTTTAGGACATTATAATTTAAATCGTTTTTGGTTGTCTACATTTTTAATAGCACAATAATTCATTGTGTGCAAAATTGAATTTAACTTCCATGTTAAACTCTGACAATGTAATTTCCTTGCTTTCTGTGTTCAAATGATCCTTATTTCAGTTGCACCTACCTATAAGTGTGTTTAAACAACTACATAATTGTAGTTCACCAATAAAGAAACATCAAACAATGTCATAAAACATAAATAAAACAATAAAAATGAATATAATAACAGTTTTCAGAATAATAGTTTGTAAATTGTGAGGATTGCACGGTTTTAAATAAATAAATAAATTAAAAAAAAAATATTAGTACACGCAGGTGATTCGAACCATCTTCAAAGCAGACAGATTACCTAGGAGTCTTGCGCTCGTTCCAACTGAGCTACCTAGTAACGTGTGAGGTTGACGTTCCGTTTAAGATGTAATATTCGCTGGTTCCAGTGAACATTTGCAGAAATGCAAACGTCACCTGTCTAATTACGAATATATTAAAAAGCGATGTGATAACATCTATATTAGTACTAATTTCATCGAGTGTTTAACATCCATGTTAAATACGCGGGTAGAACCTAGTAATGGGGTCGATGTTTTCATGTTGGGGTATAAAATGCGGATTGCATAAAACTCGAGAATAAGGGGCAGCTGACTCACCTGGTATATTGATCCCACGTGTATGCTACATAATACCGTGGATAAAGGTCAACCTTGTAGACACTCTATGTAATAGAGAAAACATTGGAGTTATTTAAGAATGAAACTAAATTGCCCAGCTTTCAGCCAAGATTACATTTCAACCTATACGGCTTGAAGATACAATAAGCTTTGGTACTCCTCAATAGTAAAGCGAAACGCTTGTATTTTCACTTTTGTCCGGCTGTTATACTCATCAGGGGTCAGTGGACTGCATCCAGTAAGAGCACTGAACCGTGTGTAATTGTCAACAGGGCACCCCTAATGAAGTGAGTGGCTCTAAATGCTGCTCCAACAAGGTTAATGGTCCCTTCTAAATGCCATGACGTGCCTAGTCCTCTACATACGATGGCAGTTCTATTGTTTCATTGGACAGCTATCCATCATCCTCTAATTATATTCCGTTATTAGGTGTTGTTCGAATGGAATTCAAGCACACCTTTTAATGATAAAATAACAAATGCTTTGTAAAATAGTATACACCAGCTTTACAGAAGGATTTACTTTTTTGTTTACTTTCTTTTACACGCACCTATATTAGAGTACTATAATCCAATTAAAAATTCATTCGAGATTTTATGGGAAACACGTTTTTAGGTCCCCTGAACCACACAGAAAATACTTTAGGAAAATTACTTTATGTTTGTGTGCCTGTCTGTCTGTTTGTATGTTTATTTAACCTATAAACAGCATAACTTAATAGCGAAATGGCAGATAAATATTATTTCATACTTGATTCAGACACTGTTAAAGCAAGACACCAGAAGGATTCCAAAGAATTCCCCAAACCAGGTATTCTTTATGTACAATAAGTTTTATATACACTGGAACTTGGATAATTCGGAGCTGAAGGGACAAGAAAAAAAATTCGAAATATTAAAAAAATTCGAATTACAAAAGCAAGATCTGAAGGTGACATTTTAGCAGTACAGGTACGTACATCCATCAGGATTTTCCGGTTGTCTCCATCTTTTTTAACTCTTTCCATTTTCACTCGAGGCACTGCTTAACATATTCTCCTTATTCTTCAGATAAGTTGACAAGTGTTCTGTGGTATCCCGTATTCTTTCGCGATTTCATATTTTTTCTGCAAACCCTTTTCAACTTGTGGATTGTCGGCGACTTTTTCCCCAAAAGTTAAATTCTTGTACTGGACACGCGGTTTACTAAGAGTTATATTTTCATTGATTTGCAACACACTTAAGAGTAGGAAGCTCAAGCGTCAACTAAAGGCGCAAGTGTTTTAAAAAGAGGGTATAGAACAGGGAAAGACAACTTCGGGCCGTGTGACGTATTTAAACGAAGAACCAGCTTGTACGTTCGTGTGACGTCAGGCGAGAGCGGTGTATTGCTAAGCTGCCTAGATCAGCGGCGCTACCTGCACGAAACTGAATCAATATGAAAAATGTTATTTGGTCATGTTTACAACTTGCGCGGGCTGTTTAGGAAGAACCCTCTTCAGCCTAGTCTGAGGGTTTTTATTTGTTGTGTGAGGGATCTTAACGGCGTTGGCGCGAATTTTGTTTTGTATTTTGTGTTTTTGTTGACGTTGTGTAGTGTTGTGTGTGGTGGTTTTGTGTTCAGTTCCCCGTGTTTCACACCAGTTTGAGACCAGGCTTCAAGATGTAGAAACATTGTCAACTACGTTTCAGATCTTTGCGACCCCGTATTCATTGGATGTTAACAATGTTTCTAGCAGGTAACAAATTGAATTGATAAATTTACAGTGCGACGGTTTGCTGAAGGACAAATATAAACACAAGGAAGACTTGGGTGATTTTTATAAGAATGTTTCTCAAACCAGATTTCTGAGGTTATATGCTTTTGTTGCACGGATATTATGATGTTTGGTTACACGTATGTGTGCGAACAATTCTTTTCTGTTATGAAACTTTCTAAGTCAAAATCCCGAAGCATATTGTCAGATCACAATCTTACATGCAGCTTTCGGTTACAAATGTGCCGTACATTACGCCCTAAAATTGACAAACTAGTTCAAGAAAAGCGAAACGGCAAATGTCGGAAAATGTCCAGCTAATTGTTCTGTGTAGTTCTCCTCTAGCTCAGGCAGAATAGTTATAATTTCTGTTCTATTTGCGTTATAACATGACTGTTCACATAAACTAGAATTTATATATAAAGCCGAAATGTATTTATTTATAATCTGTGACTATTCCGTAATTGAAACAGTAGGCATTAAAACTGCGATGTCTCGCACGCCTTTCCTCTTGCCCGCTGTGACGTCATACGTTCAACTGGCCGTCTTTGCGAGCATGTGAGCTGAGTGGGCTGACGTCACAGCAGCGATACCTGTCTTCCCCTGGAATAGAAGCTCAAGGTAAGCTATTCCGCCCCCAAACTGCAGTGCAGCTGTATTCCGACAAAACAAACAACCGCAGAGCGATGACCTCTTTTGCAGAAACACATGGACGAAGTTATATTACATTTCCACATTTAGATTAATTTTTGACTGACATTTCTAAACAAAAACTTCAATTAAGTAAAATGAAATTTGAAATGCCTGTGATATTTTTACATTGCTTTAACACAAAACTCAAGGGACCAAGAAAAATCTTCGAACTAACGATTTCGAATTATAAACATTCGAATTATCTGCGCCTACATAAATGAGCATCCTTTAACCGTGTAGGTGACAAGAATGAATGAAATGGATGAAATTATACTCATTTGAGTCCAGAGCCTATAGACAGTTACATACGTGTCTAAAAGACTTATTCTTGCAACCCCATTGTTTCCCAAAACCTGTTCCCTGAACAAGTTGCAGTATTTTGGTTCCAAAGTGAACATCCTTTCCTAGGCCTTCCCTGGTTATAGAACGAGTAAATCTCCTGCCAGGAAAGAATAAATAATCAAACAGGGCATGTGAGGCAGTCTCCTCGCCGTTTTTGCACATTCTACAGACCGTTTCAGAGTCCTACTTTATGTAGATTACTTATTACTCTTCCATTGAGAGCAACTAAGACCAGCTACCTACCTGGCTTGCCTTTGTTCAAAATATGTTTGTCACCTGAGTTCTCGTATTTCCCTAACCCATGTTCTTACCGCGGTTTGACAATACGTGTATTGATTGAAACCACGGATTCAAGCCAGCATAGAAAAACTTTCTCCGTATCCCTTTTTGGCCGGGCTACACAGAGTTTAAAGGTATCCCACATTCACCTTTTCAATATTAGGGACAACCCCGAAGAAACCTTACGTGGGTAACTCACTCTAACCGAATTTCGAACTCGAGATCTTTTGAATTTGAAGCAGACATCTCACTTCCACACCTCGGAAGTGAGAAAAAAAGATTCGTTTTCTCCAAAAGGCGCCAATGGTTTTGATAAAAATGCCATTTGTACTCGTATAGATATTTCCATGTAATAAAATGTATATTGGAAGTTTACTGTGAAAAATCCCTTTATGTTTGAACTTTGAATGATTTTGCGTAAATGACAAATCATAACATAAATCTTACCATTTTTACATAACTTTAGCCGTTTTCGAAATATTCTACGTTCTATATTTACGCTTACTCAAATACATATTATGATGGACATGCTTGAAAGTTTGCGATTCTCTTTTTTTCTTTCCTCTCAACAGCTTGTTAAAATGGCTAAACATTTTAATGCTACTTCATGTTCTATTTAACTAAGCGCTTATTACTACATATGAAATCAGCAACAATGTCGGCATAGTGATATAACTTATCATGAGTGGAAGAATCACTTTGTGTGAAAATTGTAATATATTAAAGATATTAAGAGGAAGTTTCATGGGTAGAGATAGTCATATCAGATCTTTTAAATCTTTTAAATGCTAATCTTTACTGCCTTTACCGTTCACCGAAGACAGGCAGAGGAAGTATTGTATTTCAACACACATTTTGACATTCAAATTAAACAGGAAATACGTGTTGATGTGCGCGGAATGAAAGAAAACACATACATAATAGGGTCAACCCCTCTCTCTCTCTCTCTCTCTCTCTCTCTCTCTGTGTGTGTGTGTGTGTGTGTGTGTGTGTGTGTGTATGTGTGTGTGTGTGTGTGTGTGTGTGTGTGTCCGCGCGCGAGTGTGAACATCATGATTTTAATTCCAGTAGTTTTCTAAGAAACAATCCCTCTCCCATAAGAAAAACTTCATTTTTACTTTCTCTACCATGTACATTATGGGTAGAGAAAGCATTGCATTCCACCCAAAAGTCCTCCCCGAGATTTCAGTGAAAATGCACTTTTGAGGTTCCCTAAATAAAAAAGAACTTTTTTATAAAAATTAACAAAAAGGAAAATTTGGTTAAATGCCAAACCTGGAATTCAAGTTCAGCATCTTCCACGGATACGCCAAAATATTTTTTTTTTTAAATTTCCCTACCCCTAACTATCTTTTACATAGAAAACTTTTTCGAAACTTGTTATTTTCTCAAAAATGCCTCAAACAATTTTGATTAAAATACAAATTATGTTTAAGATATTTTCATGACAAATGAAATGTAGGTATAACTTGAATTTGTGCAGAACTCAGGCACCGGCAGGTACACGCTGTCACAAAATTTGATGGCGGCTAGCTCAACACAAAATCCAATCATAGGCTTGCTATGCCTTGCGGTATTGCGTACTTAAGCATGCTGTGAAATCACGCTGTACAGCTGGTGATATACATATCTTTTGCACCCACAAAATGTATTTGTACAACAGAAAAAAGAATAGTCAACTATAAACCGCCGTTAAATTTTGTGGCAACCATACTTTAGAGCGGTGGGTAGTAGATGGAGCCAAGAGCTTGCTTGCCCAGCAGCGACTAGTGACGTCACAGCAGTGGATAGCAGTCGGGGTTCAACTTTTGCCAGAGCAATACTTGTATATGCGTTCTTGATGAAAATCTTAATTCAGTACTTAGAATCAAGGCAGCATGAAATATCTCCCCAAATATGCATAGGCTGGTCAACAGAAAACTAACCAATAAAAAATAAAACTTTTCTATAAGCTGGAGTTTAATTTTCTTGTAGGTATTTTATAATTTATATAAGTTAGTTATTCATAATTTATCATCAGTTAGACATTTTATAGCTGTAATTGTATCATCTATCTTGGGTCGTTATATTATGAAATATAATTTCCTTTCTGTTACGTTTAAGAGTTTATCAGTTAAATGTAGGAAAGCTGTTTCTGTTTTATGTTTTGCTGATTAAGTTGCTGTACATGTGGATATAAAATGATCAAATTCATCAAGTAGATAAACAGGGTGAAAGTATTAATTATACTGCAAGTGTAACACCGAACTATGTGTGATAAATTGTGTAACAGATTGGAATGAATATGTCTGTAATTACACACATGCACTTTGTAATGTAGAATATTGGTTCAGTATTAATGGGCTTTCAGGTTAACTTCACCTGCTGTATGGTTAGTTGCACCATCAAAGAGCATGCCACTGACGTAACCGGAGAGCCGCGCCGAGGCTCTAAGCTAGCGGCGAGCCAGAGTAAGGCTGGCATAACTGGTAAACTGTAAGATTGATTGATTGATTGATTGATTGATTTATTTATTTATTTATTTATTTATTTATTTATTTATTTATTTATTTATTTATTTATTTATTTATTTATTTATTTATTTATTTATTTATTTATTTATTTATTTATTTATTTATTTATTTATTTATTTATTTATTTATTTATTTATTTATTTATTTATTTATTTATTTATTTATTTATTTATTTATTTATTTATTTATTTATTTATTTATTTATTTATTTATTTATTTATTTATTTATTTATTTATTTATTTATTTATTTATTTATTTATTTATTTATTTATTTATTTATTTATTTATTTATTTATTTATTTATTTATTTATTTATTTATTTATTTATTTATTTATTTATTTATTTATTTATTTATTTATTTATTTATTTATTTATTTATTTATTTATTTATTTATTTATTTATTTATTTATTTATTTATTTATTTATTTATTTATTTATTTATTTATTTATTTATTTATTTATTTATTTATTTATTTATTTATTTATTTATTTATTTATTTATTTATTTATTTATTTATTTATTTATTTATTTATTTATTTATTTATTTATTTATTTATTTATTTATTTATTTATTTATTTATTTATTTATTTATTTATTTATTTATTTATTTATTTATTTATTTATTTATTTATTTATTTATTCATTTATTTATTTATTCAATTATTTATTTATTTATTTATTCATTTATTTATTCATTTATTTATTTATTTATTTATTTATTTATTTATTTATTTATTTATTTATTTTTGTGAAGTTAAAAATTTCCAAGATATTGTTTGTTATTGGTTTGAATTTTCAAATGTCTGTTCTATTTCTCCCTTTCTTTCTTTCCTGCCCCCCCCCCCTACCTACTCTCTAGTCATGCAAAGAGAACGAAATTTCAGAGCCATCACATAACGGCCGGCTCTTAAAAACATTTCACTGCCGCTTAAGCTTACGTGTTCTTCTGTCCCCTTTTCCTTTGAAGCTACAAGGAAATGTACAATAAAACCGTGTGGACAAATGTTTTTCTGGATTAACATGAAGTAGATAGAAGAATAAGCATTTGTAAAAAGAGTTTGTTGAAGAATTGTTAGAGAAAGTTATGTCAATGTAACACATTGGAAATTTATTTTTCTTCAAAAACGGCTCCAACAATTTTGGTTGAGTTCTTGGTGCATTTAAAACCCATCTAGGTTATTGGATCTTTTGTGAACAACCAATGAATTCTTCTTCATTCTTACTAAATTCCATGTAACTTTGAAAACCTAATATAATAATTTCCGACAGCAAAAAATGTAGAGATTATTGAAATACAGGGTTTCTTTCAAGTAAATTGTTTCGTACCCTTGGTTATTTGCGAAACTTTCCTTGTTATATGTTTGCGTTTGCCTGCTTTAAAGCACTCATCCTAGGAAGCATGTCTGGAAGTTTGTGATTCTTCTTTTTTTCATTTCCTTCGCATGGGCGTGTTGTGATTTACGACATAGCAGCTGAGTGCTTTTTCCGCATATTGTAAGTCACTAAGCCCATATCATTCAATTTGAAATCATTGTCGTGATAATGTAATACGGATAGAGGAATTCTTTTTATATGAGTATTATAAATGTCAGAGATAAAGTTGTTCGAGTGTTGTACATCACATTTTCACTTTCTCTGCCACGTACCTAACTAGCAGAGAAATTATTGTATACTCCCAAAAAATTCTATATAATAAATTTACCGGAAATGCATGTTTTGAGAACCCTGAATAAAATAA
>CM060964.1:296512044-296527044 GCA_030765045.1 Tenodera sinensis | reverse complement strand
AACAATGTATAGCTTTTATTAAAAGGTTCTTAATTACAGCATAAGTGCCTGGGCGACCGAGCTTTGCTCGGCTTTTCTTTTCCTTTTTTTTTTTTAATCATGCTTTTTTGGGGGGGGGGGGGAGAAGATACTTATTTAGATAAACTTGAAAAGCAAAATGTTAACTAAATATGAATTTTCATCCTAATTTTTGGAGCCATTTCCGTGACGAGACCTTTAACATCCTGGTTTATTTGTTGAAATTGGCCCATTAACAGAGAAATTATGGCCGAAATAAGGTTTCCACTAACTGTGACTGTTACGCGTATACTAATATAACTAAGTCAACTTTCTTTAGGTTTTCTGAAAGCTCTTGATGAGACCTTTAATATTCTGGCTTGTTTGTAGAAATTGGCTTATTAACAGAGAAATTATGGCCAAAATAAGGTTTAGAGTAATTGTGACTATATCGCGTTTTTTTTTTTCTTTTTTTTTCAGGAATGGCACCTGTATAAATAAACTTAATAATAAAAACCCTCTCTGAACACAAAATTTGATCGAAATCGTTAGAGCCGTTTCCAAGATGCGTGGAATATGTGTATTGCTCGTTTAAATATTTTACAGCATACAGCATTTACAGCATAATAATGGTAGTCTTGTTCACGATTCTACAGCTTAACTCTCCCGTAATGTCGCTGACCAAAGCCTGGTCCGTGAAACACTAGCTTTCTTACTGGGAGAAATAAAGTATTAACCTTCCTTGTGTGTTTTCCTGCTGCTTAGAGTCTTAATTCAGCTTGGAGAATTCCTTTCGTTTGTTACATTGTCTCATTTACGATCTACAGAGTTTTCTTTGGAGTGCCTTAAAGGATTATAGAACCTTGAGATAAGTTACAGTTAGATTATGTACGCCATAACATGTTATGTACACTTTATATTGGACTTTTGCTGAAACCATGCTCCTTATCGAGAGAATTATCTAGTATCTTATTCAATTTGGCTATCATTTAGAACGATAAACTGGATTACCCTTGTCACCAAGAGGTATTGCTTCAATCTTCCTTCACCCTCTAGGCAGGTTAATGTGATTGTTATTCAGGAGATGCAAACTTCTTTCTCTTCGTGATACTACATCAATGTAAAAGCGACCTGACACAGTCGTATGAGGACGTTTCCTTCCCAAATTATCATTTCCTTTCATGTATCATCATTGCTCACCGCCTGTGGTGCCATATGCAGTAAGAACGGACGTTAAACACTACAAGACGTGTTGTGAGTAGTTAAAACTCATATTCCAGAATTTATCACAACCGCAATTATCAGATACAAATATTACAGGTGCTTGTGGAGCATTCGTCGAGAAAGGTCAAACAAATCACTTTCTCTACTACGTACTTACAGTATGTAGAAGAAGCATTGCACTCCCCCCAAAAATTTGACACAGCTGTTTTGAGGCTCGCTCAATTACAATAATGATAACAATAACAATTACTACTACATACTACTACTACTACTACTACTATAAATAATAATAATAATAATAATAATAATAATAATAATAATAATAATAATAATAATAATAATAATAATAATAATAATAATAATAATAATAATAATAATAATAACAATAACAATAACAATAATAATAATAATAATAATAATAATTAATAATAATAATAATAATAATAATAATAATAATAATAATAATAATAATAATAATAATAATAATAATAATAATAATAATAATAATAATAATAATAATAATAATAATAATAATAATAATAATAATAATAATAATAATAATAATAATAATAATAATAATAATAATAATAATAATAATAATAATAATAATAATAATAATAATAATAATAATAATAATAATCTACTCGCCGAGCCGGGCCAGGCCAGTCCCCTTGACGGACAATAGCCGAGCAAAAATGGTTATTCTGCACCGGTAATGCGTCTTGAGAGAATTCTATTAAGTAGATTCCAGAAGCTTCGTTTCGAGAAAGATCTGCCTTGCAGGAGGCACCATACAAGGGGCTCGCTCGTGCTCAGAGGCCGGTGAAGTGAAGTGAACGACTGAGACACTCAAGACAGTTAAAACTTTTATGAAAGGTTCAGTGGATAGCGACTGTGGATCGTGCATAGAACAGTTAAGTGTGAGTTGTGATCTAGTACAGACAGGTTGTGATTCGATACCTTGGTTAAGTTCTGTTGCTCTGAGTTTGTGAAATAGTGACTTAATTGTAACGTTAGCGCTACTGTTACTGATTACAAGGCAAATAAGTGTGATTAGCAGTAGCTGGTGTTCTCATATGTTACAATAAAAAAAGACATTTTTAGATAAGGTCCGTGTGTGTGTGTGTGTGTGTGTGTGTGTGTGTGTGTGTGTGTGTGTGTGTGTGTGTGTGAGAGAGAGAGAGAGAGAGAGAGAGAGAGAGTCTGTGAACAGCATAACTGAAAAATAAAAAGTTAGTTAACAACCAAACTTGGTATTTAAGTCCAGTTATCTTCCAGGGATGCGACACAAAGATTTTCAAGACCATCGCCCACCCTCTAGTCTGATTTATATGGAAACATTTTCGAAAACGTTTATTTTCTCAAAAATGGCTATAACCATACTGATTAAAATACTATATTTAAGATATTTTCATGACAGAAGAAATGTACATCTTGAATTTTCTGCTAATGATCTCTGAAATCCTCTTCATTCTGAACAACTTTTGCATAACTGATAAACCTGAAGCAGTAAACAAAATCTTAACTGCATAAAAAATATAGATCTCATTGTAGCACACAACTTATGTTAACTACCTTTGTTGTGGAGTTAACCTTTTCAGAGAGATTCCTTGTTACTGGTGGCAATGTTAAAATACTTATTCTTTTCTCAAATTGGAAGTAATTTCTTCATTCCGAGTATCACACCCACAGATCCATCTGTTTTCATGCATCTTTGTATTAAATTTCCTCGTATACCGCTTTCTTACCGCTACCTTTTAACTTAGATTTAAGTTTAGAGTAGGTCTAGCTAGCTCTTTAATTCTCACTTTCTCCTCCAAAACCCTATTTGAAAAGGGTCTCTTTAATAGAGCATCTACAGAATTCGCATGTTGCTTGCACAACACATTACTAAAAAAAGAGAACATCCATCGCATATCACAGCAGCCTAAAACCAATGCTCGACTCAGAGTGGGACACTTAAAGCTGGCAAGGAGGAAAGCCCAATAGAGCATGCGCAGTCGAAATTTCACAGTACCGTGCCTTGCCTCTGACTGAGATCATAGGAGCTGAAATCCATTCAGCACTTGATACCGTACTTTCTAGTTGTGGCGGTTCGTGTTATTCCGGAGATAGCGCTAAAATATACGTATATTTCGTCCATTTTGTTTGCATAAAGGCTCGCACTCTAAGAGAATAGGTGTAATATTCGTACAATGTTTACATTGTGCTCTAGTTTTTTAGCACATTATCATCGGCCGGTTCTTGTAAAAGTAGAAAATAAATTTGCACTATGAAAACAGATTGGATGAAAATTCTTGTTTGGGGTCTGTGGCTGTTCCGCTTCCTTCCCCCTCCACGCTTTTATGCAACTTGAATTAGCGTTAACACATAGAGAAACACAGTGCTGATACATCGAGTCTACCACTCTGGACAGTTCGATTAAATAATGCCAATTCTGCTAACTACTTGATGGAAATGATTTGTGGCATGCGAACGTCTGCTACGAAACAGGCTCGCCTCATAGCTCGTTCGATAGAGCACCTATCTAGAACGCAAGAGGCCTAGCGTTCGATTCCCTAGAGTTTAGACTTTTCCTCTAGCCAAGATTACTCCCTAACCTTCCCAGAGTCTGGAAGTATGAATAAAGCTGTGAATGTGTATGTGATCTAATGTATAAAATCCAAAGAAAGACCAGAAACCCAATGTTAAGTGTATACTAGTTAACACCATTGCCGATAGGCAATGTGTTGCAAAGGTAAAAGGCTGCGGATATTACCTTGCAGTTAAAGGCGATGTCTTTTTTATCAGTCAATAAAGCTGCAGGAGCCGTAATTCAGTATATACGATTGAAAGAGGCTGAAATGTCCTTCGCAATGCTGCTACAAAATTGGACTCCGGGTACAGCAGGTTATGGGTAAGGAACAATGAACAATTCGTAAATATAAATAATTGTTTTACTTATGTTACATATGCACAAAAAAGTACTCGTATATTACGCAAAGCTAGCACCCTTCAAAAAAATCCCCCAAGGCATTCACATATCTTTGCCAATGACGAGAAAGGCGCTGAACACTATCAGCTGTGTGTGATGTGTCTATGTGCACCACCTCTCATCTAAGAGATATCCTCCTCCTATTAAGATGCCCCTACCCCGTCTGCCAACCGCTGACCATGCAGCGGCTTCTTCAATTTCCGAATGAGATCAAAGTCTCATAGACTGAGATCAGGGGAGTACGGAGGGTGTTGTAAGATCTCCCAATGCCACTGCTGCAAAAGGTTCTGGACGCCAGCTACATGTGGCTTGTTGCATTATCTGGAGGATTATGGTAGTTTTAGAAGTAGGTATATTGCGCAGTATACGACGCAGATTGTGCAGCAAGTATGGCCTGTAATTTGCTGCATTGACAATGTGGCCGCCACGAATAGAACGACAGTCTAGAATACCTTAGCGATGGACCTTCCTGAGCGATGAACTTGTGTCTTCGTGGTGAACCACAACGATGTCATTCATTCAATTGACTCTTTAGTTCCGGTTCATACACAGATTTCATCAATTCCACTTATTATTCGATTAACAGGTCATTTCCTTTATGTTGGAATCGCTCCAGATAGATAAGGCTTGTCTCGTATCAAGTCCGTTTTGCATCTCATCTAGCTCATGTGGCACACGGTTTGCATAAACCTTGAGCACCTTAAAGTCGTCTTGCAAAATGTGGAACATTGTGGATGCAGAAATACCAGTATGAGCAGATAATTCCACCACAGTTCAACGTCTTTCACCTGTTAAACAGTATTCCATAACAGCCCTTTTTAACAGACACTTGCACCTCTGTGAGCAGAACCTGGTGGTCTATTATACAGCAGGGCAACAATTGAAACAACAAATTCCTAGCACCCAATACTTCTCGTAGCTCGGGATGACACTGGCGAGCCTGAAGCTACGGAGAAATACAATTTTTACTATGTCCGCTGTTCAACTTTACTTATATCCATCTTGCAACACAGCCTCTAGGATACGTGTGCTGTCTACTAGCCACCAATGCACCCAGATGCAATCTGGAGTAATATGGACATGTTTCCAAACGTATAAATTGAACTAACCTTATATTTCGTTATTTGGAAGATAAAAAATAGTTGCTATGACTTACGGAATGACCCTCGTATACATACCAGGTGTTAAAAAGTATTCCATATTTTGAGTGGTGGTTGTTTGTACCAAAGGAAAAACAAAATATCCAGTGAACATGGGCTCTAAAATGCATACCTCAAGAGCTATAACCACTTGTTCATTTTCACTGATGTGAAACATATCTCTTCTATTGCAAACTCTTTGCTATTACGTACGAGCTACAACGGCCAGGAAACAAATGAGGTCACATTACTCTGTTATTGTCCATAGACACAGCATGTGGTAAACATGATATATTAGTGTTGTTACTGTAAACCGTGTTCACAGTTCTGGGGCAAGTGCAGCGTATACATCAGTTCTAATGGAATCAGTTTTGAAAATCCTTTTACATTGTAGTTTTATCTTTACACTCACCGTATAATGGAAGCCTATTAAGTATTCCACACCGGAAACGGCATACATAAACTTCTGTTATGGCCTGCCAAATGAAAACAACCGTCGAGTTTGTGTTCTGTACGCCGAAAACTATTCAGCACGCGGTACCACATGCACAATAATTATTCCGACGTCTTTTCTAGAGAGTAACAGACTCTAGCTCCATAGTTCCAACAATGGCGGATCATGGTAGAACTCACACCATTTGTACTCCTGTTGTGGAGGAGCGAGTTTTGCAACGAATGGTAGAAGATTGGAGCGAGTGCACGTATAATTTCAGCGTGTATCGGGATTATTCTCTATTTTGGATGATCCTGCATGAACAATTGATATCCCCATAGCATATACAGCGTGTCCAAGCCCTTCGGCCACAAGATCAGCCTGCTAGATTGTAGTTCTGCCAATGGCTGTTGAAAAGATGTGCTGAAAATCCACTTTTCACAACAAATGTACTGTTCACAGACGAGGCCGATTTCATGCAAGATGGGATTGTTAATCTCCATAACAAGCATACGTGAGCTGATGAAAATCCACTCGCAGTCGAAGAAGCAAGGTATCAGCGCCAAATTTCAATTAATGCATGGACAGGAATTATTGGTGATGGTCTAATACGACCTTACAACTACCGAATAGGTGGACTGGTGCAAGGTATCTTCAGTTCTCATCAAACGACTTGCGTTTCCTGCTGAAGGAGGTACCATTCCAACGAAGACTGGAGATGTGGTTCATGCATGATAAAGCATCAACCCATTTTCTCCGAAATGTCCTAGAACACCTCACACAAACATTTAATGGGCAATGGATTGATCGGCGAGGTCTACTACATTGATCAGCTTGTTCCCCCTAGTTTAATCTCATGACTTTTGGTTGTGGGGACACTTGAAATCTTTGGAGTATGAAAGCCTCATAAAACTACAAGAATAAATCATCAATGCCTGCCAGCCTCTGGCTCCCAACACCTCGGGTTCAAAACCGGCGGAGGCGCAGGATTTTTTCGGGCGTGAAAATGCTTAGCATGTTTTTCTTTGGAAGGGAAATAAAGCCGGTGGTCCGGCAATGTAGATTTACGGCACGTAAATAACCTGCAGCATGATAAAAGGGTCTCCCACAGTAGCGAAAATGAACAAGTGCCCATAGCCCTTAAGGTATGCAATTTAGGCCCCATATTTACCGGACAGTTAATTCTTGTTTTAGTCTCTTACTATCACCCCTCATACTACGGAATACTTTGTTCTATAACCTCTTGTATATAAAAGCTATGCATCTATACCGCCATTTTATGTGAGTATTTTATATAAGCACTCGTCAAGGTTTTGCAAACTTTAAGCAGAATTGTTATTGAAGAAAGTCTAGAATTTATTGAAACAGCAGTTTTGGTCACCGAGGTGAATATAACGACCATTCACAAATGTTCAACACTTGGTATCACACTAACTTTAACTGTGATATAGGACGAAATTACAAAGGAAGTTAGAATAGCTGACGGAGCCGTATTCCGGTTTATTACATCTATTGGATGTTCATCCTCGCGTGCCCTTTACGTGAACTTTAACTCGTTAGGAAAGGCGCCTGGCTCTTCTTTATCTACGTGAAAGGGGAAAAGTTATTTGTGCCGGATTTATGGTAAAGCGCTGACAGAAGGAAATTGCAAACTGACGGCCTTCTTCGACGACGATGGGAACGCCCTCCAACTTAGATAAAGATGACCTTTAGATAAGAGTTTGAGTGGGGAAATGTCATAAAAGTAACCTTCCGTCACAAGCTGTTGAACATTACCTTGTGTGGTGAATTTTATGACATTAAATTATTCGTGTTAATGTACAAACCTTGATAATTGTCAAACATGTAATTGCCACCTAGCATTACAAAGTAAATATTTCTTAACCTCTAATATAGCATACGATTTGGAGTGGTAGAGATTTCTCCAGGATGTTTCAGTAATCAGTGGTAATACATATTTGTATGTTTTTAAATGAAACAGCCTGCATGTCATTCCAAAAATTGTTTACATTTTCATCTTGATTCTAATGATATAAACACGAATTATGGGATGATAAGAGGCATTTGAACGTTGGTTTTTATGGAAAGGTTAAAATAAGAAGATTCCATTTTCCGAAGTTTTACGGATAAATAAAGCAAGATTTCATGGCAGTAAAGTAGTAGCTAAAAATCATATTAATTTTTATTTTGCTTTGTCTTACAAACTTATAATACTTAATACTATAATACATAGATTATTGTCTTATAAACCTACAATGCTTAACGTTCTTTAACTGTATAAAAACATCATCCAGAGCAATTCTAATGGATCCTGTATATAATTTAAATTTATTTTGTGTTGTCTTATAAATCCCTGTGTTCACTTTGACTGGTTTACGATGAAATTAAACACCCAAGCTGTTAAGAACAATTTCCTTAAAATTGGGTCTTGATTCATTTGCTGAATTCTCATGTTCCAATACCTAAAATAGGTGCTGTGTTCTCCTTCTAAAAAGGAAAAAATATGCAAATCTTATTTATTACCTTCTTTGCCAGCTATAATTTATTTTTACATGTCTTCAACAAGCTCTTCCTGTTGCTCTATGCATTTCATGTTAATCAAGAAACTTTTTAAGAAATGGTTTCGTTTTCATTGTAGACAAATGGGGAATGGGAGGTAGAAGCGATAGTCAAATGCTTAAAAAGTGGATAGCTGTATGCTGATTTTCAAATTCCATTTGCATGACATCACCAGAAACAAACAGTTATCGCTTAACACTTCAGAAAACGCGTGATAAAGTGTTGAAAAATTCAAAGCATTTGCTACAAGTGTTCAGTAAGGTATAACAAAAAAGAAAGTGAAAAAAGCCCAAGAGGGAAAAGGGGAAAGAAAGAAGAATTCACATAAATTCTATGTTTAAGTGAGATGTACATTTTTTTGTACACTAACTTTCTGTTTGTCTCTTGTGGTTTACCAGTTGTAGTTACAACAGCATGAATGGGGAGGACTTCCCAAGTTATTTAAGAAAAACAAAAAATGCGCAAGACATATATAGTTTAGTAGTTATGCAAATATTCTCTACACCATATGGCGTTTTATGAAAATCGCTAAGATCATTTTATTTAAAATGAAAAATAGCAACTACTTTTCAACTAAAGAATAGTTTGTGGAGGGAAACTTTCACACCCTAGAACTTGAACACTAAGTTTAGCACTATTTCAATTTTCGGTGTGCGGATCTCAAAACATATATTTCCAGTGAAATCTCGTTAAATAATTCTTGAATACATTATAATAGTTCCTTTGCTTACCAGAGGTAAGGCTAAAGAGAGCAAATAGACACTGGACTTTTTCCTTTTATTACATAGCAGAATCTGACCAAATGTTGCCTTCTCATGCACGAAGAACCTACTTACCAAGGACATGAACATTATAATTGTTTCAATCTGTACGTTTTATTCCAATAAGCATTTTAATTAAATAAACAATTTATTATTTATAGGTTGGAGGAATTTTGTTCAAAACCTTCGTGTCGCATCCTTGAAAGACATTAAATTAAGTAAAAACTTTGGTTTTTAACCGAATTTTCGTTTTTGAGTTACGCTGTCCACAGACTGACAGACACACAGACGGACCTTTTTCTGAAAATGATTTTTTGGATACAGAGGGTCTTAAAACATATATTTCCGGTGAAATCTCGACATCGAATTTTTGGGTGGAATACAATACTTCCTCTACTTACCAGTAGAGAAAGTAAAAATGTGATATATTGCACTCACACGACTTTCCCTACTCTTGTAAAACTCTTATTGTACTTATTGTATTCTTTAAAACTCTTATTCCTCTATCTTCTTCATGTTAGCCGAGATAGACATTTACAAAAAATTTCTTACTGCTAATTTTCTTTTAGATGCAAGAGGAATACAGTAGACTTTGAGCGATAGTTATATCTTTTATACCTGCTCGCTATATGAAGGCTTTGAAATCCCATTCTCTTTGTACGGCCAAGAAATAATAAAGTTTAAGTATTGCAAAACTCATACAAATAACAAGGAATATCTCCGAAATGGTTCACTCCACAAAAAAAGAAAATGCATTCGGACATAACTTGTGTGTTTTAACGAGATCTACACTTTTTGTATATTAAGATTTGGTCTACCTCTTCGGTTTACCAGTTACACAGAAGTCATGAATAGATAACAAGATTACATAGACTATAGTCACAAAATTCAAAATATACATATCATTTGCCATAAAAATATCTAACATAGCACTTTAATCAAAATCGTTAAAACCATTTTTGACAAAATAATATTTTTCTAAAAATTTTCCATCAAAAGGGTAGTTTAGGGTGGTAGAATTTTCTTTAAAATATTCGTGTCGCATCCTTGTAAGCTATTAAACTTAAATACCAAATTTCTTTTTTTAACCGACTTCTCTTTTTTGGGTTATGCTACTCACAGACACGTAAGCGCGCGCGTAAACAGACACACACATACACACACACACGCACACACACACGCACACACACAAACACACACAAACACATACGCATGGACCTTTTTCTAAAAATGTCTTGTTTTTACTCAGGGGGTCTCAAAACATATTTCCTGTGAAATTTCTGCCTCTAAATTTTGGTTAGAATAGAATACTTACCCTAGTTACTATACGTAGTACAGAAAGTAAAAGGTACAAAGACGTTAATTCCCGTGAACAGTTGAAGAAATGTGGAAAGAAGAGATTAGTGTAGTTTTGTGTGCAATGTGTAGTGCGGAATCATTCACACTTTGGCAATACAAGGAATATGGATATGGAAAAGAATGGAGCGTGTGGAATGGACCCACTAAAAGAAGTAATCAAGTTATTTTAAAAAGAATGGGCAAGATGAGACATACGACTGGTACAGTCGATGGGAAAGGCTGCTAGCCAAGAGATCCTCTGGAAGGCATGGCGAATGTATGGAACAAACCAAATAGTATTAAGATACAAGGGGAAAAAAAGGAAATAAAGAAAAGGAAAAAGCATAGTAGGCTAGATTTGTAGTGAAGGACGTGCCCTTGGAATAAAACTGTGATTGAGTGATTGATGTCCAATTATGGGACATGTTGAGAGAGCTACCTATAGCTGAAATAGGCTCAGTAGGCCCAGGACAGACGTACCGAGTGGAGAGTTCCATTAGGGGTAATACCTGCTTTCCTAAACAGGCTGCAAGATGAAGTGGATACACCACATAGGCCCATCAACCCTAACGAAAGACTGCCGAAGAGCCGTGGTCGGGCTCTTCGACCGAGTCTTGCAGCTGTTCTGCCTGGCGTCAGGGAAGATCACGTGTACAAACCCGTCCAGGTATTTCTGCCCAGATGTAGAGAATCTCCCATTGTGGGAACCAACTGTCCCGTCGAGGCCCACCCAATCCGATCAACTCTCCGAAGGGAAGGGCTCAAATTCCTGTCCCTTCATGCTCTGCATAGTCATGTTAGAAGTAACCACGAATGTTTAGGGTTCACGGCAGCTGAAGGCTGGGAACCCTTTCATTATGGAAGAACGTTCACTTATAATACAATAAAAGTAAACTTTAGTAAATGGTAAGAAGACCGAGTATCTTTCGGAGCTACAGCTTCTCTTTCCACAGAAACATTTTGTTTCCTTCATAAATGTTGATAGTTGAAAGGGAGCATCCATCACAGCAAAACATCATTTTGTCCTTATTTTGACAAGAAAGTTGAATAGTGAGTGGTAGTTACTAATTACCATGCAGGATTGGCAAGGGAAATGAGGTTTATTCTGGCCATCTTCTCAAGGTAAAAGCCATATTGCACTTGTTAGTACTTGATGGTCACTCTTATTTAATGACCTTCATTACGTTCACATTATCAGTTGCAATATAAGATGAAAACGCTGTTACATCCTGTATGAAGAACTTCAGTCACCGTGCACACCTGCCTTATTGTGCTCAGTGACGTCAAGAGGGGAAGCAATACAAAGTGAAAAGTGCAATCTCCCTCAGTTACGGCGTCAGTCAGAAAGGGCACTATTTTTAAATATTTGATTGCGAATCGATTTCCAGAAGCCTTTATTCCTAATGGAAAAAGGAGAGAAAGAAAAGACAGTCTGCAGCGCTTGATGTGGAAGTGACTTCTAGATATTCAGGGCAATGGTGCAAAGCCATTTGGGTCCGGTTACTGCTAAATGGAAATATATGTGGCACGAATCTAGTTCATTTTAATGCTGAACGGCTCGTTACAGGCGAGAAGTAATATTTTAGGCGTTGCATTTATTTCGTTAACTATTTCATACATAGAAGCGTTAAATTATCTATACAAATTATCACCTGATCATTCTTTTGTTTTGTACAAATTGTCACTAGGTCATTCTTTTGTTTAGTCAGTGTTGCCAACCGCATCCCATAAATCGCTGAAAAAACAATTTATTAGACATTACAATCAAAATAATACCCCATTTCAATTTGCCAACTATGTTTTAAACAATTTTTCTTTTAATAATTCATGTATTTTTCCAGAAGAAATGTTACTTGCTGGTGTTAAAAATAAAATGATATTTATTTGAGAGGAAAATACGACATTTTGAAAATTAAGATTAAGTTTCACTAATGATATAGTTTCTAAAGATTACCTGGAAAGTAGGCCAGATGCCTTTACCAATAAATATTGGGTTAGTATCGGTTGCATTGTATTTGAGCAAATGTTAGTGCTATACACGTTAAAAAAGAAAAAGAATCTAAAACGATAAAAATAATGATGGAGGTATTATGCAGCAGAAATGTAACAGAAATTAAAGCGACCAGTGCAATTTTTGACAATCTTAAAATACATATGTGGTACAGAATATGACTACATAACAAGGGCTTTCTATACGATATAACACTACATGCGTATAACTAATTGCAGAGAACATCTGTGCTACATTTCCAAATGCCTTTCGATTAAATCAGTATGGTAAGGTTACAAAGCAAACCAGATGGCAGGAGGAGATGACTTAGCAAAATCTACATCAAGAGAAAATGTTTAAAGACAGGTTTTCCATTTTATTTTGTACAGTTAAAGATTCTCTAATACCGTGGATGTCGTAGATTTACTCAAATTTATATCACGTGATATTGGAATAAGGATCGAATTTAGGCATCAATCAACCGAACGCTAATTGTTAACAAATATATACGAATTCATATAATTGTTGCACTAACATTTACAAGCCTACGTGGTTATCGTATATGTTACGTGGCCGCGTCGGTGCTATGGGGGTAACGTGTCTGCTTCACGTTCAAGAGGTCCAGAGTTCGAATCTCGTTGAGGGTGAGTTATCTAGATAACGCTTTTTCCCAGAATTGTCCCTTATCCTAAGAAGACAAATGTCGGGCAGCTTAGAGCTCTATGGAACCCGGCTTATTTGAGCATCATTTCACCCATTTCATTCATTCATCGTTTGATGTGACGTTAAAGGACGATAAACTTTAACAAAATAGTTTTAATACATTTACTTCAAAAAGCTGTTGTGTGGCTTAAAATTATATAGGAGAAAGTTAAACAGCTGAATTTCACTGCTTTCACTAATTCGGAACACAACCAAAATTTAATGACATTCATACATTTTCCATTTTGTTCGCCTTGATTAGTTTATTTATTATTGAACATTCTCAGTTTATCTTTGATACAACCACAATGCACATTTGTTTAGTTTTCTAATATTATTATATTTAAAAGAAACTATAAATTTTGTTTTGTTTCACTTGCAAAGGCGCCTTCAATTTCTAGGGTCATATCAGGGGCGGGGGGCCTTTGAATTAGGAAATACTAATTTACTGATCATGTTTTACTTTCTGAACTATAGGGTTTCCCATTAATTTTTACATTAAGTACATTCACCTTGATACGCACGTTCATACTACCAGACTCTATGAAGGATAGGCCACAATTCTGGATAAAGGAAAACTCCCCGTTTCAGCTGAGAATCGAATCCGGACTTCTGGGATGGAAAGTCAAAATGCTGACTTCTCCACTACAAATGTAGTCAAAATATTCATTATTGTCATAATTTTAATGCTTTATTGTGGTTATTTATTTCTCTTCTTGAACAGATACGCTCTGAGATTCTCTACCGGGGCATTAAGGTATCACCAATCCTGGATCCTCCGTGATACAAAGTTTGCGTGATCCGTTGAAGAAGACAAAGTACTTGCCCCCATCCCTTTTGACCTTTTGATGGATTGTTATCAAGTTGTAAATTTTCTAGTATTTAATATAGCAGACTATACAAGTAACACTTAACAGCAAACAACAATATTTTAAGTTAAAACAAGCGAGCATTATCGCAGCAATATAATTAATGTGCTCGTGGAGAGAATTATAATCAACTTTATTAATTAGAACTAAGAGCCGAGGTGGAGGAAATGTGAAAATATATGACGTTTATGTGAACACATTGTTTCTAGTAAGGCCAGCAGCATTGCTAAAATAATCTGCTTTGTATTTTCCCGAACTCTCTCGTTCCTACATAATAAGGTAACTACGCAACCAACATGATAGTTTGATATCAATGTGATTGCTGGCAGTGGCAGTGAGTATTACAGAATTTGTGTTAAAGTCGTAAATACTCATCCGTAATTACTCAATAAATAGTACTACTATTTACTACCGCAACTACTACTACTACTACTACTACTACTACTACTACTACTACTACTACTACTACCGCTACTACTACTACTACTACTACTACTACTACTACTACTACTACTACTACTACTACTACTACCGCTACTACTACTACTACTACTACTACTACTACTACTACTACTACTACTACTACTACTACTACTACTACTACTACTGCTGCTGCTGCTGCTGCTCCTACTACTACTTCTACTACTACTGCTACTGCTGCTGCTCCTACTACTTCTACTACTACTACTACTACTACTACTACTACTACTACTATTACTACTGCTGCTCCTACTACTACTTCTACTACTACTACTACTGCTGCTCCTACTACTACTGCTTCTACTACTACTGCTGCTGCTGCTCCTACTACTACTTCTACTACTACTGCTGCTCCTACTACTACTACTACTGCTGCTCCTACTACTACTTCTACTACTACTACTGCTCCTACTACTACTACTTCTACTACTACTACTACTACTACTACTACTGCTGCTGCTGCTCCTACTACTACTGCTGCTCCTACTACTACTTCTACTACTATTACTACTACTACTACTGCTGCTGCTGCTG